>VDFB02075321.1:212349335-212594864 GCA_007258455.2 Sequoia sempervirens | reverse complement strand
AACTATTGCTTGTTTAGACATATCTATTGCACAAAAGTGCACAATTGTTGCTCTGTTGGGTACATTTGTAGCTAGTTTGGGCATAATTGCTTTTGTAGGGTTTTTTTGAACTTTTCTAGTTTTTGAGCATTATGCATTTGAATAACTATCCCGTTTATGTCATTTTCTGATCATTAAATTGATAATTTGACCCCAAAGAGTAGGTTTTTTCCTTTATTTTCTATTTTTTGGTCTTTACAGTGCAAAAGTGCAAAATTGCTCCTCAGTTGGTTGCAACTTTCTGTAGAAGTGTGAAATTGTAGTTATTTTGGGTGAATTTGTTTCTCAGATAGGCATATTTTCTTTGGAGACTGTGCATATATTGTACAAAAGCTCACAATTGACAGAAGGCATAATCTACTTTATTTTCATATTTTTTAGTTAGATTCACACAATTTTCTATTACGGTTTTGGGTTACTAATCATTTGGTTGAGCAACTTGTGGCATTCATTGGGATGAAGACTAAAAACACAAACTACTAACACTATCTGGTGTAGGAATTGTGTGTTTGATTTTTTCATAACTTAGGAACACTTCAATTTCATAAAGTAAATAAATGTTGTTTGTTGTGTCTGATAATTCCTAAGGTACATATGCTCTCTCCTCATACCTAGTGTGAACTTGGAGATCAAAAATACCCTAGGATTTTCTCTTTGTTTACTTGAGGTGTGATTGTCTGCGTATGCTCTTCCCTCACGACTCTTAAGAACGACCTTGGGAATAATAAAAAGCTTCACTTTAGTTTGCTTAATATTAGAAGGCTTGCTTGGGGATTTCATCACCCCAAGGATGACCTCAACCATGTCCCCAAAATCATAACTAAAATACGAAGTATTGGAATACTAAATCAATATAAAAAATATAAATATAAAGAAAGACAATTTAAAATATCATTATATGGTGATCCCACAAAGTTGGTTTACAATTTTTGGGAGATCTTGATTTTTGTTGAAATCACATATTTTTAGAAAATATAATGATTTAAGCCTTGAAAAGTTCCATTTAAAGGATTCCAATTGAAGAGGGTTTGATCGAACCACCTTAGATCAAATCCCCTTGGATAGAACCCCGCTAGTTTTAAACCATACCTATAACGGAGTCTCCTTTACACCTATCAAAATGCTGATAAATATCCACTTTTGATTTACCTTTTGGGGGATCAAATGAATTCATTTAAAATTTATTTTTTGCAAGTATTTAGTCCTTATTATAAGCTTCCCAAAAAGTATAATTTTAAATAAATTTAATTTAATTATTATATTTATTTTTTATTTCTTGTAAATGTAGGTTTTTCACCGAAAGTCAAGCTCTCTATTCTGCACATGTGGAAAAATAGCAGATTATCAATTTTTTTTTAAAAATATGAGTGCACTATATATTGAAGTCCTTGATCCAACAAAAAAATAATAATTTAATTTTGATACATACAAAAAAAGTTGTGTTATATGGTCCGCCTATGTCTGAATTGTAATTGGTTTGACTTCAAAACTTGCTTAAGGAAAAAAATATTCAATAAAAAGCTATGAAACCAATTGGAAGCACTAGATATACTAGTTAAAAGTCTAAATTCAAAAAAAATAGAATTTTATCCTTCACGGAAAAAAAAGGTTATGCATTATACGGTGAGCGTTAATTCTTAAAAATGTTGTTTACTGAAAAAAACTAGTTTTCGAAGGAGATGGAAAATGAAGTGCAATCTATTTTCCAAAATTTTTGAAATTTTTTTTTTTAGAATCTACAAACAAAATTTCACAAATCACTAGTTTGCATCATGTTGAAATTCCTCACGGTTTAGCCACTATAGGTGCCCGAAAGGGAAGATTTAGTTAGAAAAAATCTTTCAGTGTCCAGTTTGACTAAAAATTGTAAACCAGTATTGTGGGATCACCCTATAATTATAATTATCACCGATAATATTATAATTATAATAGTCAAGTATAAAATATAAATCTTAATATTATAATTATAATAATATAACATTATGAATATTAAATGTGTATATATATGAAACAAATACATCAAAATAAGAAAACATTAATGCTATTATAATTATCATATATAAAATTATAAATATTAAATGAATTATGATCATTATAATATTTTAATATAAAATTATTATTAGAGCATTACAAATGATGAACGATTTCCTCCAAACAAAAGAACATAAAAATGCATCTCCAAGGCAAAATAATATAAGGGGCAATATTAATAAACTAATTGTCCCTTAATCAACTAAAATAATAACAATTAATTAGCAAGTATTATAAGATGCAATAAGACAAAAGACATGTCTCTTGAC
This sequence comes from Sequoia sempervirens, assembly GCA_007258455.2. Classification (NCBI taxonomy): domain Eukaryota; kingdom Viridiplantae; phylum Streptophyta; class Pinopsida; order Cupressales; family Cupressaceae; genus Sequoia; species Sequoia sempervirens. Next base: position 212,592,525 of record VDFB02075321.1, on the reverse strand, counting down.
CAAATGGCTACAATGAAGTGATGCGATTCTTGGTCCAACGTAGGTATTAAAAGAAGCCAAGTTCATGTTAGAAGGCATGAAAGGATATATTTATCAAATACAATAGGAATAATTAAATAAATAAACAACAGATATGGGTAATAAGGGATGCAACGATTAATGCACAAAGGCTGCAATTTCATTCCTAAGAATGCAGCGTTAAGTTAAGGGTAGTATATACACAACAAATAAATATGAGGAGGTGCGATCAGTTCAAAAGAAGTAAGATCTGTTTATTAAAAAGCAATAATTATGTTTAAAGGAAATGGATCCATTATTAAGAGACAGTGGTTCGTATTATTTAAAGGTCAACACTTGTGTTTAAAGAAAATATCAATATTAGTATATTAAGGGCACCTCCCTTAGAGGAGGTATGTCTATTGAGAAGTGGTGTCTTTCTTAAAGAGATTGCATTCTTTCAAAAGGGAGACGATATAAAAAGGAGTAATTTATGAGGATATGGATTGGGGAGAAGATTGAAAATATTATTCAAAATATCGAGAAGAGAAGATCTAATGTGTGTGCAAGATAAATGATTTTATCACAAATATACTAGTAGATGAAGAGAAAATTATGAAGACTTGATTTGCATATTTTATGATAGATTTGTGGAGGAAGAATGAGTAGTGAAAGGAATAAAATGGAACGTGAATAAAGGAAGGAACACAATATGATTTGAAAGGCATATTAAGAATAAGGAAATAAGGATCAACAACTATAAGAGGGTATATATATATGTATATGCATATATAAAATATACATATATATATATAAGTATATTCATGCAAAGGACCTAAAGCTAAGATTTATCTTGTTTAAAGTATTTAAGTGGTAAGTTACAACCCCAACTACATTAAGCTTGTGATTCTAGGACAAGATTCAGGGTTATCCCAAATGGGGACATTACATTCAAGTAGGGTATAAAAAGGGGGGAGAATGAAAGTTTTACCCTAAAGTGTAGGAAGCGTACTTTAAGCCAAGCCTTAAGACCCTCGGTTCGTCGAGACTTGTATAGGTGAGGAAAAGAGGGGAAACCCTCCTCAACTCTGGCATCCTCATATGAGCTCATTGTTTGAACTGATTTTATTATGGTCCTTGTTTATTAGAAGCCTTTAAGACTATCAACCATTGGTTTAGTAGGGTATAGGGTATTGTATCATGTCTGAAGTTACTCACCATGTACTTTTCTTTCATTGAGGTGACATAATTCCTTGTTAGGACCTAGTTCTTATAAGGAAAGGGGTGGTGAGGTGGTAGATGAACTTATCATACCCTAGTTATCCATTCAATTGAAGTTATTACGCTCCAATAGGTGGGCCTTTATTAAATCAATAAAACCTTATTACTAGCTAGGCTGTGAATTTTTGAAGTGTTTTCAATATTCAAAACCTATGTTACCAATTAGTGTGCTCTTGTTGAAGAAGGCTCACGAAATCATCCTTTTCACCTTGGTGTTAGTCCTATATGCTGTGTATTGTTTGAAGTGTTTTCTTGCCAAAATTTTCTCAATATATTCAATTTACACAAAAAATAGTTAGAATCTTGCATTTTTCAAACATCATTCTAAAAACTTAGTTTAGATCAAAATATCACAACTATTCAGTCCTAGGTCACAATTGTCCTGTCTATGTGTACTTGCTACTTATCTGGGCACAATTTCTCTCTGTCTATGTGTATTTGTTGCTTATCTGGGCGTAATTACTCTCAGTCTATGTGTATTTGCTGCTAATATGGGTGTAATTTCTCTATCTATGTGCATTTATTTCTAATCTAATGCAATTTCTATTTGTTTGTGCACATCTACTTTTTTGGGTGCATTTTCTCTCTGTCTATGCACACCTACTATGTAGAGTGGCACAATATCTTGTTATTGTCAGAAACCTGAATTTGTTACAAAAATTGAATTACATCTATGTCTTCTTAGGATCCTATAGCTAAAACTTTGATTTTTGCATCTGTGCTATATTGTGGCACAATTGCTTTGTATCTTGGCACAATTTTCTCTATTGGTTAAGCCATTTGCTGTTATCAGACTTTACCATCTTACACATAGACCTTAATCAAATCGAATTGATATTAACTAGTTTAGTATAGAGTTAAACCCTTAGAGTTGATATTTTATCTTATCCATTTTCATCCTTCACGTCTTGTTGATCAGATTCTAGATTCAAATTTAGGATTTTGATTTACCACATCCCCATTATCATCATCTTTTCAGTCATCCCAAAATCAAAATCAATTAGTCTATCAGAGATCTTGTGGTCATATCCATTCTAGTTTGATATTTTCCCTTGAAATTTTTCCTTCTCAAGGAAGAATATTAGGTTAGCTTTTTTGTGGTTAATTTGACTTAGGAGCTTCTAAATTAAACTATTCCATCGTTATCTCAAGTTTGTTGATTCTTGGACACACAAGTCTAGCCCAAAAATTTGACATACTTTATCAAAATATTGATCATACAAAACCCTAAAGATCTCATTATACTTCTTGGCCACACCCACTTCATTCATCCATCCTAAAAAGATCTCACTCAAACCAAAAGGTCTTAGTATCTCTTTATGCCAGTATAGACAAGGTCTTAAGTAAAAAAAAATGCAACAACCAAATCCTCACATGATGAACACAAATGCAAATCCATTCCAAGAAAAAAACACTAAACTCACACACATGTATGAAGCAAGGGGCGTCGAAGGACCACCCCCGCCGAGGCCTCACAATAATATAAACATCGATGGGTTTGTGCATGATGTAACATCTGAAGAGTTGGTAGTTCAACCCAACAAGACCCTAATGTAATGAAGCTAGTTGTAACACTTCTAGCAACCAACCAAGACCAATACTTCTTGTTGCTTGCCTAGAGGGGAGCTAAATTTCAACCCACATTCGACATAACATGTATCCATTACATCCTAATAATATTCCATCCTAGACCTTGGGGGAAACTAGTTCCAATAACAACATACCACCTTCAATACAACCAAACCCTAACCTCACTATTCATATCCCAACAATCTATTTGACAACTCTTCACAAATTGCTGCAAACATTTCATTAACCCCCATTCCTACTAACTCCACAAAAGTGACAGTACCACCCATCCATACTCAAAATCCCACATTCTCTACGCACATTGATAACTTGTTATACAATACTACATCCAGCAAAACTATCGCTCCCACCTCAACAATTAATCCACATACATCACAACTATCTCACCCTTCACAAGAATCACCATTTAACAAATCCAATCCTTTAAACAAACACCACCTATTAACCCTAACAATACATCAAAACCACCATATAACACCCATACTTACCAACTAGTAATGTCCAATGTTCATACTCACGTACTAGGCAACCAATACATCAATTATTAGAACTACCAACATATCAACACCAATCCTAATCCTAATATGCACCCATATAATCCAAATACTCAACAATGCATCTCCACTCAAAACATCACAACTTCACAACAATACACTCATCCACCTAACTACACTCATCCACAACACAACATCCCTCCACAATACCAAAACCATTCACAACAATATGCTAATCCTAACAAATCTAATCATGCTTACAATCCCCAAAAGCCTCCATATGGTCATCAAAATCCATTATCATAAAACTACCCCCAAGGTCAACATTCATCACATCATTCATCCACCTATGATGCTATTAATGTACCACCTACAGTAGATCCTAACAATCTAGCTCTTCAAATCCAAAATTTGCAACAATAAATTTCCAATATCCACATGGGGCCACAAAAAAGAGCTACACATTAGAAGACATATGCCCCTATCCATTTGACAAGACTTTATATATTCCACCCTTTCCACATCACTTTGAAATTCCAAAATTTGATAAATATAAAGGAAAGGGAGACCCTCATAATCACATGAGAGAGTTCTATGTAGCTTGTTTAGAGATGATGCATACTGGTTCTTATCTAATGAGCCTCTTCCAAATAAGCTTAGGAGGGAAAGCTATGGAGTGGTTTTCTCGACTCCCTATGTAGGCATAATAACTTGGAATGAACTAGCTAACACGTTTATCTCACATTTCTCCTATAATATGGACCATGAAACAATGGTTGAATTGTGCACCACTAAACAAAATGTTGGAGAAAAATTCGCCTCCTTCTTACAAAGGTGGCGAAACTTAGCAAGTAAAAGTCCATGTCACATCCCGAAAAAACAATTGGTTGAAATGCTTATTCAAGACATGAACATTGAAGTAGGGTTTCACTTGAAAATGCTATGTTCAAATTATTTTGATGAAGTCATCGAGAAGGGGCTTATTATCAAGAAAGCCCTAATTTCTGGAGGACTTGTTAAATTCTTCAAAGAAAACAAAAACTATTCAAACTTTTTGAATGACAAGTCCCATTATTAGAATAAGAATAAAAATGTTGTTAATGATGGTGTGGTTGATGCCAAAATGTCTCAAATTGCTCAACCTGCATTACACATACAAGCACCAAACAATGTTCAGACATAAGAAAATATACAAGATAATACACAACGAGCACCTTTTAGACTCAATAACAACCCACGATGAAAATTCAATCCTCTAGGAGAACCCATTGACTCTATGCTTCAAAAATTAATCCAAGCAAATCCTCAAACACTAACACTAAGAAATGTCTCATTATGGAACAAGGAGATCACCGTATTATTTTATGAAAATAATCCTCAAAATCAACAATATGGGACTCCTCAAAGAAGGATGATATGTCTGATAGATATGAATCCAAAGTAGCTATGTCTGGAAGATGTTGATTGTCCACGTTGAATTACTACGGGCTATAGATGTGATACTAATCTCATCAAGAGAAAGAAAATATGGAGATGTGATCTCAATAGGAGTGGGAGAAAGGAGAAAAGTCTTTGAAGCATTAGAACATGTCAACCTATGATATACTCAAGCTCCTCTAAAGTATCATCATCAAAGTGTATGTTATTTGTGCCATCAAGGGGAATGAGATAATCTATAACATGAGCATGCAAGAATGGAGAAATACGAGGTTCTCCATAATTCTCTCAAAGTCTTGTCCAAAGTGTGGGGACAATCAAAGTCCAATCAACACACATAGTGTTAGGATCAACAATAGAACAAATAAACCCTACAACATGATTAACGATATTACCCCATTCCGATCTACTCCCTAGTGTGTCTAGTTTAGGTATGAGTCCATAAGATAAGACAAAATATTAAGCCACCTAAGATGTGGCAATAATAAAAATTATAATGTAATGAAAAATAAAAAAAGTATAGTACAATTGTAGAATAATAAAAAATATTAAAATTGTTATTTAATTTTATAATATTTTTTAAATATATATATATTTTTTGATCAAAAGGCTATAAGCCTATATATTATATTAATATATATGATATTTCAATTACAAAGATGTCAAAAAACTTTGACATTTGTCTTTCAGATATGCCTGAGCTTCCTTGATATCTACTTTTTTTGATCCTATCAGCCATGACAAAATTCTCCTATTACATAGATATCCACCACGTTTGTAGCAAAAGAAGGCTGCTCCACAATATTAGGCTATTTTTTCATTTCATCAGCCTTTCACAAAATAGAAAAATTACTAGGGGAGAGGAATAGTCTGGGGTCCAATAGTCGTGCACCCAATCGTGAATATAATACCCAATAGTCGTTTATATAATGTCCAATAGTTGTGATTTGACTACCCATAATTAAACAAAATGTATGCTTTTGATCTAAAAAGCAACCAATCATGTGATACCACATCAGCGCTCAACTACTCATGATGTAATGCACGAGAATTGGTCTCACTATTTTTTGGGGCCTTTTTGGACACCTTGACAAAAACGCATGCTGATGTGGCATCATATTTGATGATGTGGCCCTGAAACCTTAGTTATAAGTAGAGAACTTGCCAAGTAAGCTGCTGTAAAATTGGGAGTGATTTGAAATTTCACGTAGGATAATTAGAAGAAGTTAGGGTGCACGACTACTGGGCCCTCTCCTATCTATAAATGAAACTATGTATGTTTTTCTCCATATATACTTTATCCAACTGTAGCATAGTCCTTTAAGGATTTTCTCCCTCTGCAACAATACCCCATTAGAAACATCGTGAGCCCATTACATTCAAAATCATATATTTCATTTTCGCATCACTTGACTTCAAAAAAACTATCCCTGTAGCCATATTCTTATTCTATCTCCATATTTACTGGCTGTTCATTTTCATCCTGGCCTTCTGCTAAGTTGTCTTCAGCAACAGGAGCAGACCACCATGGACAATTAGCAAAATCCCTAATATTTTGTGTTTCCACTGGCTGTCCATAATCACCCTGAAACTCTGCTACAAAGCTTTCTCCAAACTGCTCAGGAGGCAAATCATTAAGATTAAAGCCCATGACATTTGTATCCCCCACTGACTGGTTGTAAACTTCCACTGGCTGAATAGCTTCCACTGCGCTTTCCTGGACAATTTTCCCAACCAGAGGCTGATTTTCCCCTTCAATTGCCTTGTCATTTCAAGCACCCAACTGCTGGCGTTGAATACACTCTTCCAAGAGATCTGTATTATTGCTTAAACCTATAAATAGAATGCAATTTATATTCTATAACATTTTCAACCCACAAGATCTATTGAAATCTATTTATTCATTTAATCTAAACACACACAACAAAATAAATAAATAAAGTATTTGAAGACAAAAATATGTCTAATATCATACATAATTATGAATCACTAATGAGATATATATCGTAACATTCCATGCCTACATAGTTTATATCTACTAGGTCTCTTGATTATCACAAACATTGTGAAAATATAAGTAACATGTCAAAGTCTTCCACTAAGCATAGAAAAGAAAGGAAATAAAATCCATAATAAGAGACTTGGTGATCTTGGTTAGCAATGTTTGGTTGTAAGCACACAACCTTAGCCTTCAAGCAAACAAATTGGATCTGAAAAATGCATGGGTGTATTTAGGAAGGATTGACCTCTACATAATATCAACGATTTACAAATTAGAAGGCTTAAACTAAACAATGGGAAAATTTCAAACAAAATGACACAAAAGCCCCAAAACCTTGGTGTACCCAAAAGATAGAAAACCCCCAAGGCGACTATCAGAGGACTTAAAGAATAATATTTTTAGATTGCATAAATATTATATTTATATAATATTTTTGTGATAGTTATATTATCCCTTCTTTTCTATGAGTTTCACATATATATCTTTTTTTGTTGGATGGTTTTATATCAAATTCACATAATTATTTAGCTATCTAAAAGGGGAGCCAAGTCTTAGATAAAAATCTATTTGAATGAGAACCAAGGGCTGCATGTATCCATTATGTCAAATCCTTCTTGATACACTCTTTGCCTCATCCCTCCTTACTCAGCAAAACTCTTGATCTCTAGAGATCCATTCAAAACTATTCTAACTAAACAAATTTTTGATTATACTGGTCTTTTCCTACTAGAATCTATCATTGAAGGAACTACTAGGGTTGAAATTAACCAAATTTCAACAAGCTCCTTGGCCTACTTCTTGATTTATTTGTATCCCATTGTATAGATGCTAGGATGAAACTTGATATTTCTTCGTAGGCAAGATTAGCAAGTCTAGAAAGTAGGTGGGAACCTAGATAAAAGAGAAAGTTCACTTCTTTCACTAGAAAAACAGATTTTTTCTCTATAGTTTGCTATAACACTTCTCCCCGAGCACCTTGACTATACCATGCCTATCACTCAAACCAAAATTCCACTTGACTAAACCAATCCTTCTTTCTTGATCCCCATCTCACACCTACCTTTAGGCCAAAGCCTTTAGCAGTAGTTATCAATCATATTGAGACGTTTGATAGCCTAAATGTAGGGATTGTTATCCACATTCCCACTCAGAACTAGACAAGTCCCTAGCTAGTGGAGTGCTAAAGTGCAAGAAATCAATGGGAGAATCAACAGTGCTCCATGCACACAATAACACTGTAAGGACTGATGGTCCTCCAACAAATCCAAGTAACTTTCCAATTAGTAGTTTCTTCTCACCATATAGATCATTTTAACATTGCAATGATCAATAGTGATGTGATTTCTCATCCTAAGTGTAGTTTTAAACACGATGTTTCAAATTTCATTATTGGGTGGTATTTGAAGCCACCCGATTATTCCTTGAGATACTTCACTCTTGATATTCAGTGCTTGCCACATGTCCATCTCACTTCCTAGTGGCATATACTTTTTGAAAAATGGTAGGATAATTCCCAATGTGACGTCTTCTAATTCCTTATTGTTCCATCAATCTCTTGAGTCCTTCATTCCTCACAGGCATATTGACCTTAGTGTTTCCAACATAATCAACCTCAAGGAGTGTATATGAATGTCTAGGTCTATTGTTTCATCTCATGCATTATGAACAACTGTGGGACAAATCTCAATTACAAGTCTTTTAATTCTTTACTATACCATTAGACCTTGGAGTCCTTCATTCCTCATGGGAATATTGATGTTGTTGTTGCCTACATACTCAACCTCAAGGAGTGTACTTGTATGTATAGGTCCATAGTTTCATCCCATAATTTTTGAACAATAGTAGTACAACTCCCAATTGGAAGTCTTTTAATTCTTTATTTTACCTCCAATCATCCTTGGCATTCTTAGTATGGGGAATAGATGAAAGATATAAGAGATTCCAAATAGTGATGTTTGTATGATCAATGAGTTGGGAGTCCAACTAAAATATTTTATCTATTCACTACTTGACAATATTGATAGTGATTATCATGAGGCATGATTATACATCTATTATTATGAATAAAATTCAAAGTTTAATAAAGTTTGAAATACATAACATTCATGGAATGTATCCAACGATGACCAACAAGAATTTTGTACATTCGAATGCACCATACATGAAATAGAAGACAATATCAAATATAATAGGTTCTAAAGTGATAGGTAAAACAACAAAATCAAGAAATTTATGATCCACATTATTAAAATTGATAATGATGATAGTTAATATTAATAAATTCATATAATAAATTTAATTACATTCTAAAATGTTTGCTATAAATATTCAAATTACATAAATTGTTAACTAAATTTTATTTGATTCATACATCACCATATCCAACTACAATGTACAATGGTTTATGAGACAAAAAAGAGGAACAACAAGAAAACATGACACGAGTAGAGTAGAAAACAAAAGAGAGAACACAAATATATCTTATTCATCAACAAACTACAATTTATAGTTACAAAATCCTCAACCACATCCTACAAACCTGGTACATGCGATGACAACAGGTTGGAGTGCACGAACAATTAATTAAGTTTATTACAGATAAAAAAACTATGTGACTAAATCCAACAAACTGGAATCAATGGACATATCATATAGTTTGTTGTAGAATCCTACTCAAACTCTCCTACGTGCATAATTGCATTATTGACTTATTCCAACACTCCCCATTAAGGAATAATGGAATTTTTTTGGACTCCTAACATATCTCTATATGATACAAACTTTATCTTGCCCAATGGCTTAGTAAATACATCAACCATATTATCATTTTTGTTACAATATTGCAGCTCTATCTCTTAAGATTGAATATTATCTCTTACAAAATGATGTTGAGTTTCAATGTGCTTTGATTTTGCATGATAAACTGGATTGTTTGCTAGCTTGATTGTAGTTTTAGTGTCACACTTGATTAGAGTTGGTCCTTCTTGCTTTTGTCACATATATTCAAGAATCCGCCTTAGCCAAACAACTTCATAGGTAGCACTGCATAATGCTTTGTACTCAGCTTCTGTAGATGATAAAGAAATAGTTGGTTGCTTATTTTTGCTCTGAGAAACAACACTTGATTCTATGTTGAATGCATAATAAAATATTGATTTATGATCATGTGGATCTCCTACCCAATCAAAATCTGAACAAATTTTCAACTCAACATTCAAATGGTTAGTATATTCAATGCCAAAATCTATGGTACCCTGTAGGTATCGAATGACTCTCTTTGCTGCTTTCCAATGAGGCTCAAGAGGCCTAACCATGAATTGGCTAAGTATGCTGACTGAATATGCAATATTAGGCCTTGTAGTGGTCAAGTAGTTCAAAATTTCCACCATCTGTCTATACAAAGTCACATTGAATTTTGTAGCATCATTACCACTAGAAAACTTAGCATTTTGTTCTAATGGAGTAGAAATTGCTTTACAATATTGTATATTGAACCTTTGAAGCAATTTATTTACATAATTTCTTTGAGTAATCAAAGTCTTACCATCTTGTCTCCATACTTAAATTCCTAAACAATAATGCATTTTACCAAGGTACTTTATTTCAAATGCGTGTGATAATTCGATTTTGATTTCATCAATAAACTCTATAGCACTTCCTGTTATGGTTAAGTCATCCACATATAATGAAATCAAAACAACATTTCATATTCATCTTTCTTTATGTACAAATTTGGATCATTTTTACTCTTGACATCCCCTTGCTAAAAGAAGAATTTATCAATTTTCTCATACCATGATCTTGGTGCCTGTTTGAGACCATACAATGCTTTCTTTAACCTGCATACCAATTCAAAAATGTTGACTTAACATCCATTTAATGCAACTTCCAATTAAACTTAGTAGCAAGTGCAGTCATGATCCTAATAGTATCCATTTTAGCAACTGGTGCAAAAGTATCCTCATAATTCATTCCTTCTTTTTGTGAATATCCTTTTGCAACCAATCTAGCTTTGAATTTATTGATAATACCATCAACTTTAATTTAGTTTTGAACAACCATCTAGAGCCTATTGGAATTTTATTTGCAGGTAATTCAGTTAATTCCCAAGTGCCATTATCCATAATTGAATCATATTCTTCTTGCATTGCATTTATCCATTCCTTATGAACCTTAGCTTCTTCATAATTATAAGGTTCATCTATACTCATTACTTGAGCCATAAGAGCATAGTCATTATACCTAATTGGTGCCTTGATTTTCCTTGTTGACCTTCTTAATGCTTCATTGCTGGATGGAGTGGCTTCATCTTGCCTTGTTTCATTCACACCTTAATCATGAGTTTTTTGATATGCAATATTTGAACTTTCCTCATTGTCTTCTTCAAAGAGTTTCCATGAAGTAGTGTTATCCTCCTTGCCTTCCTCTTTAAAATCATCTACAAATTCATGAATTATGACATCTCTACTAGCAAACACTCTATGAGTAGTAGGATTATACATTTTGTAGGCCTTATGGTCTACACAATAATCAATGAATATACATTTTATTGACTTAGCATCAAGTTTCCTCCTATTTGTTTTTGGAATATGACAAAATTCCTTCCAAAAATTCTCAAATGAATAACAATAGGTTTACTACCTATGGAAGCCTCATAAGGAGTTTTCGTTTCTAGATATTTGGTTGGTCTTCAATTCAACAAATAAATAGCTGTACTAATTGCTTCAAACCAAAAATTATTAGGGAGATTATTTTCTTTGAGCATACTCCTAGCACACTCAACAATTATTCTATTTTTCCTTTCAGCCACACCATTTTGTTTTGGTCTATGAAGAATTGTATATTGCTTGATAATACCATTATCCTTACAATATTTCACAAAGTTATCTGAAGTGTATTCCCCCCCTTGATTTGATCTCAGAATTTTAATATTGTGAGCTATTTTTTCCACCATAACTTTAATTTATTTGAAACATTCAAACACTTCACTCTTATTTCTTAATGAATAGACCCAAGTATATCTAGAGCTATAATCAACAAATGTAAGAAAATAAGAAGCTCCTCTAAGTGAATTAGTTTGCATGGGACCATACACATATGTATGTACTAATTCAAGAATGCTTCTTTTCCTTTGATTTGAATTTATTGGAAATTCACTTATATGTTTTTTACCTAAGGCACAACCATCACAAGTAATGTTTTCATTCTTTAAGATTGGAAGACCTTGCACCATATCTTTTATTTGTAAAGAAATAAGATCTTGAAGATTTAGATGACCATACCTCTTGTGCCATAGTTCTTTAGTTGATACACATGTAGAAGTCATTACTTGATGAATTTCTACTTTAACATCAAGTTTATACAAACCTCCTATTCTGATTCCTTCAACAATAACATTATAGTGATCTTTCATATCCTTTAATTGACAATCTGTCTTAAGAATTCAACCTTTAAACCTTGATCAATAATGGCTGAAACTGATATTAAATTTTTCTTAATCCTTGGAACACAAATTACATTTGCAAGTTGCTTTAAATTTCCATTAGGAAATTGCACACTTATATCGCCACATCCATTTATGTCATGAGACCTATCATCTCCTAAATAGATCTTACTACCATTACAATCATCTAGATCAACTAATAGAGCAACATTAGAAATAAAAAAACTTTAAATTATGAAGGTTATCACTGTTGGAATCAAGGAACACTGAGAGGGGGGTGAGTCAGTGTTCTGCAATTTTTAACTTTGTTAATCCGATCTTCAAATCACTTCTAACATTCAACCAAAAGAAATATGCATGAACATAGAACAAGCAATCACAACACCATAACACATGGATTTTTTACGTGGAAAACCTGTTAGAGGAAAAACCATAGTGGAGGTTAATCCACAATATTATCTAAGTATACTCAAAAAGATGTTTTACAAAATGGGAATGCACTTGCATTCAGGCACACTGCCTAAAGCTCACTACTCAAAAAAAAGAAAGGCTCACTGCCTTACAAAAGTATTTGGATAACATCCAAAATATTTGAACTGAGAAAGTAGCATCTACAAATGCCTAATTACAGTTTCGATTAAGCTCATCAATCGAATTCTGGACCTTCTGTCTGATTCTGCTCTTCTGCTCTATCTGCTTTAACTCGCATCACAAAATCCTTTTATGCACAAGTAAAAATGTGCATAATCACTCTACAATCCTTCTGAATTTCACAACACACATCAACACACTTCAAACATATATCAAAATGATATAACCAATCGCTTAAATATATCCACTACTAAGGATTTAATCGCTACATGTCGACTTCAATAAAATAGAAAATATTTACAAATTGTTGGCTCAATCCACAAATAATTTTCAATGCGCACCAACCAAAGTCGGCCATAACATAGTGAGGACCCAAATCAACATGCTCGAACATAAAAACACTTAAACAATTACTCCTCGAATATCCACAACATGTTACATTCGCTTAGTCGGCCTTCTCACACTGTTGAACAAAAAATCAGTCAACCGGATCTTCTAACTTGCACACGGATTGATACGAGGCTCTATGATTTGAGGATGACATAGATCATACATCAAAAAACCTTCCCTGAGATCCACAACTCAAAATGATAATAGGAAATTTCATATGAATCGATGGACACAATTCTATCAGATGCTATGTTCTACCTTGACAGTTAATCACAAAACTTTGATCTGACTTTTGGTGTGATCAAATGCTGACGTGTGGATCAAATCACTAACTAGAGTTGCCATCAATGACAACACTAGATGACTTGTGTGGCGTATCTTTCCAACAATCTCCCCCTTTGGCATTGATGGCAACACTTAGTGAAAAATGACTAAGTGTCAGATCAGTACCAACATGGATACACTGCCAACCTTCAAAACTCCAAAAACACAACTCCCCCTGAGATGATTAAGGCATTTTTCACTATCCCATTCTCCCCCTTTGACATCAATGGCAAAGATGGGGAATCCACATACCAAAAATCAAACAAAAACTTTAAACTGCATGTGTACAAACTTGTTTCTACAACTTACACAAACTTGAATGTATCTACAAAATTGGTCTTCAATAGGCTCAAACCAGTATCCCAGCCCTTCTTGAGACTCTCCAAGATAGTCATGTGACCACAAAATAAATAAGATTACATTTTTGCAGACTCAAGGTTCACCAGATCACTGACCACCATAGCATCTTGTGCTTCCTTCAATGCACTCAATATTGTTTCCATCTTCAGACCAATTAGGCCTCTAAGCTCACATGCTCTTTCCACAACCCTATTGTTATAATGCTTCAAAATATTTATCTTGTCAACTAGGGATATAACTTGACCTTCTTGCTTTCCAACAGAAATAGTTAAAGGATCAAAGGTTTCAGAAATATCAGCTAACTGTTTCTCATGATCCTTAATCTTTTCTCATTGACCTCAGTAAATTTAGAGAAAGATAAACATGATTTATAGATCTTTCCTCCTTCAGACAAAGCACCTTGAATACTCTTCACATAGGTAGCTGATAATGATTTTTCATTAGCAATCATGCACTTTACCCTATTGAACCTTTTATCATCAAATTCCTTTTGTACCTTGTCCTCAACTAACTTCTCAAGGGACTCAAAATGAGTACTTACAAAATTAATAAGCTTCTTCAGCTCATCGGAGGGAGAACCAGATGGATCCTTAACATGAGAAGAAATTATTTTCTCCAAGATTCCAGATGCAAGACTTAATAGCTCACTATCCTCAATATGAGACTTCAAAAATTCTTCCCTAGCTTTCGCCTGAGCAAATGATGCAACTTTCAATTTTTGAATTAGAGACAAAGTAGCCAAATTAATAGGACCTTCCCCCAATTCAAGGTCAAACTATTCCTGTTGCACTTCTAGAAATTTCTTCACTACCTTTGCAGTGTCTCTTGCTTCCACAAGAACTTCCTTTACTTCAACCTTCTTTTCTTCAATCACTGTTTCCTTAGCTACAGATTCTTGCTTGTCTTTAGGAATCTCAACTTCTTCAGCTGTCATAACTTCAAGATCTTCAGTCTCCATAGGAATTTCAGCATCATGCATGTCAGGAGGATTCAAATTATCCTCAAATGTATCTTCTTTTCCTTCTTATGTTACTAGACCAGATGGAGCATCTTCATCATGCACTCCTTCAGAAACAACATTGATTTTGTTCCTTAACAAAACTTCCTTTAGAATTCTTTCAATTTCTTTTGCTACCTCTTCAGTTTGACCAATCATAAGCTTGTTTACTCTTGTTTTTCTCTTGAAATCCTTCTTAGCACCATTCAGAATTGTCTTCATTTCCTCAATAGACATAACTGGACATAAATCTACAAGAATACACTCTCTCAACTGCTCATCTTTAGTTCTTGCATTCACTCTCCTCATTTCCAAAACTTCATACAGTTCCTTAGGCAACTGGGACATGATCTCAATGAGAGTCATATTGAAATTATTCAAGTACTTTATTGTTGCTTCTTCAATAATTATTTGACCAACACTATCAAAGGTATCATACCATTCACATGGTGGCTTAATATTACCATCCCTGACTGTGCCTCTCTCAACTTCCTTTACAGACATACTTGGTTTGTCAGTTTTCATCTTCTTCTTTGATTTCTCTTCTTCACCGGAGGGCTTGTCCTTAGAGACTGTTGTTTCCTTTGTGCCCTTATGCTTAATTTGTCTTACCTCCTCATCAGATTTTGTTTTGTCATCTTCCTCAACTGCAACATAAAATATTTTTCTTTTATCCTTCTTCCTCTTTCCTTCTCTATTGGATGACTTCACTTGAGTTTTTGCAGGGCTTGATTTCATTGTAGAACTGGATAAGGCTACAGAGCTCCTTGTTGATCTAGATGGGGTAGAGGATGTTGTCGGACTAGCAGATTCAGTTCTAGTAGGCTTTGCTTCAACTTGTTCTCTCTTTCTTCTAGCTTCTCTCACAACTTTTGTAGATATACCCATGCTTTCAGCAAAGGCTTCAACTTCCATCCTTACTCTCCGGACTATCATAGGTTTCTTCAACTACTCATGTACTTGCATATCTTTTTCTTCATAGGTTCCAAACCTCTCTTCTGTTGGATCTCGAGGTTTACTCAATAGGTGTTGAGCATACAACTCCAAAATGTTTTCCTCAACCTCATAGCCCATTGGCATTATCCATATTGCTCTTGGTTCTGCAACTTTCACCAAGCATTGATCACTATCAACCATAAAGCTAAATTTTTCCTTGTACTTCTCCACAATAGATGAAGGAATCCTTTCCCTGGCTTGCATCTCATTTTGAAAATTCTTGAAATATCCCTAGATAATAGTTTTCCTTGTCTTCCTATCACCAACTCTGTGCAATATATCTTTAATTTGAACAACTACTGACTTATTAGCTTTCCATTGAACTTTTCCAAATCCCAGAACTTCATTCATGAAATAGAAAAATAGACACAACAATAGATTACCATACTTAAATAAATTATTCTTATCTTTCTTGATCTTACCAAGATTCTCCATCAGCTGACTCCGGAGTAACTCACATAGATCATACTCTGCATTCTCCTTCACCGTCTGATATGCTACATAGATAGCTATATCAGATACATGAATTATCTTGAATGGAATGATATATCTTGTAACCAATGATCATAGATGCAAATTTGACATCCACTTCAATAATATCATCAATTGTCATAGCTCTTTTGTCAAACATTGAATCGGTTGCATCAGTAACTGTTTGATTCTTCATGGACTTCAAGATCGGCAACACACTGGAGGAATTTAAACCAGTAACATGCTTATGGCTTCTTTAGTGATCTTAAAAGGTTGACTCAACCACATAAATTCAACATGAACTCAACTCAAAATATACCGGACCCACTCATTTTCTTCAAACACAAGAAATTTTACAATTTGCGTGAATTTATTCTCCTCTAAGGTTTTGAATTCAGGCTTTACCTTGAAATATTCTCCAACTATATGATTTGTATACAAATTCAACAACTGCGAGCTCCCTAACTCCTCAATATTTGCATGAATGTATGCCCTAATATCTTCAATATGCAAGACGCCGTACGAAATAGAAAAAAATGTACCTAAGGGATTTGTCTCAACTGATTTGAAAGGATGCCACTTGAATTTCGGACGGGGTCTATCCTTGATATCAACTACCAATGGAGCAGCCATTTTCACAAATTCACAAGTTCACAAGTTTTCCCGATAAATACCTTTTCGCCAGTTGAGGGTTTGATCACCGAATCACCTTCACACTTGAATATTTTCCAAACTTCACCAAATTTTGCTTCCAAGCTCTCCAAAATTCTTCTTCTCATAGTGCAAAGTGACAAATGAAGAATACAAATGACCTTTTATCATTCACACATTCTAACTTTTTGTCGCAATAAATGTTTTTTCCCTAACTCATCCGGATACCCTGTTTCCATACTCTATGAGAGATAACTCTTCTATAGACCTTCAAATCTGCATAAATACTCTCTCCAACTATTTCAGTAGCATATGTAGTTCATTAATGCAATCACTACACTCATCCATATCTCGGTACCAACAACCGGCAGGGGGTTTGAAGGGTTTTCTTAAGAACTCCCCCTAGGCCAGAGGCCTTAAACTAATTCTCGGAGGAATTACCAGAACCAGATTCTGGTACTAAACCATTTCCTGCATTAGAGGGATTCTCCTTCACCCATATCTTCTTCATTTTCTTTTTGATCTCATATGTAGTGACTTTTCCTTTTCCCTTTTCATCCTTCTGCATGTTTCTCCCTTGATTTACCAGACCCTTTTTTCTTCTACAAAATCTAGCAATGTGACAAGATTTGTTACAATTGTAGCACACCACATTTCTTTGTCTAGACCAGTTATTCCATTGATTTTCTCTTGATCTGCACTAGTTAGCAATATGACCAAATCTATTGCATGTATAACATCTCACATCTCTATAAAATTTGTTCATCATATTTCTGCATTCATTTGACTTATGACTATACTTATTGCAATTGAAACATTGAGTGGAGAATGATGGACCACTTGAATTCATTCTACTTCTACATTGAGAAGCCATATGACCAAATTTATTGCAAACAAAAAAATAACCATTGAACCTTTGAGCATTAGGTTGTCTTACTAGATACCTTCCAGCTTTGTTCATCTAATTTCCTTGCTTAAATCTCCTTTGTCCAGTTTTTGAACTTTCTCCTTCCTCATATCCAAGACCTCGCTTGTCACCTTTAGTCCTCTGACTTTTAATCAGTTCATCAAGCTTGGCTGAGCTAATCTTGAACTTCTCCTTGAATTCATTTGCAGTAGAAAGTTCATCTCTGAGATCAACAATATGCTTTTCAAGCTCTTCTTCATTATCTTTGGATTGTTGAAAATCAAGCTCCAGCTGATTGCATCCATCAATAATACTGCTGCATTCTTCAGATTTTTATTTCAAGCACTGAGTAAGCTTCTTTTCATTCTTCTTTCTGTCTTCAATCTCCTTTGTCATCCTCATCATAATAGATTCCATCTCATGCTTCAGGACAACATTATCTTTGGTAATATTTTTACATTCCTCTGTCTTTTCCTTCAAGGCTTGACTCAGGTGTTCGCTTTCCATGCTCTTACTTTCTTTCTGCTTAAGCTGATCACAAAGTTCCTTTCACTTTTCCCTTGAATTATTTATTTTATCTTTCAATGATTGAATGAATTTCTCAGCATTCATGAGGCTTTCCTGCGATTCCCGAACTTTAGATTTTGACTGATCAAGATCATCTAGGGCCACCAAAAGTTGTTGTTGAAGACTACTTGGATCCATTGAATCAATTTTCCATATCTTCCCCAAGCTGTAAAAATTCTTCCGAGGAACTAGGATATGATACCAATTGTTGGAATCAAGGAACACTGAGAGGGGGGTGAATCAGTGTTCTGCAATTTTTATCTTCATTAATATGATCTTCAAAGAACTTCTAACATTCAACCAAAAGAAATATGCATGAACATAGAATAAACAACCACAACACCATAACACACGGATTTTTTATGTGGAAACCCTGTTAGGGGAAAAACCACAGTGGAGGTTAATCTACAATATTATCTGAGTATACTCAAAAAGATGTTTTACAAAAAGGGAATGCACTTGCATTCAGGCACACTACCTAGAGCTCACTGCTCAAGAACAAAAAGGCTCACTACCTTATAAAATTATTTGGATAACATCCAAAATATTTGAACTAAGAAAGTAACATCTACAAATGATTGGTTACATTTCTGGTTAAGCTCATCAATTGAATTCTAAACCTTCTATCTGATTCTGCTCTTCTGCTCTATCTGCTTTAACTCGCATCACAAAATCCTTTTATGCACAAGTGAAACTGTGCATAATCTCTCTACAATCCTTTTGAATTTTGCAACACACATCAACACACTTCAAACATATATCAAAATGGTATAACCAATCACCTATATATATCCACTACTAAGGATTTAATCACTACATGTTGGCTTCAACAAAACATAAAATATTTACAAACTGTCGGCTCAATCCACAAATAATTTTCAATGTGCACAAACCAAAGTCGGCCATAACATAGTGAGGACCCAAATCAACATGCTTGAACACAAACACTTAAAAAATTACTCCTCGAATATCTGCAACATGTTACATTCACTTAGTCAGCCTTCTCACATTGTGAACAAAAAATCAGTCAAATGGATCTTCTAACTTGCACACGGATCGATACAAGGCTCTACGATTCGAGGATAACATAGATCATACATCGAACAACCTTCCCTGAGATCTAGAACTCAAAATGATAATAGGAAATTGCATATAAATTGATGAACACAATTATGTCGAATGCTCTGTTTTTCCTTGACAGTTAATCACAAAACTTTGATCTGACTTCCCGTATGATCAAATGCTGACGTGTGGATCAAATCATTGACTAGAGTTTCCATAAATGACAACACCAGATGACTTGTGCATTGTCTCTTGCCAAAAATCACTTTCCTCATCCTCACCATTCACAAAATTACCTTCATATTTGTTGTTTTTGGACTTATTAAACTTATTTTTCCTACATTCATAAGTATAATGTCCAAATTTTCCACAGTAATTACAATCTCCATTTTCTTTACACTTGATTTGGATGATGCCCCATCTTGATACCTTTTTCATCTTTATACCTTTGGTTGTCAAATTTTCCTCCTCTTTTTTTCTTTGTCCATTACTTTCCTTTGGATGGCTTCTTGTCTTTGGCCATCAAAGTTGAATCTGCACTCTAAATTCTGTTGTCCATAAGTTTCTTCCTTTCTTCTTCTTGTAAATTCTCAAAAGAAGGTGCATTTTCTCTTGCATCCAAACTGGTAATGAACAATTGATAATCATTTACCGTTCCATTCAAAGTAACAGTAAATAAATCACTACTTGAAACTAATTCACCAATGTAAGCTAATTTATCACTTAAATCCTTAACTTTGGATAAATAATCACTAATACTTTCATTTAATTCCATTTTGATTGAAAGTAATTTGCTCTTTAAAATCAAAATTTTGTTTTATGTTTCTAATCTCAAACAAACCTTTCAATGTTGTCCACATACTAGTAGAAGTAGTGATATCCATTATATGAAGGATGATTGAATCTCTTACAAACATCCATAAGAGAATCTTGGATTTGCATTCTCTTTTTTCCCAATCTTGAATAGAAACTTGAGGTGTAGTAGGTTTAACCTCAGAACCATTTACAATGGTCCAAACATTGTACCCCTTCATCGGGGTTTGCATCTTTATAATTTTTTCTTCCAATTAACAAAATTGGAGCCATCTAACTTATTTGATTCTGTTAGATATGATTCAGATAAATTTGTCATTGTGAAAAGACCAAAAAGTAAAAAAGATGAAATTTTATTAGTCCCTTAACCCAAATCAGATTGTTGATCACAAAAAGGATTTAATCTCTGAGAAAATCAGCTCAAATGTGGTAGCTTCACAACTTCAAAACACTTTAAAGGTTGCAACTTTCCTCTTCACAGTAGAAGACAAATACTCTATGCACAACTCCTTCATACTGGATACAACTTCTAATTCTAGGTGCCTTTACAACGTAGGGAGGTCAATCCCTTCTCCTTGAAAAAATATAACTCATGAGGCTACACAACTAGTTTGAGAAAGAGCAATACGTTGCACAACATTTCCCACAACACCCTCACAAATATTTAACAAAACAAAGATGTGATTTGACTACAATAGGTGCATCAAATTGATTTCTCTGATACCAAAATAGAAAAGAGGAACAACAAGAAAAAAAAGCACAAATAGAGCATTGAACACAGTAGAAAACAAAAGAAAAAAGAACATGCATATATCTTATTCATCAACATACTACAATTTATAGTTAAAAAATCCTCAACCACATCCTACAAACCTGGTACATACGATCACAACAGGTTGGAGTGCATGAACAACTAACTAAGTTTATTGACAACAAACTATGTGACTAAAGCCAACAAAGTAGAATCAATGAACATATCACATAGTTCATTGTAGACTCCTACTCAAACTCTCCTACGTGCATAATTGCATTATTGAATTATTCAAACATTATGTTCTTGAATGATGTGGGAGGGAGAAAAATCATGAGATGAAAATAAAATCTTAAATTTATCCTCATTGAATGGCTTGAGAATAGTAATTACTTTGTAAGAGTAACATTCAATGGAACATTGATTTTAGCTAAAGCTTGTCCCATAACATACCTATATGTTTTAGGCATAGTTCCACGAAGTTTCCTAATGAGGGGATGTGGGGACATGGGGATGAGTTTCAAGTACAGGGGGACCAAGGGCTTAACTTTGGGGATGGTGGTGAGACGATAAGGGGATGGCAGCAGGGTGGTAGTGGGGGTCAGTGCTAAAATACATATAATACTTGAAAAATAGTTATAAAAAGATGTATAAGTATAAGAATTACAAATGAAACTTTGGAAAACTAGTTTTAAACATTTGAATTTTGAAGTGAACATTAACTTAGTGTTACTCCTCTTCTTGCTCCTCCTCAACCCTTTCCTCTTCATTCTCACTCTTTCAACTTACATTTGTAGTTCACTCTCACACTCACACTATTATCTTCTTATTGATTTGTTTTTGTGAATTAAAATGAGGATAGGAGGTAGTTTTATAAAATTTGTGGGATTTGGGTGGAGCCCATAGGCTATTAGGGTTCAACCTTGGGTACGAAGTTCAAAGATTTTTTTTTTAAATTTCTTTTTGGTTGTCTGGTTGGAGGAGACTCTTCGGTGTCCCCGAGATAGTCAAGAAACTCCTAGGAGTCCCCCATATGTCTTGGGGATTTCTCAGAGTCACCGACGTCTCAAAAAAATTTCAGAGATAATGACGCTAGTGCCAGGATGATGGGGGTTGTCTCCCCCATGCTCCCAAGTCTCTAAGATGTCCTCATCTCAGAAACATGTTTTTTTGGGGGGGATACGTACCTGTGGAACACTGGTTTCAAGTGAATGTACTAAATTCCAAAAGGGATATTTTGGTTGGAGTTTTCTTAAGTTGATTAAGTAAATGACATTCCTTATCCTTTTTTGGTACACATTTCCAAATATAGGATGACTCATCAAAGTTCATTGATGGGAGATGTTTATGTGTAATGCTTCTTGTCATGGATTGACACCACATTAGACATCCCATTTTTCCTCCGAACATTGTTAAGAGATTGTTTTGATGAGTGATAAGAATTGAATTGGTA
This sequence comes from Sequoia sempervirens, assembly GCA_007258455.2. Classification (NCBI taxonomy): domain Eukaryota; kingdom Viridiplantae; phylum Streptophyta; class Pinopsida; order Cupressales; family Cupressaceae; genus Sequoia; species Sequoia sempervirens. Next base: position 212,569,948 of record VDFB02075321.1, on the reverse strand, counting down.
TGCTTTCATGTATCTACATTTGAGTAGAGCTTAAAGGAAGGTTGTTGTGCATGCAAGGGTCATCGACATATATCCAAACCATCCTCTTGTGTGTAATATCCCACCTTTATAACACATTTCATAAAAAAAATATTTATATTGGGAGAAAACAAGACTTTTAAGCATGATCTTACTTGAATAGCATCTGTTATGAAGGTTGTACAACTTGATGTGTGTATCAAACTTAGAAAAACACACTACTCTAGAAGATGAAGTAAGGCTCTGAGGCCAAAGCACGAATATTGAGGATGTTGCTTGCAAATTTCCTTTTGATGAACATCCTGCCTACTGATTTCAAGCAAGCAGTGAAGGCCTTGGAGTGTTCTAACAGATTCATCCCTTTTTTACCCTAATGTCTCAAATTTTTTATTTCAAGTCTTTTAACTCTTTAGCTACGTGAAATCAAAGTATATTTCTTAAGTTGAAATATTTTCATTTGAGAGTTAAGGATTGAGGGGTATTTATTATGTTAAATTCGTTTGGGGTACCATCTCTACCTCATCCCCTTTTCTTCCTAGGAAGATTTTATTTTTGAAGACCCATTCAAAATTATTCAAGTAAACACATTTTTTATTATACTGGTTTTTCCCCACTAGAATCTATCATTGAAGGAACTACTAGAGTTGAAATTGACCAAATTTCAACAAGCTCTTTAACCTAATTGATTTATATGTAACCTAGTGTATAGCTATTGGGATTGATCGAACTTGACATTTCTTTGTAGGAAAGAGCAACAAGTCTAGAAAGTAGGTGGGAACACAGATAAAAAAGAAAGTTCACTTCATTGGCCAAAACAAGTATTTTTCTCTACAGTCTATTATAACACTCCTCCCAAGCACTTTAACTAAACCACACCTATAACTCAAACCAACATTGCACTTGACTAAACCACTCCTTGGTTGATCCCCATCTCACACCTACCTTTAGGCAAAAGACTTCAACATTAGTTACTAGTCCTATTGAGATGTTTGATAGCTTGAATGTAGGTGTTTTGATACACATTCCCATTTAGCTTGTAATGTCCCCTGTCTTGATTTTCCTTAGAATTCTCCTATTGGTCACAAATTGAAACAAGTTAGGATTAGGGTTTCACCTTGTTAAATAAATATCTATTTAATGAAGTAATCTTGGATTGGAATATTGCATTCACCACATGAAAAATATATGCAATATGTATATACGCTTGTTATGGTTAGACAATTACATCATATCCATAGATTATCAATCAATACAAAAATTTTTGGGAGAAGGGACATGATGGGTTTCTTCAAAGCCATATGCCAATCCTAAAAGGGTGTATACCACATCCCTCCCCCTTGGTGAATTGTACTTGATTTCCCCATCAAGACCTTGACTCCTAAAAGACACTTGCCACCTTGACGAGTTGGGTAGGGGCTATAAGTGGGTAACTTGGCTCTCTGTGTAGGGCCCTCTGGTTAGCTACTTACTAGCCTTGTTAACCCCTTTTACTTACACCCCAGGCCCTTCCTACAAGGTGGGTTCCAAACAGTGAAACACATCTTATATTCTATAATAGAAATCACACATTAAATATTCCTCTATTATGCATGGAAATATACATACATATATAAGATAATGAATGGAAAAAATACACCTGAATATAGATTATATCTGATTTACTCCTGGTTATGTGTATATTTCTGATATAATCTTGATTATGGATATATTTCTAGTATAATTGTTGGCTATGTTGGAGCACACAAATTCCTTTTTGACCTATTGTATTTTAGTGACTTCTTCTATTCACCTAAGTGTGTCTTCCTAAGATCGATGCCTTTTAGTTTTGAATTATGCCATCCTTTATACCCACGATGGGCAGATGGGTGTGTCTCTTCATTAAATATATGTCTTCTTAATTGCTTAACCATCATAATTATTAAAGGATGATTAATTTCATTAATTTTATCCTTTAATCTTTAACTGCCTTCATTTGTGGTTCGACTCCTTTTATATTTTCTCCTTGTCACTGTTGTGAGGGATCATTTTTCTTTAGTTGTTGTCATAATACAATCATTCTGTTTCTTACTCTCAATCTTTGCATGATTGGTTGGTTCATTAAACAATGATCTGAATTTAGGATCATGATTTGCGGCCATGATAGTATCATGATTTGTAGGTCATGATAGTCCTCCCCTCCTGAATTTGCTTGTCCTCAATAAATTTTAGATTCAGATGGTTGAAGATCTCTTCTCCTTCCCATGTAGCGTCCTCCTTGGGTAAGCCCTTCAATTTGATCAAAAATTTAGGGATAGTCTTATGCCTTAGTCACTTCTCCCTCATATTGAGAACTGCTTCAGGTTCCAAGATTAGTTTTCTCTCGTCGTCAAGTGGGGGTAACTCTAAACATGGGGCGACTTTATGCCCTAACACCTTCTTAAATATTGACACATAAAAGATGTGAATACGGTTGTTCTCGGGCAACTCTAATTCATAAGCTACTTCACTAATCTTCCTTACAATCTTATGAGGTCCATAAAATCAAGGTTTTAGTTTTTTTGCTCTGCTTATCTTGATGGATGACTGCTTATATGGTTGTAGCTGTAAGAACACTAACTCTCCAACTTAAAATGTCCTCTTAGTGTGATTCTTATTAGCATAGATCTTTTGTTGATTCTATGCTTGATGCAAATTGTCCTTGAGGGTGTTCATAATGTCCATACTTTGTTGCACAAAATCCTTTTCCCCTGGTACTCGACTTTCTTGTGAAATCAAACTTCTAAAGGAGGTTGGTTTGTAACCATACAATGCTTTGAACAGACTCATCTTGATTGATATATGATGAGTAGTGTTGTAGCAATATTCACCCATATGCAACCATTTTACCCATGCGTTCTGTTTGCCTGTGATGTAATTCCTCAAATATCTCTATAACCACTTGTTAACAATTTATGTTTTTCCATCCATTTGAGGATGGTAACTTGTATTGGGTGTAATATTGGTTCAGAATAACTGGCAGAGTTCTTGCCAAAATTGGCTAAGGAATTGACTGTCTCGGTCATTGATTATGTTCTTTGGTAGGCCATGTAATCTAAAGATCTCTTTGAAAAATAATTCTGCTATTTGTGGAGCTTGATATTCAATGGATACTATGAAGAATTGAGTGTAATTGGTGAGTCGGTCTACTAATGCATAAATGCAATCCTTCCCTTGAACCTTAGGCAATCCTGTTATAAATTCCATTGAGATGCTTTCCCATTTTTGATTGGGAATTGGCAAAGGTTGTAAAAGTCCTATTGGATGGCTTTGCTTAGTTTTTTTCCTTTAATAGGTCATGCATTCTTATACATTATTTAGGACATCCTTCTTAAGGCCTTTCCAAGAGTATCTTTCCCGCACCTGTTTGTAAGTTTTATAGTACCCTTGGTGGCCCGCTAAGGGATTTTCAGGGTATTCCTTAAGGATTTTTCCTTCATATTTGAGTTGGGTACAAGGAATATCCTATTTTTATATAGGATAAGCTCTTCTAATACCTTGTACTCTTCATTGGGAAAATTCCCTTCAAGGATATTATTAGCCTGGGGGTCTCTGACATACTCTGTGATGATATGATTCTTCCAATCTATGACTATACTATTTAGGGTGTTCAAGTGGGGTCATCTTGATAAGGCATCTGCCACCACATTATTTTTCCCTTTCATGTACTCAATATCAAAATTGTAAGCTTGTATCTTGCTTTCTCACTTCTGTTGTCTGTCATTTAGGTCCTTTTGATTCATGAAGTACCCCAGGCTATTGTGATTTGTTTTAACATTGAATTTCCTGTAAACCAAATATTGACAAAATTTTGCTAAGGTGTGCATAAAAGCTAGCATCTCTTTATCATAAATTGAACAATTTCTTTTAGTCTCGGTGAGCTTGCAACTTTCAAATGTAATGGGGTGCTTATTTTGCATAAGGACCTCTCCAATTCCTTCTTTGATACATCACATTGTAGTTCAAAGGGTGCTGTGAAACTAGGGGTGACTAAAATAGGGCGTGAGCTCATTTCTTCTTTTAGTCTTTCGAAAGCCCATTGAGAAATTTCACTCCATATAAAGGCTCCCTTTTTGATTAAGTCTGTGAGTGGGGAAATTTTTTTGGAGAATCCCTTCACAAAGCGTCTATAGTAGCTGCATAGTCCCACAAAGCCCCTTAGTTGTGTTAGGGTTTTGGGTTTTGGCCACTCCTTAATTGCTATAATTTTTTCTTCATCTACACTTACCCCTTGTGCATTGATATTGTGACCTAGGTAAATGATATCTTCCAAGAAAAACTCACATTTTGAAGCTTTAGCATACAAGGATTCTTGTTCCAAAATGTTTAGGACTTCCTCAATGTGTTTGAGATGTTTTTCCCATGTCTTCCTGTAGATAAGGACATCATAAAAAAATATGAGTAGGAACTTTCTTAGTTGTTTTCAGAATATATGATTCATGCATGATTAAAATGTTGTTGGGGCATTTGTGAGTCCAAAAGGTAGGACTAAGAATTCAAAGTGCTCGTAATGGCATCAAAAGACAGTTTTAGGAATGTCCTCTTTCCTCATCCTTATTTGATGATACCCTGATCACAAATCAATTTTGGAGAAGTATTTGGCTCCATGGAGTTTGTCGATTAATTCATCAATTCTTGGTATAGGGTAGTGGTTCTTGATCATTTTCTTGTTTAAGGCCCTAATATAGTCTATACCCATTCTCATGGTACCATCCTTTTCTTGAATAGTACTACAAATGATGTGAAAGGGATGGAACTAGGTTGAATATGACCCATTTCTAGCAGTTCCTTAATGGTTTTTTCAATATCTTCCTTGAATTCATGGGGGTGTCAGTACGATGTGGTAATTATAGGTTTTCCTCCCTCTTCTAATTCTATTGTGTGCTCAAATCCTCTTTTTGGGGGTAGCCCTGGTGGAATATCATAAAATACTTTCTTATGTTCACTCAGGATTGGTTGGATGTCAATCTGAATTATTTTTCCATGTGAGGAGGTCTTGTCAAGGACCATACATTGTGCAGCTCATTCTCCTTTCCCATGTCTAAAAATCCTTTCCATTCTTTTGCAGGAGACTACTTTTGGAGATCCATCGGGTAATCCTTTCAAGGTGACTTCTTGTTCGTCATGTTGGAAGTGAATTGTTAGGTTTGGGAGGTCACACATGAAGCATCCTAGGGATTATATCCATTGAGTGCCTAATATTACATTAGCATCTAATGGTACCACATATAAATCTTCTTTAATTAGGTGCTTTCCTAAGGTTATTTCTATCTGGGGAATTATTTTTAGTGCATTGAACCCTAGCTCCTACATCAGTGGCTATTGTAAATCCCTTAAAGTTCATGGTTTCCAACTTTCTTTTTGCAAATAGCCTCTCATCAATAAAATTGTGGGATGCCCCACTATCTAGGAGAGTAATAACCCTATTCCCTTTGAGGGTGATTTTAATTTGGAATGGGTGATGTTTGGAAGTTTGAGAGATGGTGGCTAAAGTTACATGCTCTTCATCTTCGTACCTTGATATTTTGCTAGGCTTCTCTTTGATGTACTCATCGGTGGTTACTTCTATCATATGGGCATGGACCCCCTTCCCACATATGTGGTCACGTCCCCACAGTTCTTTGCACTTGAAGCACAAATTCCTTCTTCTTAGGTCATCACATTTTTTACATACATGGCCACATTCCCATTTCTCATTACAATGACATCATGGTCTTCCTCAGGGTTCATTCTTATGCCTTTCATCTTTATGAGGGTACTTGTAATGTGTGTTAAGCTTTGGAACTTGTCTTTTGATGGGTTATTCTCAAATTTCATTGCCTTTTGAATTACCTCTTTTAGGTTGGTTGGTTCTAGGGACTTACTATGTTCCTTATTTATACTTTCAATCCTTCCACAAATAGGTAGGTGAGTCTCCCTTAAGAGATCTCAGGTACCATGATAGCCAATTTTTAGAATTCAGTAGTGTAGTCTTCTACCATTCCTTGTTGTTTTAGTTGTGTTAGCTCTTTAAAGTACCATTCAGGGTGTTTTTGGTCAAATATTTTTATAAGTCTTTGGGTGAACTCATCATAAGTGGTTATGTGTTGGTAACCTTGGGTAATAAGGACACGATGCCACTAATTCCTATTAAATGGAGTACGAAAAACTTAAATGGCATTTTCCTCCGTCATGGGGCTTAGTGATAGATAAAGTGTCCAGTTTTTGGACCAATGAACATGCTGTCATTTTTCCTTCTCCATCAAAACTAGGAAGGGTTATCTTGCTCACCCTTTCATTTAGGTCTTTGTCATGTTGCCTTTTCTTTTCCCTCCTAGGGGAAGCTCTCATTTTGGCATCACAATAGTCTTTAAAGGATACATTCCTCCTAAATTCAGGGTCAAGTCTATTGTATGCTTCCACGATTCCATCCATATTATCCGTGGGTGGTTTGTTTGCTTCTCCCTCTTCCACGTGTTCTTCCCTAGGTAGGAAGGGAGGTCTTGTTGGTCTAGATTTGGATGCTTTTGGGGAGATGGGGTTATTATTCTCAGAGTGATTAGAGTTAGTTTCCTTTCAATTATTTTTGTTCATATTTTGAATGGCTTGGAGGAGAAGCTGGGTGGTTCTTTTATTCCTCTCATTTTATTCCAGAGGGATTGGGTGCTTTGTTCCGTGAAGGTTCTCATTTTATTTCTCATTTGTTTGCTCATGGTGTTGCTTGTTGTAAGATTCCTTATTTCTATTTCTAAATCTCTTTGGGCCATTTGGCTATTTTGCATGAACTATCTTTCACAGGATGGTAGGAAAGATGCTTTGTTACCACTTGTAATATCCTTTGTCCCAATTTTCCCTAGAATTTTCCTGTTGGTCACAAATTGAAATAAATTAGGGTTAGGGTTTCACCTTGTTAAATAAATATCTCTTTAATGAAGTAATCTTAGATTTGAATCCTGCATTCACCACATGAACAATATATGCAATATGTATATACACTTGTTAGGGTTAGATAATTGTATCACATCCATAAATTATCAATCAATACAAAAAAATTTGGGAGAAGGGACATGGTGGGTCCACCCAAAGCCATATTCCAAGCCTAAGAGGGTGTATACCACAATCCTCCCCCTTGGCGACTTGTACCTACTTTCCCCATCAAGGCCTCAACTTCGAAAAGACACTTTCCACCTTGAGGAGTTGGGTGGGGGCCATAAGTGGGTAACTTGTCTCTCTATGTAGTACCCTCTGGTTGGCTACCTACTAGCCTCGTTAACCCATTTTGATTACACCCCAGGCCCTTCCTAGAAGGTGGGTTCCAAAAAATTAAACACGTCTTGTATTCTATCATAGAAATCACACATTAAATATTCGTTTATTATGTATGGTAATATATATTCATATATAAGATAATGAATGGTAGAAATACACCTGAATATAGGTTATATCTATTTTACTCTTGGTTATGTGTATATTTTTGATATATGCTTTATTATGGATATATTTTTGGTATAACTATTGGCTATACTAGAGCGCATGAATTCCCTTTTGACCTACTATGCTTTAGTGATTTCCTCTATTCACCTAAGTGTGTCTTCCTAAGATCGATGTCTTTCAGTTTTGAATTATGCCATCTTTTATACCCATGATGGGCGGATGGGTGTGTCTCTTCATTAAAGATATGTCTTGTTAATTGCTTAACCACCGTAATTATTAAAGGATGATTAATTTCATTAATATTATCCTTTAATATTTAATTTCCTTCATTTGTGGTTCGAATCCTTTTATCTTTTCTCCTTGTCGCTTCTATGAGGGAAAATTTTCCTTTAGTTTCTATCATAATGCAATCGTTCTATTTATTACTCTCAATCTTTACATGATCGATTGGTTCATTAAACAATGATTTGAATTTAGGATCACAATTTGTGACCATGACAGTATCATGATTTGCAGGGAATGACATAGACCTAGACATGTCCTTAACGAGTGGAGTGCTAAAGTACAAGTAGAAATCAATGGGAGAATGAACATTGTTCCATGCACATAATAGCATTATAGGGAGTGATGGTCCTCCAACAGATTCAAGCAACTTTCCTTGCACTAGCAATTTATTCTCACGATCTAGATCATTTTACCATTGCAATAATCAATAGTGACTTGATATGCAACCCAAATAGCCTTGGTCCCATTGGATAGATTCCTAAGTTCAAATTACTTCTCCATCTCAATGATCCAAGCTTCAATAATTGTCTTCAATGGTTTTGCCATAAAATTTGGGTGGTGCAATCCTCTAAGGTCCTTACCTAGTTCTTCTTCAATTCTTGTTCTATGATTTCCTTGGTCTTCATTCCCTTGATTTTATTCCTCTCGGTTCCCTCTAACCTCTTGTTCTAAGTTGTTCATGTCCTGTTCCTCATTTCGGTCAAAAGGTTGAGTATTTGGTCCAACCTATCATTTTTCTTATTTTTGCTTATGCCACCATAGTCATTGTTCCTAATTTGCACCATGGTTGGTTATGAAATGAACCACATCAAGTTTTACATCTTAGCATAATAGACAAAGGATATAGTGTTAAACCTACAACTTTGATACCAAATGTAAGGTTTGAAACCCTAAACTATCTCACAAAAATAAACTGTAACCCAATTTAACATAAATACATAAATGAAATGAAACATCTTCAATAAATACAAATGACATATTACATCTCACTTGTAAAAGTGTCTAATCTAGAATATTAAGTACAAGAAATAAGGTACATCATCACGTGAAGTACTATCTAGTCAAGTATTACAAAGTACAAGATATAATTATTGCAAGAATATGACTCAAGCTCTCATACCCATCTAGTCATAACAATTCAAGTAAAGATATAAAAGAAAAATTATCATTGGAGAGTTTTTAACTACCACTAACCCCACGATCATCTACAAACCAAGAGATGAGAACATGGCTCAGGTGCTTTTTTTCCCAACCACGAAGCTTACGCTTCCCCAAAATTCTTCCTAACATGAAGAGTATTGACCTTGCATGAGAAGCCTAACAACATGGAAATACCTGGCAAGATGGAATCCAGTGCAACCTAACATGTATCTACATGCATTTCACATATGAACATGCTATGCCCTACTATCAAGATATGACAAAGAGATTACAATAACATCCATCTATTTCAATGGTGCACATAGGTTTGGCCAAAGAAAATAACCATAAACAATAGGTAGATCTAGAAAAGAAAATCTAATTCCCTCTGTTAACCCATATTTAACACCCACCCTGAAAGGTAAAGCCAAATCACACATAAAAAAATAACATGCATATATCTAAAGATCATAAAAAATAAATAAATCTTTTCTTTTCATGCATAATAATGGTTTAATGCATAATTGGCATGCAATTTAATCATTGACATACAACTTGATTATAGACATGCAATCTTGATTATTGACCTACAATCTTGATTATTGACATATAACTCAATCTCTAATGATATTTCTCAATTTCATGCAATATTTGATGTACATGCAATACTAACTAATTTTTGATGTCATGTAGGTTAAACCATAAGAAACTAGTTCTTTACATATGAAATGTAAAAGAATATCCATAAAAATTAAATGGAAGTTTCATATATGCATTCAATTTTACAGTTTAATGGTGGAATCATCACAAAAGAGATAAAACATTTACTAGTGTTAATTTAATGGAAAATACATTATGTTTTTATATATATGTATCTATCGTTTATGCTGAGTTTACAGAATAACATAATGAATTTATAACAACAAGAAGAATTTATGTATGGTTATAGTCACGATCAAATCATCAATTCAGATATAATACTCATACTATATATATATCTATATATATTTACTAAAATTGACATGCATACTGTTATTTCTACATCTAATAATCCTTATGTAGGATTCTATAAAAACAATAAGGAATTTTTATTTGGTTTTAAGTCAAAATAAATGTTATTATTTTATATTATACAAAATACTCATTGCATAGGTTTGATAACATTCATGGCTATCTTTGCAAAACATGGTTGATTAAATGATCCAAGCACTGTCATAAAGGTCGATGTAATGATATAAGCTACGTCAGGTGAGTTGATACAAAGGTATACAACGTATATATGGGCTATCCTCCCTACCTACACCAGAATCAATGTTGTAGTTCAAGTAAGTTCATCCATCGATGTATAAAGGATGCATGTAAAATAAAGAGTTTGATATGTTTTCCTAAAACTATTTCACAAAGTGTCTCAAGAAATTTCATGTAGTGATTGAGGGTATGTGTGGCCATATGCAGTTACAACAAATCTTTTCCATATGCAAACAATATATGTTTCATTTACCTTAGCAATAATAAATATGGCACAAATTGTAGGAGCAAAAAAATAAATAGAGGTAACATGAAGAGTACATAATGAATTGATTTTAATTGCAAAGAAAACCATTAGGAAGAATTAAGTGATGCATACATATTGTAAAACCTACTTGGTGTCGCTAACTCCTTGATTAAAGTTACATGCAGATTGATGGAAATCCCCTTTAGTCACTACTAATGTTCTATTATCCTTGGTCGATGTCAATTACAATCTCCAACCATCATGTGTTTCTTTCGTTGAGCTCTCTCCTCTTTATGATTTTTCATGTTCTCCTGCAAAAAAAACTCAACTATAGTATTTTATTTTAGAACTAAACTTTCACCTCATGCATGATTTATTATGCAAATTATTTGAATTTCAAACATTTTTTAATTTAATTTTGTTTTTTAATAATAATTATGTATATATTTATATATAAATAATGAAATTTATCATTATCAAACATTTAAAAATAAAATATTTTATTTTCCTAATTAATTTAATTTTACAAACAAAACATCCATAGGACATAATCATTATCATAATGCACAAAAGACAATGATGTATTCATATAACACAATGAAATTGTTACCCATTTTTGTTACTTGTTTAAGTTGATTGAGCTAAAGAGTTTGCAAACTGAAAGAGAGGTACATTTCATTTTTATCTTCCCTATATTGCATTCATTTGTATAAACAGAAAAAAAAAAAGAGATTACAAGTTTTGCATTTATACTAGTGCATACAATATGGAAAAGACTTGCACAAATCTTTCTGAAAGTAATCTTTATTGATTCAAAATTACATATTTGTATCACACAAGTTGTGAGACTTAACTTGTCCAATAAAAATGAAAGACAATTTATACATTGATGGATGAAAGAAAAAGAATGCACATATAGGGGAAGAGGCCAATCATTGCTTGATGACTGGTCAATGTCTGCTGTCTTGCTTTGTCTCATGCTTTGAGCTATCTCGCGTCCTCTGTAGCTCCCTACTCCCAGCCCCTACATATGGCAATTGCAATGATGTTAGAGCAATGCTCTAAGCAATGAAGGCTCCTAACACTACATGTACATGCACCCATGAATGTATAAACTACCCCTCAAATACATTAAATAAGAATACAAACTGTACATGTCCAAAGAAAGAAACATGATCATCAAGCCCTTCAGGCATATGCATATATTTTTCTAGCTATTTGTTTCATGTGCAGATACAGGAAAATAAATGTTTCTATTTCATCAAATTTTAGCACGTGGGGTAAACGTGGCTCCCACAAGGGTTGAGCTCGGCGTGCTGCATTGTTGTGCTTGTAATGATATTGAAAGATTATTCATCAAATGGATCATCTCTTTACGGTTCACACAAATAAGTACCTATCATTTATGGTAGTGAGTTAACAGTAACTGTCAAAATTGACATGTAGTTATTTAGGAAAATCATAAAGCATGAATCAAATATCAAAGGATATCAAGAATACCATAAGATTAGAAGATCATGTGTGACAATTAATATTGACAGTGGCTGTAGATATCTACCTTGAGGGAAAACATATGTAATTGGACTGTTGAAAGGCAAGAGTGAAGCAATGGTTAAAGTTTCAAAAGATAGTCACCATTTTATACAACAGTAAATATATATATATATACCAGGCCCTCACCAAAGTTTGTCATCCAACAATCTTCATATTATTTCTTGCACGTATGCCATCTTCTTGTTAGAGTTTTTTTTACATAAACAGGCATGGAGGGCAATCCAAAGGACATGCATACATGAGTAAAGAATGGTCTATGACAAAGTGTAAAGAATAGTGTCTTCAAAGGAAATATGGTTGCATAAGAAATCAATATGCATGAAAGTTGTTATTACAAGATGCTAAGAAGACATAACAGATATGTGAGGTGATAAAAATAAATAATTTTTCCATGCTTTCTTGAAGTGAAACAGGTGTACAACTATAAAGAGAAAAGGACATCATAGTAGTTTTCTGATGCCTATAACTGGAGGAGAAGCTAAGAATATGATGTCACAATCATTATTCCTACAGGGGATTCACATTTCATATAGAAGTATTGCTTATACAATGGTGATAGAATATAGATGGAGATTCAATGTCATAAACATAGTCATGTTCATAATCAATATGACTGTAAGTCATCATGACATTGCAATAAGAGATATTATAACCATGTAATTATATCATAGATAAACAACAATACTTGAAACAAAAGGCGTGTTTCTTCATGACAAAAATGTGACTATAGTAAGCAGGAGTATGTGCAGTAACAAGAAGGAAATATGGTAAAAAGAATAGTGATAAAGGCATTCCTGAATGGTTGTCTTTTGAGTATACAAAGAAGATGCAGTCATCATATATACAAATGACATTCATTCACAAGTAAAATGAACAGTCACTATGCAACCTATAAGAGACAATATTCTTGAAACTATAGAAGACACAAATGAAGATTTTTTGAAGTATTAATCTCAAAGACAGAGCCTAAGGGACTTTGTTCTGCTCATGATTGACAATCAAGAAAACAACCATTGGATTACATTATATATGTTCTGATTTGGTTTAAGGCTTGCATGAGGAGTTTGAAATTCAAATCTCATGAAGGGCAATTTTTCTTAGAGATGCTTCATAAGTTCTATCTTCAGCCAAGTCGGGGGCAGTAATTTCAGAAGAGGTGAAAATGCCAGACACGGAGAGGAAAAGCACACTGGTTTACCTTTCAACAAAATTTGATCTTCATCCAAAATATAAATGCATAATCACATGGATTTTTTCTTAAGTGATGATGAATGAGAACTTGGCACAGAATAACAGAGGTTTTAAGTTTGTGTATAGTGGGGAAGGTTTAGAGCACTGTCTGTTGAGTGGGTTTCAACATGGTTCTAGAGGTAGAGAAAAGAGATATCGAGGTGAAGCCTATGTTTTTGGAAACCCTTGCATTATCATTATCATAGTGAAAGATATCATTAAGGTAGTTTGAAGGAGACAAGAAAAACCCTCAAATATTTGCATAAGTCTATGTGTGAGACTATGGAAGCCCCCAAAACTCGCAAGAGATGGTGGAGCTATTTCAATGAAAGGAATGGTTTCTTTCATATTTTCTATGAATACATACAACCGTGACCATGGTAGGGAGAAAATAAGACACTGAAACAATTTTTCTTCCTCTTTTATAGAATTTGAATAGAATCTCAAGAGCTATAGGAGAGTTCATGTGCAAACCCAAAAAAAGTATTCTACAACCGTGACTATAAAGCCCACTGTGCTCTATATTATCAAAACCTCTAAAGTGGGAGACCAAAGGAGTATTGAGACCAATCCTTTCAGGAAGAATATAAAACAAAATACAAGAAATTCAAAGTTTCGTGCTCTAGGGTTTTGTTTCCAAGTCCTCGAGTCTCAACACAACAAAATGCAGTAAAATCACAATCATTGAAGAGTAAAAAGCTCAAATACAAAGCCCTGTATACCAAAAGAGTGCATGAAAGTAACAAAAGATGGCATGATTTTTGGGTACCTACAACATGTATGGTCATGGCCATAGGAATGGATTTTCCTTTTTATTTGCAAACAAAAAGAGTAGTATATAGAGTAACTCTAGGTTCTTATTCATAATGCCAAGAAAATATAGAGATAATGTTGAATAAGATGCTTATTGCAAGAGGGAATGAGCAGAAAAATCAAATATCCTCATCTTTTGCAGATTTTATCCACAGAAAACAAACAAGAAAATGGAGAATATGCTTATAGAAAGTTACCATAGGTTTCTCATGATGATTTTGCTGAGAAATCTGTTGGAAACTATCACTGCTTGTGCAGAGTCTGCCATCAAAACTTCAAACTCCACAGATGAAACCCTAAGGTCTATTGGAAATAGGTTGCCATTAAATTGCAAATCCTAAACATTAATTATTTCATGTATCTCCTTGTTTCTTGGAATGTGTTCAACAACACTAAGATTATTGTGAGATTAATATTTGATGAAATAATCATGATTATTGACATTTGTAATTAATTCTAAATGTAAGAAGCATGTGAGGGTGTCCACATTGAGTTCCTAAATAATAGGGACACATGGGACACTCACATGGTAAGGTGAAACTCACCTTGTGTTCAGTTAACTATACAGAGTAACAGTTAACACTTCTGAATGCATGTAAAGATCCTAGGAGTTAGGATTTGATGTTTGCATGCTTGAAGTTCTTGAATTGCTGATACGATTTTAATCATTTTAGTCATTTTCAGTTTATCAATTGCATGCAAGTGCATGTTGCATGCATGTTAGTTATTTTGAGTTGCATGTAGTTAGCTTCAGTTAACTTGTAATGCATGGCTAATAACATTGAGTTGTATGACAGATAACAGGACTACCTCCAGTTAACAAGGGATGACCATTCTTTGGGAATGGTGTTGAGTAAATGTTTCAGTTAACAATAAAGCACTTGAAGCCAACTTGGGCTCCCAAGATGCTTTATTGGAATTAACTCCAATGCATGATAAGATATTTCTGATGGCTCAGTTAAGTAGCTTTAATTGTGGGTGCCATCTTTGAGGAATAGCTTTGGAATTATCACCGAAGTGAAGGAGAAGTTGTAGCTTCAGTTTGGGACACCCAAATGCATGATGCACATGTTGTAAGCTTTAGTCTTCACTAAATAACTCTACTTGAAGGAATATGGTGTACCTTTTCAAGGGCTTGAGCTTATGCATTGTAATTATCACCATTTGGAGATTACAAGGTTGCATATTGTCTATATATCTCATTCAAGTTGAATAGAGTTTTGAGATTGTTATTGCAGGTGTGAAGAAGATTGGTAAAGACAGAAGAAGCATTCTCAAGCAAGAATTGGAGCTATTGTAATTCAGAGTTTGAATAATAGAATAATTCTTGGTGGAGTTTTTTCCCGAAAGGGTTTCTCCACGGTATATCTTGTGTGAAACTTCTATTATCCTGTCTAGTTCTTCTAAATAATTCTCTCTACATTCTACAACAGTAAAATGGATTAATCAAGATAATCATCCACAAAGAATTTATGTAACAAAGAAAAGACTTACTTAGAACAACAATTTTGAAGTTTTACAGAGTATTAAGCTAAGAAAACACCTCATTTTTCAATAAGGTCGACATTCCAAGTTTCCAGAAAAGATCGAGTGTTAAAATGACATGCATTTTGAGATGTTCAGCTATCTTTTGTTTTTAGGGTTTCTTAACCCTATGTTGAATGCTGATGGAATGGCATTTTAGTCATTTTTTTATCAATATGCATGAAATTAATTAAGCCGGTGGGCTAAAACAATATGTTTTATGCCTTAGTAATTCTCAAAGTGGGGCCTTTAAGTCTTCCAAGGAGTCAAGAGGCTTGTAGTTGTTTTCTTTTGCATTTTTTAATGTAAATTATTTTAATTAAGTGATGTTTATAAATCACTTGATTTAAGAATACTATTTTTAATGCAAAGAAAAACAACTTGAGATGGTTTTCAATGCATGGAGAGAGGAGTTATGGTTGAATTTATGAAGTTGCAAGCATATTGGAGGGTTATTTTCAGTTTGGATACATATGCCACATATATAAGGGCATTAATGCATTTTGTTGGAGGAATTGCAGGAATCTAGGGGTGGTTTTGCATGCCTAGATGTTTGGCATGGTCAAACCCACTTTTCCCATATAATGGAGATAGTTTTGGGGGGAATCTAATGCCTCAATTTTAGGCTCTTTTGGTGGATCCGACCCAAGGTAGTTGCTTGCTCCTATTTTGGTGCAACTACTTGGGTTGAGTATTATATTCACTCATGTAACTCATTTTGAGAGTTAGTTCTGAATTTGCAATTTTCTGAAGATAGTGATTTCTACAGTCGTTCATCAGATTTGAGCATGCTTTGTAACTCATCTTGTCATGTAAAACAGTGAGTACCTTGGGTTTTAATAGCATTGAGTTATTTTACACTCTCATTACTTGCTTTTCTTGTGTGCATTTCTTTATGGTGATTGATCGAATTGCTTGTGAAATCTACACTTTTTTCGTTGTATTTTTGTCTCCCTGAAAGTACCTTGTTGCAAGAAGTTATATTACTTCAGGTTATAAGTTGTGTGTGAAAAATGCAGAATTTCTAGTTGTGAGATATACTTTTCCTTCTAGGATTTTGAATCAACACCCTCTTATAAAGTATTTATGTAAGCAATATGCTAAAATGAGTTGTACAAGCTTCTTCCCAGCTATTAATTGAACTGTGTAGCTAAACTGAGTTTGCATGTCTTTTAGTCAGTTTGGTGTATCACTATAGGATAGTAGTTTTCATTTTCATTTTAAATTTATATCTTTCTCACCTTTTCCTCAGTAAAGAAAAATAGTAATTTAGGTGATATCCAATAAAGAACCAACTTTCTCTGGAGGTCCTTTTCTACTATAGGTGACCCACAACCTCAGAAAAGTTCCCATGTTTCACATGATTAGCTGTGTTAAGTTTCAGCTTGGGTGCAAATCATAGTGTTAACAGAAATCATAATCATACACAATACATTAATCACATATTATCCAATGGTATCATCTAGTTCTATTTATTATCAAATAAAGTTTATGCAAGAAGAATCAAGATGTGACAAATCAAGACAAGTAATCCACTATCGTGCAATAATAATTGACTAACAAATAATTACATTTCACAATTGTTAGGAGATGAAGAGTATTACAAGGAAACAATTCCACTTACATAGGAAATTGTTCAACTTCATAACAACTCTCAACCTTCATGACATGAAATCTATGTAATATATATGTATAAGTATATGCATGTGTATGTGTATGTGTATGTGTATGTGTATGTGTATGTGTGCATATGTGTGTGTGCATATATATATATGTATATATGTATATACAAATACATACATATATATACATATACATATACATATATATACACATATACATAACCACATGTCATACTTTCGACCAACTAAATAGTTTTGAACAATTGAAATAGTTTTGATCTAAATAATTTCGATTGAAATAGTTTTGACCTAAACAATTTCAATCAAAATAGTTTCATTTGAAACTACGTGGCCTATACGTGGCACATAAAGTTTCAAGCAAAACCCTTTCACCCAAAATATTAAAATAATATTTTTTCCTTTGTCGATTTAAAATCTGCCATAATATTCATGTAAGTTTTTGACTAAAAGGGTTTTAGTCGAAAGGGATTTAGCCAAAACCCTTTTACTCAAAACTGTTTATGTGGCATCCCTGTTGGCAGCCACCTTAGTTTTTTTCAAAAATTTATGAAAATTTCCACTTGAACATGATATTTCTTTAGTCAGAATGATTTTTTGAAAAAAACTAAAATTACTTTTTGTAGAGCTTGGAGTCAAGAATCCAAATTTTTTTGTTTGATATTTTGATTAGTTTTAATATGTTTTTTTATTTTAAATAATGCAAATAGGTTATTCAAATAAAAAATGAGGTCAATTAAAACTTTAAAAAATATTAAAATATATTAAATTTTTTGAAAAATATATGGTACACTAGAGGAGAGAATCCTCTTCCAAAGCGTATAATAATTATTTTGAAAATGATAAAAAATTAGACAACACTTGAGGTCAAATGAAAACTATCAAATTTTGGTACATTTGACTTTAAAATGTTATTACGAGGAAAATATATATCATTTTTTTTCCATGCACTAGATATTGAAGTTATCTATTCGAGAAAAAAAAAATAGGGGAAAATAAAATTGTTTTCTATTTTTTTCTTGACGTCAACTCAACATCACTTTTTCTTGAAATTTTTAGCAATTTAAAATCTGCTCTTAAATTTATAAAAAAAATTTAAAATCTGCATGAGGTAAGAGCAATTTTGTCTCAAGCTTGGGGTGAAATTTTTTAGATTATGTGTAGTCTTCAAGCTCTTTAACGGGGAAAGTAGTGTGGAAAAGTCCATCAAGCAATCTTTTGAGTGCATAGCAATCTGATCTTTACTGTAAGGTCATGAAGGAAATAATAGTCTATTTATCTGGCAAACCTGATAAAATAATATGGGCAGCGTCAAAAGTAGGATCATATTCTGTCAAGGAAGGATATGCAGTCCTAGCCCAATCTAAAAATAACTCGCAACCTCAACGTGCTTTTTCTTTTTGTTGGAACAACAAAGTCCTACCAAAAGAAGGAAGTTTTGCATGGCTTGCTATACATAAGAGAATTCTAACAAGTGATTGTCTAACCAAGCTGAAAATTGCAGATCCTTTTAAATGCCCTCTATGTGAAGTAGAGTTTGAAACAATAGATAATTTATTTCTACAGTGTAACTTCACCAATATATGTTGGAATTTTATTTTAAGAATAAGTTAGAACTCTCCAACCCCCTGCCAAACACAATTTGGGATCTCTTCCAAAGTTTGACGTTATTATATCAATCATCATTCTTTTGATGTATATGGAAAATTGTCCCGGTGCTTGTTATTTGGAACCTCTGGTGGGAAAGAAACATGAGAATTTTTAGGAAAAAAAAATCTCCAGTTGAGTTGATAACATTGAAAATAGAAAAGGCAATATCAGAAGGTGTTAACTCATGCGTTCAGAAGGAGAAGTTGATTAACTCATTATTCACAAGTTGGGGCAGTTCTATCTTAAAGAAATGGAAAGATATCAAATTACCTTTTGATGGCAGCCAAATAAAAAATAATACCCTGAAGGTTGATAGAACATTAGTAAAATGGTCTCCACCTCTGAAATATTATGTGAAATTAAACTTTGATGGGGCATTTAAAGGAACCTCGGGTAGTTCAGGAGCAAGCATTTGTATTATAAATTCATCAGGGATAGTCTTGGCAACCTTTTCTTTTCATTTAGAACAAGGCACAAACAATAGTGCAGAAGCTCAAGAATTGTTATTGGGCTTGGAATTAGCAATTCAAATGGGGTTCTCAAATCTCCATATAGAAGGGGATTCATTGATAATTATCAATGCATGCAGAAAAATAAAAATCCATAATTGGAACTTAAGCTACATATTGAATAAAGTATGGGCATTAGTAGATAAGTTTGAAGCTTCAATAATCTCTCACACCTACAGGGAAGGGAACAGGGTAGCAGACTTTCTTGTAGGCCTAGGGAGTGAAAATACAGAGGTTAGGGCTTTAAATGATTTAAGTGAATTAAATGCCTTCCCATAGTTAATTGAACTTATAAATCAAGATGCCAAGGGTGCATAATTCAAACCTTTATTGCCCATTTTTTCAAGTAAAGGTTTAAATCAAAAACCTTGGGAAGATAAAATGTTATCAAGAAAAGAGTAGGGTTATCAAAAGTTCTTAATCTGTGAGCGATATACAGGTATCACATTTATTTTCCACCGTGGATAACGAATGGGAAGACATTGTTGAGGTGGATTTAAAGCATGTGTGTTAAGGCCAAATGCAGTAATGATGGTTTGTAATTCTCGAGCGTACTCCTAAGGACAATTTGCGTTAGCCTCATTTCAATCATCACTTGAAGATTTTGGTGTTCGATAAATTATTCCACTTATTTCATTCAGACAAGTTGCCTAATGTTATTTTAGTGTTAAAGGTACGTTATATTCATGACTGGTAGTGCGGAGTAGCCATCAAGTATCACGACTTTTGTTTTACACGAGCCACTATTAATGAGTAACATATCAAATTTAAATTTCCTGTCCTTTGCACTCCTCTTCATCATGAAATAGTCTTATGTCATCAACATAAGGCAATTTTAAAAAGGCACCTAAAACACTTCATTCGCACAAATGAATTTTGCATCACAAGGTCTGATAAAAGCGCTGCATTTTTCTGAATGAGAGGTGTGATAATCAATTCTTCCATCAGTAGGAAAATAGCCCTTCACCCTTGGAACTTCAGGGTATCACTACCAGTTAAATCGTGGGAGAGACTGATTGAGGAATTCATAACCCACGATATATTCAAAATGACGTTTAAAATGGATTGTACTAGGGTTGAAGAAAGTATTCAAATAATTCTGGGAGTCGAGGTTACCAATCCAAGGGCTCGCCATATCATCTTTCCCTAGCAGGTGATATCAATTTTCTTATCCAATGGTCTTGATTTATTTCAGTCTTGGAGTTAAATCGAGGAAATAGCAAAAAAGTTCATCAATTTGCAATTTTGTTTGGATAATACCATCCTCTGTGCAGTGCAAAATTATTATTTTTTTCAATGGGGAAGGTTTCATTGGTGTTTTATTTCCTAGGGCTTATGTGCAAAGGTGGAAAGGCTTTGAAGAAATTTTTGATGCTCTCACGCTAGCACTACAATACAGAAATGAGAACATTTTGCTGCGTGCTCTAAGGAAGAACTGTTGATTCATCTACTCTATCATGGAGTTGGATATAAAGGAAAAATACTACGCGTTGGAATTTCTCCGTGTGCATGTTCCATAACCTCCAAAAAATGATGTGCAACTAGATTTACAATTGAGGGTCAATTCACCTGTTCATGGCCCAAAATATGCTCATAATGCACTCAACTAGCAGTCTGCAAGCAGAGGTCAGGTGAATGCTAGCATGGTCAACTCAAGACTGGTCTCATGCAGGAAATTTCCTCCAATAGCTATTGGTGGAAGAAGGGTTTTCGAAAGAGGACTTTAGGTGGCAGAAGGTTTCGAAGTGCAAGATGAAAATTCGTTCAATGGAGATTCTAGGAGAATGTAATGTCTGTTTTTGGTGGGGTTTTCTAATATCAGTATTTTGTTTGGTTTTATAAAAAATTAATGGGTAGATTATGCAATATGTAAAGGGATGCAAGATTATGTGGGTTTTGGGTATTATATGTTGAATTTTGAACCATCAACATACTAGTCTTAAACTCGAAATTGAATTTTGTAATCATGTATTTTTGACACTTTTGAGCTATAACTGGAGGTTTTCTTACTAGTTCTTTCCTGCCGGTATGCTCCCTAGAACCAGATTTTGTAGTAATCTATTTATATATATAATATAATATAGTGGCTTGCCACTTTCGCTAAAAAAAAAAATTGAAAAATTGAAAAATTATAGGAATAAACTTCATCAAGAGTTCTACATTTTATTAGTTCACACTATTTTGAAATTCAAAAGATAAAGACCACTTTTATGTGGTCGAAGTTGAGAATTTTTGTTTGTGTTGGCCGATTCTTTTATAAAGTGTGACACAGGTTTGTACTTTTACCCATATATACATATACATATACACATATATACACACATACATATACATATATGTATATATGTGTATATCTGTATGTATATTTATGCACATATATGCATATAAATGTACATACATACATACATAGTTTAACATTAATCAATAAAGATAGGTAATCGATAGGTAGAAAGCAATTGTACATCCTTTTTAGGGTTATTTCTTGTATAGTACAAACAAATAAACAATAATATGTTTATTCTTTAGTTTTATATCTATTTTTTCTTTGCACTTGTTTGTCTCATAAAACTTTTGCATATACCTACAACTTCATCTAAAGTATCATCTAAAGATTTGTCCATTGAGATTTAATCTAGACCTTGGATCACTAACTATTCCATTTATACTTTAATTACACTATGTCCTTGTCCTCAAAATTACATTGAAACCTATATGATATCAAATGTAGATTTAATTACGATTTTTTTTAAGATCCTTTAATACAAATGCAACTAAATATAACAGTTACAAAATATACATATATTCAATTATTTGTATAATTAAAATATAAAAAACAACTTAAAAATATTATTTATATAATTTTATTCACAATATTTATTTTATTATTTGAATTTTTAGTAATTGAAATATTTATATATATTTGTATGTAAGTTTGTAGAAGAATAATTTTTAATCTCATACACACACATACACACATACATATACATATACATATACATATATACATACATGCACAATTTAGCATAAATTAATCAATCAATCAAGATAGGTAATAGATAGGTAGAAATCAATCATATATCCTTCTTAGGATTATGTCATGTATAGTACAAACAAATAAACAATAATATGTTTATTGCTTTAGTTCTATATCTATTTTTGCTTTGCACTTGTCTATCTCATAAATTTTTTTGCATATACCTACAACTTCATCTAAACTATTATCTAAAGAGTTGTCTATTGAGATTTAATCTAGACCTTGGAGATCAATATTAACTATTTCATTTATAGTTTAATTACACTATGTCATTGTCCTCAAAATTACATTGAAACATATATGATATCAAATATAGATTTAACTACAACAAATTTTTAAGATCCTATAATACAAATACAATTAAATATAACAATTACAAAATATACATTCATTCAATTATTTGTATAATTAAAATATAAAATATTTATATATTTTTAATTACAAAATTCATTTTATTATTTGAATTTTTAGTAATTGAAAATATATATATATGTATGTAAGTTTGCGAGAGAATAATTTTTAATTTGTAATTTTTGAATTTTCCTCATAGACCTTAAAAACTCATCATTAGTACTTTAGAAACTTTCCTATTACACAAAGAGAATGATGACATGGATTGAAAGGAACTAGAAGGAAATACAAACTGATAATTTATCTTCTTCATTTCAAAAATAGAAAGAATTGTATTTTTTTAGATTATATATATATGTATATATTGAAATTTAAAGAGTTTTTAATTAATTGTAGTTTAATTAGGAAATAAGTGGGTTAAAGTTGGGGTAGAATTTTGATTAAGGTGAGGCTTTTTGAAAAAATATAACGAAATGAAAAAGATAAAAAATTATAGCATAATCATAAATAATAAAAAATTAAAATTGTTATTTAATTTTGATAATATTTTTTAATTATTTGATTGTTATTTATTTGTAATCTATAGGGTAAAAAATTAAATGTAATTTTTAATGTTTACAAATATTATTAGAAGTGATGATTTCACTATTTAATCTTTTTTTTCATCAATTTTTTTATCAAAGAAGTTAATTTTCTCTATAAATTTTTATCAAAAACCTTTTGACAAGAAATCTATATTATCTCTTAAACTTTTAAATGAAATATAATTTATATTCTATAACATTCTCAACCTATAAGATCCATTGAAATCTACTCATTCCTTTAATTTAAACACACCCAACTAAAAAATAAATAAAGTATTTGAAGACAAAAATATGTGTAATATCAAGTGGGAGGTTGGATGGGCTCCCCCTCCCCCTCTCTTCTTCATACTGGCATACTAGGAGGGTTGGTTGGGTGCTACGGTGGCAGAGTGGAAGGGAAAAGGGGGACAGTGAAGGGTGTGACTAGGATGATGTTCACGTGACACAGGTGCCAATTTTCTTTCCCTGTGTTCGAGGTTGTCGTAGGCATTATTACCCGAAGGTTGTTTAATACAGATCAAACTTGGCACATTTGGAAGGTTGTCATTAGCAAGGGTGGTGGCGGATAGGTACTTGGCAGTAATTGAGCTGAAGTGTTTTAGTTGGAATTTTATTGTTTTTTCTTTCATTCTTCTATGGTGCTAGTACTGGTTAGAGGTGGTGTTCATCGCAAATTTTGTGTGTTCTGGTGGTGGTGCTCATGGAGAAACGCTCTCACTTTGTCATTGATGTCTTTGTGGATGGAGTGGCAAATTTTGGGGCGAACATGCCAATCTCTCTGAAATCGAAGGCTAGACAAGCCTCCTTCAGAGAAATCAAAGACCAGCGTCTAAAGTGAATTCTCACAAATGGGGACCCTCTGGTCTTGGTGGCGACAAAAATGATCCTGGGATCTGGTCATTTGGCCAACAAGGAATTCATAAGAGACAACCTTCACATCTCTTCTCGGTTCTTGGCTTCTCTTCTGGATAACGAGGTCTCTAAGGCCGAGGCCAAGCTGTTGCTAGTAAAGATGTTTCAAAAGGACCTAGTGGGCGACTTAGATGAGGTGTTGGGCTTTGTGGTGGAGGGAAGAGGTGTTTCGAGGCCGTGTGACTTTGAAAATATGCGGGACTTGGATGGGGCTGTGAAGTTATTTCTGTTCCTTCTTGACTTGAGCGGCCTGACGTTGAGCAAGCACAGAAAGGTGGCGGTGGTGGCTATCGATTTCTTGATGAAATTTTTTGGTCTGTTGGCGGCGAGAGGTGTCAAGTGGGTATAGGACTTTGAAGAATTTGTTGCTTTAAATTTTTTTATGTGAGCTCTCTTCTGTGGATGGTGGTGCTGGTAGTTATTTGGTTTTCGTTTCTTGGGTTCAATGGTGTTCTCACTTTGTAGGGTATGTAGATTCGGCCTGTTATTGGCCATTTTGAGTTTTTGGGTGTTTGGGGTTTTGTTTCTTTATGGTTGGGGCCGAACCCTCATGGCCTTTTGGGTTTGTAGTCGACTTTGGTGATTGGGCGGTTGGTTCTGGTAGGCTGGGTTTCTTGTTTTGGCTTGTCTCTAGTTTTTTTGGTGTAGGTGGTTGGGTTGGGATTTGATGGTGCTTGATGGTGGAATCATCACCTGCGTTTGCAGACGATTGTACTCTTCCTTATTTAATATATAAATCAAAACCTGCGTATCAAAAAAAAAAACTTTTCTAATATCACACATAATTATGAATCACTAATGAAATATACATCCTAAAATTCTATGCCTACATAGTTTAGATCTAATAGATCCCTTGATTATCACAAACATTGTAAAAATATAAGTAGCATGTTAAAGTCTTCCACTAAGCATAGAAAAGCAACGAAATTAAATCCATAAGAAGAGACTTGTTGATCTTGGTTAGAAATGTTTGGTTGGAAGCTCACAACCTCATGTATCCATGATGTATATATATATATATATTTATCCACGATGGAAATTAAATCCATAAGAAGAGACTTGGTGATCTTGGTTAGCAATGTCTGGTTGTAAGCACACAACCTCATGTATCCAAGATGGTTGTATCCACGATGTATTTCATATATCTGTATTGCGACATTATGTGCATGATGATTGTCATGTTTTGGATTGGGATTCCTTGTAGGTGGAGTCAGACGGACAGCTAGCCTTGGAGCCCATCTGCATTTTGGCTCGACAAACGTTGGCCCTTTGAGGTCGAGAGTTGGACCAAGTTAGGGTCTAATGGGATCGATATGATGAGGTTGCTGCCACTTGGGAGGATGCTTCACGGTTGAGGGTTTTATATCCCCACCTCTTTGAGGACTTCTAGGAAGAAGTTCATTCCTAGAGGGGGAGGATGTGAGGCCTACCTCTATGATACATTTATTACTTAGACTGTTTTGTGTTTTATTATTGACTATGTCTGGTGATACCATTGATGACATGAAATTTAGTATATTTGAGTTCTTATGATGATTCGATTATGATATTTAGACATTTGAGTCCTTATGATGATTTGATTATGATTATGCTACATGCTTAGTTAGCTAACTGTGATGACTGACCTAATTCTATGTTAGTTACTATGGTTGTTTAATTTGAATTTTGAAATGATGAATACATGAAATATGTGATGTGAATGAACCATGTTGCAATTTGATGAGTTTGAAATAAAGATAAAAGGAATTGGGGATGATATGTGATTAGTGATTTTTCCAGTTATGATATGAGATATATATGCTATGTGAAATTATGAAACTTGTGTATATGAAATGGTGATTCAATTGTTTTGATATATGATTTATTGGATGGATTAATAGGTGCATCGAGTGTGTAGGTACACTTTCCATGGCCAATGGAAATTTGAGGTAGCCTTGGGAACCCTGAGTAAATTAACCAGTGAAACTAAGCTATAGTCCATATGGAGGGACTATAGTTCTATTATGTAATGTATTTTATTTGTGATGTTATTTGTGAATATCTGTAATTTGATTTTTATTGCCATGTCAATCCATCTAGATGGTGAGTTGTCCACCCAACTGGACAAACTCGGATTTGACCTTTAAGACACTTTTTGGGGGTTGAAAAGTTAAGTTTTTTTAAGTGTTTTTATGGATTTAAGGTCCTTAGGTCAAGTACCTATGGGTTAGGTACCTTTTCAACTTAAAATTTTGAGTCAATTTTATGATTGGGCACCCTTTTTGAGGCCTTAAAGAGGTTTGACGAAAATAAGGTTTTGGGAAGTGGGATGGGGACTAGTCCCTTTCCATTACCACTTCTCCAAGTTGTTTTGGAAGTCTCCCAAGTCCTCACACATGTGTGAGCACACATGGGTGAGTGTGCTTGGGAGGGTGAATGGGTGAGTGACAAGTGTCACTTCCCCATTGAAAAGAAATTCAAGACTTGATTTTAATAAAAGTTTGGTGAATTGATCCTTAAGATTAATAGTAAAAAGATGATGATAAACATATGTTTTTCCCATGTGAGAACCCATACCATGAAAGTCTTTCAAAGACATTAACATTAATGTGAGAGTGAACATCAACTTTCGGTTGGTAGTTAAGAAACTAGTAAACCTTATGTTTGGAGGAAACTTGAATGCATTTTCCTTCCCTTACTCAACTCTCGGGCCTCGTGTCAGGGATGATGTTGCACAAGCAACGTAACCTGATGCTTGTTATTTGTACCATGCACACATATGGTTGCTAAATGATAGCGTTTCGTTATATTGTTTTAAAAAAAAAAAGTTAGTTGCATTTTTTCCCTTATGTAAATTATGGGCATTACAGCATGTTAAAGTCTTTCACTAAGCATAGAAAAGTAAGGAAATTAAATCCATAAGAAGAGACTTGGTGATCTTGGTTAGCAATGTTTGGTTGTAAGCACACAACCTCAGTGTTCAAGCAAGCAATTTGCATCTAAAAAGTGCATGAGTGTACCTAGGAAGGCTTGAATTCTACATGTAATATCAAAGATTTAAAAATTAGAAGACTTAAACTAAATAATGGGAAAAGGTCGAACAAAATGGCACAAAAACCCCCAAAATCTTGGAGTGCCCAAAAGTTAGAAAACCCCCAAGGAGACTATCACATGACTTAAAGAATAATTTTTCACATTCATAAAATTATATTTGTATAATATTGTTGTGATAGTCATATTATCTCTTCTTTTGTAGAAGTTTCACTCCATCTTTGTAGCTTCTTATTAAACACATTTCTTTAAATAAGAAAAATTAAAAGTTTCATTTTAAACATATATATTTTTTTTGTTGTTGGAGGGTTTTATATCAAATTCACATAATTCATTGAAACCTCTTTGACTAAAAACCAAGGGTTGTATGTATACATTCCATCAAAGTAATCCTAATACTATCTTTGCTTCATCCCTCCTTACTCTTAAAAAAACTCTTGATCTTTGGAGACCCATTCCAAACTATTCTAAATAAACAATTTTTTGATATTTTTGGTCTTTTCCTACTAGAATCTATCATTGAAGAAACTACTAGGGTTGAAATTAACTAGATTTTAGCAAGCTCCTTAGCCTACTTATTGATTTATGTATATCCTAGAGTGTATACATGTCATGATCAAACTTGATATTTATTTGTAGGGAAGATCAACAAGTCTAAAAAGTAGGTAGGAACATAGATAAAAGATAAAGTTCACTTCTTTTGCCAAAAAAAGCCTTTTGCTTTATAGTATGTTATAACACTTCTCCCCAAGCACCTTGAATAAACCACGCCTATCACTCAAGCCAACATTCTACTTGACTAAACCACTCCTTGATTGATCCCCATCTCACACCTACCTCTAGGCCTAAACCTTTAGCAGTAGTTATCAAACCTATTGAGATGTTTGATAGCCTGAATGTAGGGATTGTTATCCATATTTCCACTTACACCTAGGCAAGTCCCTAGCTAGTGGAGTGCTAAAGTGCAAGTAGAAATTGATGGGAGAATCAACAATGCTCCATGTGCACAATAACACTATAAGGATTGATAGTCCTCCAAAAAATCTAGGTAACTTTCCCTACACTTGCAGTTTCTTCTCACCATATAGATAATTTTACCATTGCAATGATCAATAGTGACATGATTTCTCATCATCGGTGTATTTTTAAACACAATGTTTCAAATTTCATTACTGCCAGGTGATATTTGAAGCCACCTAATTGTTCCTTGAGTTACTTCATTATTTGATATTCAATGCTCGCCACATGTCTATCTTGCTTCCTAGTATACTTTGTGAATAACTGTAGGACAATTCCCAATCGTAAGTCTTCTAATTCTTTATTTTGCTATAAATCTCTTGAGTCCTTCATTCCTCATAGGCATATTGACCTTGGTGTTGCCAACATGCTCAACCTCAAGGAGTGTATATGCATGTGGAGGTCAATTGTTTTGTCCCATACATTGTGAACAATAGTGGGACAACTCCCAATTACAAGTCTTCTAGTTGTTTACTATACCATTAGTCTTTGGAGTCCTTCATTCCTCATGAAAATATTGACCTTAGTGTTGTCCACATACTTAACCTCAAGGAGTGTAGCTGTATGTCTAGGTTCATAGTTTCGTCTCATAATTTTTGAACAATGGTGGGACAACTCCCAACTATAGGTCTTTTGATTCTTTATTGTACCTCCAATCATCCTTGGGCCTTCTTAGTATGGGGGATATGAAAGCTATAAAAGATTCCAAATAGTGATGTATGCGTGATCAATGAGTTAAGAGTCCAACTAAAATATTTTGTTCATCCACTACTTGACAATATTGATATTGATTGTCATGAGACATGATTATACATCTATTATTATGAATAAAATTCAAAGTTCAAAGTTTAATGAAGTGTGGAAGGTGCAACATCCATGGAATGTATCTAAGAATGGTCCAAGAGAATGTTACATTCTAATACACCCTACATAAAATAGAAGACAATATCAAATATAATAGATCCTAGAATAATAGGTAAAGCAACAAAACCAAAAGATTGATGATTGACATTATCAAACTTGATAACGCTAATAATTAATATTTATAAATTAGTACAATTACTTTTAATTACATCCTAATTATAAATATTTAAATTAAAGATTTTATTTGATTCATACATCAACATACTTAACTACAATGTACAATGGTTAATGATTTATGTTCTTGAATGATGTGGAAGGGAGGAAAATCATGAGGTGAAAATGAAATCTTAGATGTATCCTTATAAAATGGCTTGAGAATAGTAACTACGTTGTGAGAATAACATTCAATGGGACATTGATTTTAGCTAAAGCTTATCCCATAACATTTCTATATGTTTCAGATGAATGCATTAAATCCCAAAAGAGATATTTTGGGTGTAGTTTTCTTAATTTGATCAAGTAAATAATATTCCTTATCTTTTTCTGGTACGCATTTCCAACTATAGGATGACTCATCACAGTTCATTGATGGGAGATCTTTCTGCTGAACTCTTCTGGTCATGGATTGACAACGCATCAGACATCCCAGTTGTCCTCCCGCCATTGTTTTAATCAGTGAGAAGATTTGCGTTGGCGTGCTTTCACATATCTGCATTTGAGAAGAGTTTAAAGGAAGGTTGCTGTGCATGCAAGGGTCATCGGCGTAAATCCAAACCGCCCTGTTGTATGTATCAAACTCAGACATTGGTAGAAAACAAGACTTTTAAGTACGACCTTACTTGAACAGGATCTGTTCTGAAGGTTGTACAACTTGATCTGCGTATCAAACTCAGACAAGCGCACAGATCTGGAAGATGAAGTAAGGCTCTCGGGCCAGAGCGCGAATACTGAGGATGTTGCTTGCAACTTGCCTTTCGATGAACGTCCTGCCTGTTGATTTCAGGCAAGCAGTGAAGGCCTTGGAGCGTTCTGACAGATCAATCCCTTTTTAACCCTGATGCCTAAATTTTTTTAATGGGCATCGATTATGAAATTACAGATTAGGATGTGTTGTATTTATTGCAAGTCTTTTAATTCTTTAGCTACATAAAATCAGAGTTTACTTCTTAGGTTGAAATCTCTGTATTTGAGAGTAGTTTACTTCTTAGATTGAAATCTCTTCATTTGAGAGTTAAAGATTGAGCGGTATTCATTATGTCAACATTGTCCGAGGTACCATCTTTGTTTCATTCTTTTTTCCGTTCAACAAGATTTAATTCTTGAAGGTCCATCTATAAATTATTCAACTAAACACATTTTTATTAGAGTGATCTTTCCTCACTAGAATCTATCATTGAAGGAACTACTAGGGTTGAAATTAACCAGATTTCAACAAGCTCTTTAACCTACTTCTTGATTTATTTGTAACCTAGTGTATAGATGTGATTAGGATCAAACTTGACATTTCTTCATAGACAAGAGCAACAACTTTAGAAAGTAGCTGGGAACATACATAAAATAGAAAGTTTGCTTCTTTGGCCAAAAAAATATTTTGCTCTATAGTTTGTTATAACACTTCTCCCCAAGCACCTTGACTAGACCACACCTATCACTTAAACCAACATTGCACTTGAGTAAACCACTCCTTCTTGCTTGATCCTTGTCTCACACCTATCTCTAGGCCAAAACCTTCAACATTAGTTACTAGTCCTATTGAGATGTTTGATAGCTTGAATGTAGGGATTGTGATCCACATTCCCACTTAGACCTAGACAAGTCCTTAGCTAGTGGAGTGCCAAAGTGCAAGTAGAAATCAATGGGAGAATCAACAATGCTCCATGCACACAATAACATTATAGGGATTGATGGTCCTCTAACAAATCCAAGTAACTTTCCCCGCATTAGCAAATTCTTCTCGCCATCTAGATCATTTTACCATTGCAATGATCAATAGTGACGTGATTTCTCATCCTGAGTGTATTTGTAAACATACTGTTTCAAATTTCATTACTAGGTGGTCTATGAAGCCACCTAATTGCTCCTTGAATTACTTCACTCTTGATATTCAATGCTCGCCACATGACCATCTCACTTCCTAGTGGCATATATTGTGTGAACAATGGTGGGACAATCTCCAATGACTGGTCTTCTAATTCTTTATTGTGTCATCCCTTGAGTCCTTCATTCCTCATAGGCATATTGACCTAGTATGTAGACATACTCAACCTCAAGGAGTGTACTTGTATGTCTAAGTCCATAGTTTTGGACCTCATACTTTGTGAACAATGATCAGGCAACTCCCAATTTCAAGTCTTCTAATTATTTACTATACCATCATTCTCTGGAGTCCTTCACTTATCATGGGAATATTGGCCCTTGTGTTGCACACATAATCGACCTCAAGGAGTGTACTTGTACGTCTAGGTCCATAATTTCATCCCATACTTTGTCAATGGTGGGAAAAATCGCAATTGCAAGTCTTCTAATTCTTTATTGTACCATCAATTGCTTGAGTCCCCCATTCCTCATAGGAGTATTGACCTCAGTGTTGCCCACATACTCAACCTAGGCCCACATTTTCATCCCACATAATGGTTTGGCTAAGGTAGGCATCTCAAACTCACCAACCATTTTCGCTACCTAGATATCCTCGATTGAGAAGACCCATGTTGTACCTGCTAGGTTTCCAACTTCTAATATTAAAGGTTATCCCAAGATAAAATTGAAGATTGGGAAACCAAACTTGTATAAACCTTTTTGACATCTCTAAGTAGACATGATGTTTCTAGAAGAGATATGGGCTTTTCTATATCACTCCTAGTTCCATCCCTATAGTTGAATTTAAGATTTAAAAATAAAATGTTTGATTTTTGTATGATGATATGATAGAAGAGATAAAACAAGATTGTATAGTCACCTTAAGATATGTTGAATACCCCCTAAGTGTAACATTCCAAAAGACTAGCTAGTTGCCTTTAAGAGATTAATTTAGAACAATGATGCCACCATTGTCAAAGCCAACAAGAGGAATACCATAATGGTCATGAAAAACATGGTCGTGACTCCAAAATGTTAGATCACATGAATAGTAACGAAAGTTATAGAACCTTGGGGCACAAACCAATGTCCACGATCGTGAAAAAGGTGAAAAAAATCCATTAGCTAATCTTCCTCAAACACTAACACTTTAAGAAATGTCTCATTGTGGAATAAGGAGATTTCCCTATTAAGAGATTAATTTAGAACAATGATGCCACCATTGTCAAAGCCAACAAGAGGAATACCATAATGGCCATGAATTCTAAAAGAATGATGATATGTCTGATGAATATGAATCCCAAGTAGCTATGTTTGGAAGGTGATGGATGTCCCATTGCATTGAATTACTGGGTGTTATACTAATCTCATTAGGATAAACAAAAGATGGAGATGTGATCTCAATAGGAGTGGGATCAAGGAGACAAGTCTTTGAACCATTAGAACATGCATAACCTATGATATACTCAAGCTCCTCTAAAGTATCATCATCAAAGTGTGTTATTTGTGCCATCAAGGGGAATGAGAATGAGAAAATACATAACATGATCATGTGGGAATGGAGAGATATGAGGGTCTCCATAAATCTCTCAAGGTCCGGTCCAAAGTGTGTGGGGACAATCAAAGTCCAATCAACACACATAGCATTAGGATTAATCTCTTTTTACCCTGATGCCTTGAATTTTTAATGAGCACCTATTATGAAATTACATATTAGGATGTGTTGTATTTGTTCCAAGTCTTTTAATTCTTTAGCTACGTGAAATCAGAGTATACTTCTTAAGATGAAATCTCTTCATTTGAGAATTAAGGATTAAGGGGTATTCATTATGTCAAAGTCATTCAGGGTACCATCTCCGCCTCATACCTTTTTCCATTCAACAAGATTTAATTTCTAAAGACCCATTCAAAAGTATTCAACTAAGCACATTTTTTATTATACTGGTCTTTCCCCATTATAATCTATCATTGAAGGAACTAATAGGGTTGAAATTAACTAGATTTCAACAAGACCTTTAACCTACTTGATTTATATACTACCCAGTGTATAGATGTTGGGATCAAACTTGATATTTCTTCATAGGCAAGAGAAACAAGTCTAGAAAGTAGGTGGGAACACAAATAAAAGAGAAAGTTTGCTTCATTATCCAAAAAATATATTTTTCTCTACAGTCTATTATAACACTTCTCCCCAAGCATCTTGACTAAACCGCACCTATCGTGCTCAAACCAACATTCCACTTGACTAAACCACTCCATCTTGCTTCATCCCCATCTCACATCTACCTCTAGGCCAAAGCCTTGAAAAAATATTATTATTACTATTGAGATGTTCGATAACCTAAATGTAGGGATTGTGATTGACATTCCTACTTAGACCTAGACAAGTCCCTAGCTAGTGGAGTGCCAAAGTGCAATAGAAATCAATGGGAGAATCAATAATGCTCCATGCACATAATAGCATTATAGGGATTGATGGTCCTCCAATAGATCCAAGTAAATTTCCCCGCACTAGCAATTTATTCTCACCATCTAGATAATTTTACCATTGTAATGATCAATAGTGACATAATTTCTCATCATAAGTGTATTTGTAAACACAAAATTTTAAATTTCATTACTAGGTGGTCTTTGAAGCCACGTAAATACTCTTTGAGTTACTTCACTCTTGATATTCAATGCTTGCCACATGTCCATCTCACTTCCTAGTGACATATATTTTGTGAACAATTGTGACACAATCTCCAATGATAAGTCTTCTAATTCCTTATTGTACCATCCCTTGAATCCATCATTCCTCATAGGCATATTGACTTGGTGTGGCAGCATACTCATTGTCAAGGAGTGTACTTGTATGTCTAAGTCCATAGTTTTTTCCTATACTTTGTGAACATGTTGGTGTAGGTTTTTATTTCCTAGTGGGTTAATTTATTTTCCCTTAGTCTTAGTTTTTTCCTACACTTTTATTAAGATTGCTTAGGATAATAAAGTGCATTTATTACTAGGAGATAAGTGATGTGGTGTCTCATTCCTTAAAGGGTGGAACACTTTCCACTTTTGGTGGCATCCTCCACTTTTTGTGGTTGATTTCTATTGGTTGGATTTGCCACCTACATCCTCTCCTTAGTTCTATATAAACTCACTACCTAGGTTGTATTTGTAATCTTCTTGCACTCTTTACATTCATTAATTATTCAACTTGAAAGCTCTTAATGCAATTCTATCATATCGACATTGCATAATCTCTCAGAGTCTTGGTTTGCATTCTTATGTTTTTCCAGTTTATGTAACTTTGATTTTCTCTTAAAAAGTTCCTTCAATTATTTAATCTATTTTAGGTTTCTAACATGGTATCAGAGCTTTTGTTTTAAGAAATCTAAGTTCACAGATTCCTAATTGAGAGCTTGAGTTTCTTGTAATATCTTGTAAATTATCGTATGGTCTTCTCTTGCGTTTTGAACAATCTCGAGAATTAGAAAGGATTTGCAAATATCTAGTAACCATTGCATATATGTTTTGTGAGATCTAGGTGATTGCAACATTTCTGGTTATACTGGCAACATTTTTTACTGTTCCAATGCATCTAGAAGGCTCAAAAAAGTCAAGATTGACTTTTGTTTCCTCCAAATTGGAGATCATTTGACAAAGTTACAAATGAGGGTTTGAAGCTTTGATCCAGTGAACAGGTTTTTCCAAGATCATTTTCAGCCAAAAAAGACCTTGCCATTGCATTCAAGAGGTTGAGGAGACAAATTTTGTCTATATTTGGCCAAAGTTGTTTTTGGGGAAAATGTTTTTTACCTAGAAAGCCACACGAACCCCAAGTTGCATATGCATAGGTTCGTACTACGAGTTTATTAAAAAAAATTGCAAATTTTTAAATTCAACAATCCTTTTTTTAATTTAAAAAAAAAAATTAAATGCTTGAATAAATCCTTGGTGCTTATAAAGCTCACGTGGCTTGCTTAACTACCCATGACCGAAGCCACATGCAGTAAAGCCACTAGGGCGCCACAAGCTACTAAGCAACATGAGGAGAACTGCTAGCGGGCGGTTTAGTCTTTTAAATTGCTTGCATTAATCAAAACCATTAGGTGTTAGGATCTGACCGCTAGTGGTCAATTCTAACTGCCGCCCTTGCACAATCGCTCTGCAACCCAATGACCACTAGAATGAGCGACGCCACTCAGAGTGCCACTAGGGCTCCCTTTATAGGCCAAATTGGGCCTTTTTTTCAAATTTGCATAAATTTTCGCTAGGATATCGGTTTTTCAAAAATGAGATATCGTTGAAAAGCTGGAGACGAGAACTTTCCATCCATAGAGGTATTAAAAATATTTTTTTTTCCATTTTGTATCAGATATTTCAGGTTGAAGCTATTTGTTTCTAATTTCTTCAACAAGCCATAACTTTCACTCTGGTGCTCCGATTTTCAAAAAACGAATAAGCATTGGAAAGGTATTGAAGATCACTACATAGTTATAAGGCCAATTTTTCCAAATTTTTTCTCAAGTTCATTTTGTATCAGAATTTATAATTTTGGCTATTTTGAGCCCATTGATCATTGTATCTTAGAAAAGGATTTGTAATTGAATTGAACTATAAAGTTCCAACATTATAATATCTTGGGGGGGTGATTTTTAAGACTAAGTGGAAAGAGATGGTGTCTCTTGATGTCTCTTTTTGCATTCACTTAAAGTGACTTTTTGTATCAATCTTGGGGGGATTATACATGCAATTTGTAATCACAAACTAAGATAAAGTTCCATTCATTGTGGCATTAAGCATGTCTCTTAAAAATTATTTCCATCCTTCTATTGTCAAACTAACTTCAGAGAACTATTTGTCTTGGAAACAAGAGATAAAGAATCATTTCCTTCAGCAGGATCTATTGTCTTATACTGTTCTTGTGGGTTAATACAAATTTGATTATAGCTTGAGAGTCCATCCATAAAAGACAATAAGGCATGACCTGCAGTTGAGTCCACAATCATATCGATATTAGGCAACAAAAAATCATCCTTAAGAGAAGCCTTATTGAGATCATGGCTATGCATATATGAATATAGCCATTAGGTTTACTAACGACAACTATATTCGATATCCAAGGTGAATAGTCAATAGGATGGATAAAACCAACTTTTGAAAGCTTTTCTATCTCAGCCTTGACTAATAAAGAAACCTTGGGATTCATTTTATGAATCTTTTGTTTAACAAGCTTGGCATCAGGACATATAATGATATTAGGAACTACCAAAAATTCATCAATACCAAGCATTTCCTCATATGAACAAGCAAAAATATCAAGACGAGAATGTAACAAATCAACATGTTGTTTAGACTCTTTTGAAGAAAGACATTTTCCAAACTTAAATCAAAATTTTAGAAGATTTATAATGCATAAGTACATCAAAAGTATTGCCTTTAAGGAGAGTACTATGGTCCTCAGGATGAGGTGCAAGAGTACTATCATCCACATTAGATAAATAAGCATCCTCAACAACACTCATAACAAATTCTCCAAAATATGCATGCGTGTTTAAGCAATATGAGAATCATCACTTATGGTGATAAGAAGGTAAGTGAGAGTAGGAACCTAAGAATTCTTCTAGCACTTCCTCCAAAGAGAAAACATATAGAGGAACTTTGATGGAGTCTACCTTATTTTCCATAAATTGAAGATAAATTAATTTAAGAGGAGGTTCGACGGAAATCACGTTGACATTCAACCATGGTTTCACCTTATACTTGATGTGACAGTAGCCAAGTCCAATCTTATAATTATGAGGATCAACCTCTAAGGGGACTTTAATACCTTGTTTTTTATGTCCACAACCTTTACCTTCATAACTATATTTAGAAAATAGATTGAAACATGGATCGTAACGTGTTTGCAATTCCTGGAAAGAAGGATGATTAGTGTAAAGAGCCTAATCCCAACTATAAGTATCACACTCCTTTACAGTAACATAACCATCCTTCTTAGAGAGAACACAAACACTAGCCTCCTTAACAAAAGCATGATTATCCTCCTTAGTAGGAGCATGATCATCTTCCTTAGTAGGAGGACAATCAACTTTCTTAAAAAAGGTGAATGAGATTGTCAGAATGTCTAGGTGGATAGGATCTACTTTGTACTTCCAATACAACAACCCCATGAATAGAGTGAATTATTTTAGGAGATGGGTTAGTCGGAGTCACGTAAATGACTGGCCTCTTAGGCCTTTGAGAGGCGGTAAAGACTACAACCACATTCACATACTCTTTAACTTGTGAAGAAGGAGAAGGTTTTGATGAAGAAATTTTCTTATTAGATCTTCGGATAGAAAGAGACACCTCTAAGAAATCATCTAGGGCATCATCCAATATATTGAAATTTTGTTTAGAGAATGCATTATCAAAAGCATTAAAATTTTGAAGAAAAAGATCTGACATGATTTGGTTCACATTGGGTTCACCAAAATGTAAAGTAGGGGATTCACTACTCTCGAGACTCAAGAAGAGGAGAGTCTTCAAGGAGAAAATAACCCTCGATTACCTCAAAAAATAAAGCTTAGGTGACAAGATAAAAAGTAAAGAGAATATTTGTACAACTTGATTAAATGAATGCTAAACTATCAAAGACAAAAATGGTAAGATTTCTTAATAATAGAAAATAAGGGTAGAATTATGATCTATGATTTATAGAAATTGAAACTAAAGAACTCTCAGTTTTCAGCCTTAGGATGGTTAAGCCTCGACCACATAAAATAATGTGCCATAGGGACATCCGCGCCTTTTGTTATTGTCCTTGTCAAAACAGAGAGTAAAAACCCTAAGTCTACAATGTCTAGCTCCTCAAATTTGTACATCTATACACAAGATGAAGGGGAAAAAATGTTGGGGTTGTTTTAGGGCTTGCCTCAGTCAAACCCCCATTTTGGTGTTTCCACCTCCATGAGAAACCATATAGATAGAGATAGACAAGAAGACATTAAATGTAAAGATGTGTGATAGAAAAAAACCTCATTGTGGAGAACTCGTATCATGAATAAAGTAGACGAGACAAATAGAAAAGACAAATAGATAAGAGAGAATTACCAATAGCTCATGGCCCTCTCTTGGCTTGATAGGTGTAATGTGCTAGCTTGCTAGAGATCCTTGATTGGTGATTTGATAAGAATCTGACAAAGCTTCGCTACGAAGAGCAAGAGAGAATGAGAAAATATGTAGAAGAGAGAACGAAAGGGTAGAGAGTGAGAATGAATGAGAATGAGAGTGAAAAGAGGAGTTTTATGAAGTTGCATGGGTGGGAAGAGCCGCTACATATGTGTTGTTGCAACAATGACACATGTCATAGGCAGGGGACACAAAATATTCTCATTTGAATCTCAAAAAGTTTGGGGAGGCTAGTGTGTTGCACATACGTCTGCGCGTCACATAGTTGTCTTGCTCAAAACTTTGAAAGAATGAGGTATTCAGATAGTTAGTGCTTTATCATTGTCCCCTATGAAGTTGGAATCATGAAATTTCAACTGATAGGTTTTCATCATTAATGCAGCGGGGTGGATGCGCATGTGTGAAATTGCCATGGGGTACAATTTTATGACACTATAGATATAGTAATTAATAAAACCATGGGTTATGGGAACTTGTGTGTAGGTGCCCTTTAAGAAACCTTGTGAGGAGAACTATGTGTGACTTTAATCTATTTGGAAGAGGGTACGTAGGTTGTCCTTGGGTGAAGGATGCCTCTATGACCTCAAGTTCATAAGGGGAGGATCTAGGAGGGATAACTCCCAGATTTTGGGGTTGTTTCTAATTGGTTTGACCTTCTCTCTTCATTAGGCTTTAGATGAGGCCAAAATAGGTATTAGATTGTTATGAAACAATTAAGAAAACTTGATAACTTGTTTTTAATATATAATGTGTTTTTTGAATAGTAAGTTGAATGAAAGAATGGATTTGACTACTTGGTCGTGGTTACATGTTGGTTCTAGGTGATTTATTTTATATTTTATGAAAATTAACCTCAAACTTATATGACTATGTATAAGCTACTAAATCAGTTGATTGTAATCTACCTACTCCTAATTAGAAATCTATCTTCCAGTTATAGTGCTAAGCATGATTCAAGGAGCAATACTATGAAACTTGTGATTTATGTATGAGCTAGGCATTGTTGTGATGCCTACATATGAGCCCATCACTAATGTACTGTGATGTACACATGAGCTAGTCACCATTATGATGTGATGTATATGAGCTATTCACCTTGTATATATATGTGATGTATGCTCGAGATAGTCATTGTGTATATGTGACACATGTTGAAGCTAGTCATTGAGTATTTATGATGTATGATGGAGCCAGTCACCTTGTGTATATGTGACATGTGTTGGAGCTAGTCACTATGTATATGTGATGCATGTTGGAGCTAGTCATTGTGTATATATGACATATGTTGGAGCTATTCATTGTGTATATGTGACGTATGTTGGAGCTAATCACTATGTATAAGTGATGTGTATGAGCTAGTCACCTTGTGTATATGTGATGTATGCTCGAGTCACTCTCTATGGGAATTGGGGGATTATGAAATGAAATGACCCTTGTGTATTTGTGCATATTTGCACACTACTGATTGGTAATGTTTGGTATGGAACCAACACTTGATGGTGATTTGATATCATTATATTACAATGGGCTAAGTTGATAGCTTACACTTAATAAATAGTCATGGTTTAAAGGTAAGATTAAAGATCTCATACAAGAGGACAAAATGAACTCTTTGACCTTGGTGGGTGAACTACAGAGCCTTTGATTTCCTGTGAAGGGATACATAGGTAGGGTCATCAAGAATGAACCCTTGAGGCTTAGGTCTAGGTCTAGGAATGGCCTTCAACTTGAAAGTTACCACTCCTATGTATAAGCATATAAGTGGTGATGTCGTGTTGATGTCACCATGGTAAATGAATAAGTTTTGAAGTTAACACTTCTAAGCTACATGGAAGATGCTCAATCAATTAAGTTTGGTATTTGTTCTAAATTGTTTGTAGGAAAAAAAATTGGTAACAACTGAGGGGCAGTTGTTACAATTTCAACAAAAAAATTCGGCAAATGAGGATGAGCATTTTATTCGCATGCCTAAGGTATGAGAATATTTCACACTTGGTGCTTCCTATGTCGTACAAAACTTTTATCACCTTTTAAAACATGCAAAGATGGGTGATAAAGTAAGGGATACAACTTACACCATAAGGCATGTGAACTCTTTATTTCAATTTCCAAACTATTTTAGCACATGGAGTCCAAGTGATCTCTTGAGGATCAAAGTGGCGTTGAAGATTCAAAGGAAAACATTAACTAGAACCTTTCTAAACTAGATAAACAATATTTGGCAATATTCCATTTCTATAAAATGGAAAAATGACAAGTCTAAAACTATGCAAGGGCATTTGGAAAAGAATATGGATTTTCAAATGTGTTTAGAAACACACAGAAAAGAGCTCATGGATATAAGATTTCTATTACAAAAAATAAAGTCAGTCTTGCAAGACAATATGAATTATCAAGCAAAATTGTTTGAAGACAAGAAAGACAAAGTTGTTCAACAAGACTTAATAATATATAGACAATTAACAAAATACACTACATTATTAGAGAGATTCATAATATTTCCAAGATTATTTTGGGATCCCTATATCTTCAAAAAGATTTAATCAAGTGAAGAATAAATTCTAAGTATCCTAGTTTGTGATTCTTGTGAAAGGTGGACTATAATGTCCCCTTTTTGAAATGGGATAATAATATTATTAAATTAAAATATATAAAATATGAAATTAAAGTTTAATTTAATCAAAAGTAAAGGAGCATGTGAAGAATCATGACAATTGAAGGAAAAAGATATACAAGTAACACCAAACACCAAAGGATCGTGTGAAGAGTGCATCTTTTATCATCCGATTATTGCTCATTTGGAGCATATAACTCCAGTTCATTTAATCTAAGAACAAAACCTCTCATGACATAAATTAAAGGGTGAAAACCTTTTTATTTTCCTTGCCGAATTTGTGGACAAAACCCATGAGTCAAGTAGATTAAGAAATTATTTACCAAGGGCATCAAACTGCTATAGACTTGAAGAAAAATGACAATACTACATAAAATGATACTTGATATAAGTTTGAGCAATTTTTGAGCATCAAAAGCAATTTAATCAATTTAATTTTGATAGCAATTATTAAATCAACAAGTTAAAAATCAGAAATTCTTATTAAAAATCAATTGTGCAAGTTTACATTTTGTGAGTTAGGTCTTGAAACTAAAAGAATTAAAAAGGGGGTGTTACATCTTCCTAGAGGTTTTCCAACCCTTCCAACCCTTCCAAAAATTCAAAAACTAGTTCTTCCCACCTCTTATGTCATAGTTCTCGTTGTATCATTACAACTCTTTTTCCCATAATAAATGATTATTATTGAAGTAGGAGTAGACTTAATTTATAAAGAACTTTGTTGTATGGGATACAATGTGGGCATTGCTTATCCATTTAAAAATTTTTGTTCACAAGACATCATATTTTCTTTGTTTTCTTTTTTAAAGGGGTAAATGCTTTTTACTCAAAACTATGTGTTGGAACATGTTTGCCATTGCGCCAAAAGATCGACCTATTAACGCTCGATACAAACACCAGAGATAAACAAATCCATGAGAGGCGGTTAGTCCATGTCCCGAATCCAAAGAGAGATGATGTCAATTAGTCTAACAACCCCCCCCCTCAACATCCCCCGAGGGGATTTGAACTCATGACCACGTCTTTGATACCATTTGTTGGAACACATTTGTTGTTGCGCCAAAAGATCAACCTATTAATGCCTAATACAAACGGATCCATGGGAGGCGGTTAGTCCATGTTTTGAATCCAAAGGGAAATGTTGGCGATTAGTCCAACACTATGAACTGATGAGGTCACAAACAAAGGACCTCATCTTCGATATAAACTTTCAAGGATAACACCTCAGTAGGGTTTGAACCTTGATAGTAAGAACAACACCACAACTTAACCATCACACTATGCCACTATTGACTACAACTCATTGTGTTTTCATTTGCTACAACATTATAAAAGATGGACGCATGGTGCTGTAATACCATTAACCTGAACTTCACCTAGTACATTACAAAGGATGATCGTATGGCGTTGTGATAACCTTGAATTTGGTGACTTTGATTACTGGTTTCAAGTTTAGTACCGTTTTGTTTAGGCTTTTATGCTTTCATGAAATCTTTTACAAATTGCTTGGAAATATGATAATATCAGATCCAAAATATGTTTAACAACACGTTACTCTGACCTTCTGGTATTGAGTCTGGACTAACACGTTAGAGGCATTCAAAGCTGGTAACGCCATACAAGTTTTCAAATTCTAGTGAAGAATAAAGACATTCCTTTTTCAACAATTGCTGCAGGTGATTATAGGGAAGGTATCTGTATAATGACTTGCAGCAATTGTTGAAAACGAAATGTCTCTGTTCTTCACTAACCTTTGAAAACTCCCATGGCGCTACCAGCTTTGCAGCATAAACGTGTTAGTCCAGACTTCATACCAAATTAAAGGCATTCAAAGCTGGTAATGCCATGAAAGTTATCAAAAGGTAGTGAAAAACAAAGGCATTTCCTTTTCAAGAATTGCTGCAGGTGATTATACAGGTATGTAATATTATCTACCTGAAATGAAAGAATTTACCTTGAAACTGGTTTTATCCAAACAGCCTTTCCCCCCTATCTTTTAATACAGCCTTGACGCCACATTTAGATCTAGGATGACTTTATATGATTAAACACGAGGTCTCTTAATTCATCCCACAGATTTTCCTATTCATCTTTTAAATATAGTCCATTTTCAAAAATATATCTTTCTCCACAACACCGGAAATTTTGACCATAAAAAGAATGTTCAGAGTTTAAAATCAAATCATAATCTGCATGAGCTAGCATACTTGAAAACCCCAAATTTCAGAGCGAATTGGCAAAATCAAGCCCTTAAAGTTAAAACAACCAATTAACACATCTAAAATGGAATATCAGTGGCATATTAACACTTTTGGTATGCAATGAAGATTGATCTTCAAATGGAATCTCAATAACTGAGTACTGGTGGCCTTGTGTAAACAGCCATTTTGCCCTGCAGTCTTGTTTGATTGCTACAGGCTTACCATACATGCCAAATACTTGAGTTGTCTCCTTTCGTGTTTCTTTTGTCTGTTTATTCTAAATCATGTTCGAGTAGAGCATTTGAGACTGGTATATAAAATTTCCTGATTTGAGGTGGATCTCATTCTTTAAACAGAAAACAAAGTGGAAACACAAC
Organism: Sequoia sempervirens; assembly: GCA_007258455.2. Taxonomy (NCBI): domain Eukaryota; kingdom Viridiplantae; phylum Streptophyta; class Pinopsida; order Cupressales; family Cupressaceae; genus Sequoia; species Sequoia sempervirens. The sequence continues at coordinate 212,526,444 of VDFB02075321.1, read as the reverse complement.
ACTTAGAACTCTTATCCAACGAACTGTTGCTTCTTGTTATTTGTCACCTGTTACCATATTATATATATTTATTAAACCAACCAAAGTACGAAATCAACACAACCAAAGTACTTTTTCTTGAAAGTTTTAAAACCATATTACAATTGTCAACAGAAGGCTTTCCCTTGGAGGACCTATAAGTACGAAATCCATTGCTTCTATTTTAATTATATATATTTATATACATACCTAGATCACACTTTGAATTCTGTAATATTGAATTGCTTCCCACTTAGTTTCCTAGAAATTTATCAACCAGAACATTTTGTTTTCTGGACAGGAATTTCATGCAGATAGGAGGGTTGACTTTAGCAAGAGCAAGAATAGAGGAAGGTAGAGTCCATATGCCATCTCCACATATGAGACCAGAAGCCACAGCAGGAACTAGGATATCAGCGCTCTTGCGGTTTATTCTCTGCCATATAAATACTATGGTAGTGCCCACACACATATCAATTGCAAAGTAACCCCCAAGGTAGAAGGGTATAGCCATGGCCATTGGAAGAGGAATATATTGAGATACTTTCTTTGGCACACGGTCTCTGATAAGATTGACTACACCGGCGAATGCAAAGAAACAATAACAAAGAGTAAGACAGTGTTTAGGAAGGGCTCCAAATCCTTCAACCCCCAAAATGGCCATGTTTCTGTAAATCTCTCCGTATGGAGCTGGGTATTCTCCGTCACCTCCCACATCGAAAGCCTTGTAAAATAGCCAGAAGGTGCAAGGTGCAATTACGCATCCCATTGCTGTTCCGATCACTTGACTAACAAACATAGATCTCGGAGATGAGAGTGTTAGGTATCCAGTCTTGAAATCCTGCATCAAATCTGAAGCTGTGGCGACTATAGACATCATTACACCACATGCAGCTAAACCTGCAATTACTCCGCCATCGTCCTTCCCTGCCCAAGCTCCAAAGATGAACAGTGCTAATTTTCCATAAGTGGAGGCCAAGCTCCAATCCGTGAGTCCACATCCATAAGCATTACAAAAACCAAGCGCTGGTGCAAATGTGTAGGCTACTAAGACAAAGTACCATTTCACAGGAGGAAAGATCTTTGGGATAACCCCCATGGCTATGGCAGCCAGAGCAACGTATGCAGATCCTGCAACCCACAGAGGAATACTGTCCTTCATAAACATGTCGTTTCTCCGCTGCTCATCATATGACACTGCTTCCACTGTTTGTTGCTCAAAGTTATTGGTTGACACTACAGGAATCTCTGTCTGAGCTATTTTCTTCTTCTTCCATTCACCATACATAGTGCTTAGAGTTATGTATAGGATTTTTATAAAATTGTACAGTCCATCCCCCAAAATAAGAGCAATGGATACGAAAACCTGTTTGAGAAAAAATGTAATAAGAAGATATGACAATATACTGTGCTCAAATAAATAACGACTAAAATAAGGTTAGGTCTGAAGAACAGCATACAGTACCTACAAGATAATCATATTACAGTTGAAAAGATAATCATGTAAAATAATAGAAGATAAATGATAAGTATGTTGCATAAGAACAGTTGAGAAGATAATCATGTAAAAAGTTGAGTACAAGGACATACAGCGAGGATGTCATTCAATCTCAACAGCTTGTTCAAACAACCGATTTTTAAGAATGTTCTTGATAAAAAATTATCGCTAATATGGAGGAACCTTCCTGAATTTATACAAATTAAATTGAAGTGGTTTTGCAGTCATATGGTTCAATTCGCATCATATTTTCAGGTCAATAACGTTTCTGGAGCATAATGGCTTCAGTATGTTGGAAATTTCAGGTACTTTAATAATTGTGACATTTATATCACATCTAAAGTGTGGACTATATACATGCTTTCCTACATGGCACACGACAGTTAAACATCCTAAGGTACTCCTATTTTTAGTAAGATATTCTAGGTAATTTTCAAGTTCCAAGGAACACATCGGAGTTGCAGAATTATCAGCCTCCTTGGGATCCATAGATACAGGGGGCTTGAGGAATAATCCTTGATGGCATGATCATGTCTGTAGTCAAAAGCAATGCTATCGGGTATTCTGAGAAGTAGTCCTACATCAAGGTCAGGGAACTTTTACAATATATCAGAAATCTAATCGTGCTGATTCTTAGATTCAATCCAGTCTAATGTTAGATCTAAATAGAATTACTTGCACAAATATACAAAAAAAATTTAAAAAATGTATATTGAATAGCGCTGTGTAAGCATGTTCTGCACACCTGATAGCCTTTAAGGCCCTTCATGCTCGCATCATCAGCAGTATACCAGTCTCCTTTGTTGTTCTTAATTAGAGGCCACATGAGACCCCAAGACATGACTGCTCCCAACAACAAAGACAAATTTACAAGGTGAGGACAGATCATCCCAGCTCCAACGTATGTCATGCTGAAATCAAAATAAAATCTGCAATACACGGTGCCATAATTAATAAATAAAACAACAATAGCCATTCTATTCTTCAATATTTAGCTACACCAGAAATGAAAATGACATGATAAATGATGTTTCTAATACTTACTTTTGCTCGTAAGCTTTCAATCCTAATGTAGGAAAGCTTACAAAACCACAGTTATCTCCTGCAGTAAAAAACCACTGAAAAAATCCCCAGAGAAAGCTGAATCCAAAATACTTTCCAAGGGCCTTCACTTGCTTCCTGCAACATTCAGTTCATTCTCACTTGTAAATCTAAACCCAAGGTCCTTACAAGCTTGCTCAGATAACATGTTAATTTTCATCCCCATTTATCCCCACAAATTAGCTAGACTTCAAAAAGACAATACTCTAGAACAAGATTATTATGTATATTATAATAAAGCAGAATAGCAAAAACCTATTTACGAGCCAGCATCCAGACTGGACAATCAGAACATTAAGTAGATCATTCTTATTTTCATCAGCTCCAAGTTAATATCATCTCCAAAATCATAGATAAGTTAGTAAAGTGACTAGCCAAGTTAGATTTTAAGTGCAAGGGGACCATGGATCACTAATATGATTATATTGTACCCAAGGTAACTAGATGGTCAAGATCTACCCATCTGGTAACTTTCCAGCTTAGCTACAGACTACAGCTTCTCTGGTATCTTTCCATCATATCTGCAGACTACAGCTTCTTGACTTGTACTAGGGATTCTCTGGCCACCTATATGTACCAGGATTCTTCGACCCTAAGACTAGAGACTTTCTTTATCAGCATCTACTACTTCACTGAGTTCCTTTAGGAATTTCCAAAGCCTTATTAGTCCATGCCATCCTCTTCTATGGACGAGTATGATTTATTCCTTCTATAGATATTATATTATTTTGATTTTTTTTGCCGTGTAATTGAGCCCTAAAACACTTTTATAAGGGGAAAACTCCCTTTTTGGGTTCTGTATACTTCTCTTGGTTGAAGATCCCTACTTTGTTTGGGGGAAAAGTGTGATGTTATCAAACATTTAAGGTGCCTTAAATTGTGCTTACTTCCTTGTCTGCAATATTATTTTTGGGTACGTATCTCTGATCTATCTTCTCTAAGGGTCTATGGCTGCTTTGGGTTTAGATCCACCATTTAGACAGCTTCATACTGAAAATTATTCATTCAATTTCTCTCTACAGGAAAAAGTATTTGAGACGCAGACAACATTTCCTAAACAAAGTTCTCTCAATTTAATAAATAACAAATACACAGTAACTGATTGCCACCTTCAAAAAAAATGATAATCTTACTTGGCCACTTTGTCACCTTGCGGTGTATGGAATCCATTGATGAGGATAGCAGTTGCTGTGCCACTGGGATAAGTTAACTTGTAATCTATCACCATTATCTGCAAGTATAAAAACAAATATACGACCTTCAAAGTCAAATCCAAACCCAAACTAATTATCTCCTGTTACAATTTCAGATGAAGCTGTATTACCTTTCTTAGGGGCACCACAGCAAGTAAACCCATAAAACTAACAGTGAATAGAAAACCTATTATCCAGCTAAGACTAGGGTCCTTTATGTCAGTGGGGGAATTCCCTGGAGTAGCGCTACCTCCTGACTTTTCATAGATCTTTCTACTCATACCCAAGAGGTATGAGCCAAATCCTCCTACAAAACATAAGAAATGATTAATAATTAGAAATGGGTCATACAAGGAATGACCCGAGAATTAAAAATATGACACAATTCTGAAAATGATATTCATAACCCAAATCACAGCATAACATAACTATAAATCGACAAGGTTTAGCAATTGAGACATACCACTGAATGCGATGCCATAGCAAGCAACAACGCAAGTCTGAATAACAGTATTCTCTTGTCTTGTGAATGGAGTTCTCAATAACCCCACTTTTTCCAACATTTTTGTCCATGTTCTAATAAAGAAGAATCCCATCAAGCCAGCAGAAACATTCAGAGAAGGAATGATCCCTGTAGTGAGGTTTAATTTCATGACAATTACACTAAACATGACACCCATCATCATGCTCACAAACATTCCTCTAAATGTGATCTGCTCCCACCAGGGAGGCACCTTCTTGCTCTCAAACAACTTTTCTATACTCAAATCCTTCTCATCTTCTTCATTTTTCTCCACCCATGCACTATCCCTATCAAGACTCTCTGACTCCTTCTCACCATTCCTGGTCCGCTTGATGGGTCCTCCACCCATTTCTAACTCCGAATGATTGCGATCAGAGGCATCCATCTCCGCTACACCACCTATTCACAGCAAACAACAACAATCAGATCAGCCTTTAAACTTCCCAAGTAAACAACAACAATTAGATCAGAGCCTTTAAACTTCCCAAGTCCTTAATTCCTGCATACTCAGTAAAATGTTGCCACACAACCAGTTTCAAAATCTAACCTTTCAAGAAACACTCTCAGAAGACCAACTATTTTCTTTGACAGATCAGCTAACTCTTCCAAATCCCAGTTCTATATATCTTACTATTTTCATATTTATAAACTTTTTCAAAACCATTCCGTGCCAACCACAATACCAAACAGCTCAATACAAACGGTCTCTAGGTTCTAGGGTCCTCAAGCCGTTGGCACACCCAAAGTGAAAAACAAAAACAAAAACACATGACAGATATTTCCATGATTGATGGTGCTTCTGTGAAAAAACGTGTAGTTTGGAATCATACTCTACACTCCATTACAAAAAAATGCGGAAATACACAAGTAACAGTGAAAAAACTATGTATTTGAACTCCTTTCTTCATGACAATACAAAATTTTAAAAATTGGTTCCAACCTTTTGGTTGCAGGGCTCCAATTCAGTTGTCTGGTCGTGTAAAGGAGAAGAATCTCATCCAGTTATAAGAGGAGGTGAATCTAATCCAGTTACTAGTGGGACTGGGCCTCATGAATACAGCTCAGCGCCTACGAAGACGCTTACTTTTGTTGACTACCGACTTAATAGGGTTAATACCATGCCGCACCGTGGGAAAGGGGGTGTGACTGTAGACCCTGATTCAATCGGATTTTACGTTACAGGCTGTCCAAAAGATTCAAGTCGCTTTGAACAAGCAAGGGCGATAACGATTCCCGTGGGATTCTTCTTATGAACAGGTCCCACTGCCGCCGCCAACGGGATTCTCCCGTGAACTTTAAGTGTGTGCCGTCTTTCTGTTTGGTCAAATGCACATCCCACTACGGATATCACCACCTGTTTCTCTCTAAACTGGAGTGGACTAGAGATACGTGGGCGGGAGAATTTGCAAGCTGACTGACTTCTTCACTGAATGAATGAATGTATGTTTTTAATCACGTCCACGAGGTCAAACAGCCTATGGGACCCACAGATGGCAAGCGAAGAGACGTGAACCCCAAAAAAGGCAAAAACCTATGTTTCTTTTTCTTTCTGCATCTTGGATCTTCTGCTGTGTATCTTGATCAGAAAATCTGCAAACCCTATTATCTTCTCTTCTTCAAACAGATCACCCAAGTTGTTCCCTTTTAATGTCTCAGTATAATTGATCCGAATGTCCTTGTAAGCTGAACATTCCCTGATGTAGTGCCATTCTGTCTCAACCACTTCTTGAGTGCAATATCTACACCTTCTGTCTGCCCACTCCTCTTTAGGTATCATCCACCTTCCGGTCTCACATCTAAGCTGGTGCGAACTTGTTCTAATCTGAGCTATAAACATTTTTGCTTTCCATCTTATTTCCATTCCGATGTAGGTCTTTTGTGTATGGTGATGTGTAGGGTTAAAATGTTTGACATAGTATTCCTTCTTCCTCCCAAGTGGCCCTTTCCACATGCTTTCTTTGAATTTTCCTTGCACATACCTTTTTATTTCCCTATTGACAGTTGGACACTCACTTATGCTAATACCCCACTTGCTCATCCATTTGATATTCTGTTTCATCCACGTGCTCTTTCTTCTATCTAATTTTTCATTTGCTGCCATTTTTGGCCAGCGATGAGTCTCCACTAATAATTAAAATGGCCATTGGTCGAATTAATTGAGCTTTTATGGGCGTAAATTCAGGAAAGGAATTTTTAGAAATTAATTGAGCTTTTATGGGCGTAAATAGGGGAGAGGGCCCAATAGTCGTGTGGGGTCCAATAGTCATGCACCCAATCGTAAATATAATACCCAATAGTCGTTTATATAATGTCCAATAGTTGTGATTTGACTACCCATAATTAAACAAAATGTATGCTTTTGATCTAAAAAGCAACCAATCATGTGATACCACATCAGCGCTCAACTACTCATGATGTAATGCACGAGAATTGGTCTCACTATTTTTTGGGGTCTTTTTGGACACCTTGACAAAAACGCATGCTAATGTGGCATCATATTTGATGATGTGGCCCTGAAACCTTAGTTATAAGCAAAGAACTTGCCAAGTGAGCTGCTGTAAAAAATTGGGAGTGATTTGAAATTTCGACATAGGATAATTGGGCCCTCTTCCCTATTATTATTATTTATGATTTCATTTTATGAGTTTTCATAATTATTAGCACTATATTTTATTTAAAAGAGGTTCAAGGATTATCTCCATAGAAAATATATGTTTGTTAATATGTGAGAGAGTATGTGTTTGTGTATGGTGTGTATTATTTTTACTTAGATAAATTTAGAAAATAAATCTAGATTTTTTCTATTTAGATAAATCTAGAAAAGAAATCTAAATTTTTTCTATTTAGATAAATTTAGAAAAGAAATCTAGATTTTTTCTACTTAGACAAAGTTAGATTTATTCTTTAAAGAAATTGGGTATTATTTAGTTTTGAAATATTTGCATGGAAATTTAAAACATAAAGCAATGCAAATGGAAAAGAAATGTTATCAAATTGAAAAAAAAAAAACACTATGATGAAAATAGAATGTTCTCATGTAGTTGGCAAATCAATATGTATGAGACTTTTACATGATAAATGAGATTTTTGAGGATTTCACATGATATTTTGGAGGATTTTACTATTAAATGGTAGCTGATTTATCAACATAAGGGTGAATAAATCTTGCAAGTCCATCCGCTAATTAGATGTTTGATGTTTCTAGATTTGATTGTGAATTAACCCAAATCTATGAGTAGGAGGTATTTTCCACAGCGTGTCAAATTAATGATATTGCTATCAGGGTTCAATTGTGTAATTTCGAGTCAAACTCATTGACCCATGTTTCATGAGTAGTGATTCACAATAACCCATCTCTCATGATAATGAATGGTCCACTTAGCACTCATTGCATCTAGGTGATGTTCACATAGGTGAAGCATTGGGCCTTCCCGGGATGGGTGCAATGAGTGCTAAGTGGACCATTCATTATCATGAGAGATGGGTTCTTGTGAACCACTACTCATGAAACATGGGTCAATGAGTTTGACTCGAAACTACACGGTTGAACCTTGATAGTAATATCATAACCCAAATCTATTAAAATACTTACCAAAATAAAATGTAAATAAAAAATTTAAAAGATCAAATTTAGAAACATCTCATACTAAATATTATTATATTGAAAATAATTTAAATAATATTAAATTAATTAATTAATAATGAGAATAATTTTAATATATTTATACAAATATATATGAGTTGTCGATTTTATTGAGTTTTTTAAATTTTATTTAATCTATTTGTTATCAGAAAGAGTCGTGGGAAATTCATTAATTTTATGATAAAAAATTGTAAATAAGAGTATAAAGTAATTAAATGAAATCTTTAGTTGGGTTAGAAGCTTTATGGGCTTGTGTGAAAGCTTGAAAATGTATGTATGTTTTATGCGGCCCACCAATACATTGTTAAAGGGAAAAATTGTGAAGATTAAAAACAAAATTAGTTATTAATAATTATATGATTAAGATATAGGTGCCACTTGAGATTTTATTTAAAGAAAAAGGACTTTCCCATTAGAGGTAATGATTAAATGTGTGTTTCAAGTAATCTATATTTAATTAACATGATTGAGTAATAAGAATAAATAAATTAGATAAGATTTGAGTAATTAGATGGTTATTTGTTTTTAATGAGGTAGTTGATTTGACTATGATGTTGATTGACTAGTGTGTTATGTGAGATGGTTAGAGCATTTTTAGGTTAAATAATAATCTTGCGCTATCTAAAAAATGGTGTCATAGTGATGTAGGAGCATCTTACAAATTGTGTAATTTTGGATCATTTAAAAATATATGCATTATTTTCTTTATATTTTTTTATTCCTTTTACAAATTTTAGAGTTCTAGTTATTACTTGGTAGCTTTGATCATTATCTACATCATGCTTGAGAATGCATATGTAGAGACACACAACCGATTGGTTGAGTTTTGTTTGTTGTATGAAGATAAAGTCATAATTGTTCTAGCTTGTTGGATTGTCACAAAGAAGCCTAGAGGAGGAATTTGTCATCATACTAGTGCAGAATGGATGTGGAAAAGGTTGATGGGGATTAATGATGAAATAAGGCACTTCTTAAAAGCCTTTGTTCAAAGTTGCAAAGCATGCAATTGATATTTTTGTACATTTGTTCTATAACTTTCACCTTGATGAACTCACCAAACATCTTGATGAATAGTCATTCACCCTGAAAAATTTGTTAAAAGTGATAAATAACTTACTTGGTAAAGCACCAAATTCATTTCCATGTGGATAATGAGTAGAAATTTGGACCATTTGATGTTTGATCTTCGAATTTGGTGTATGCCTTTCTATCTTGCACATTTGGGAGGTTGTAGTCCATCTTTTTCATGGGAAGATAGTGGTTTCAATCTATTTCACATATGTTTTGATGGTTGTTGTCCATCCCATTATTATAGTTCATAGGTTGTTGAAAGTCTAGATATTGATGCTAAGGTAGTATGCAGGTGTAGGGGGTTACTAGTTGCCAATAAGATTCTTGTATTAGTCCACGAGGCATGTAAAACACTTGTAACAACTATCATATAGTGGAATGAGAAACATTTCTCACTCTTATTGAAGTTTTCTTCTTGATTTAAGGTTTCTCTAGTTATATTTATGTGTTGTAATTATGTGTGATTGCATAATTGTCTAATTTTGCATGTTTGAGTATTCCTCTGAGTTTTCCTTGAATACATGTATTACAAATGGGTTGAGTGCATATTGAGTATTTCTCTTTAGAATCTATATATTAATGAATACACATGTGGAATATTTTCCCTAGTTTATGGATCATTAGAAATTGAGATGAAGTGAATTATAACCATCCACAATCCACCAGATTATATATATGAAGTATAGTTCAAGTCCACACATAAGTTTACATCCCCACTCGCAGAGGTTAGTTCCACACTCAAATAGGTGAATAAGAACAATAATAGATTAGTTTGTAGAATCTAAAAGCTTCATTTGAATGAGTGTTAAAAATCCAACACCTTCTCAAATTATTTTTCAACATCTATTATAATATATTATCATCAAACCACATTCAATATATTTTCATATTTAATTTTAATAATTTCATTATTAATCATAATTCTTACATTCTAAATATTTAGTGTTATTTAATTATTTATTGTAGATAAATTATAGTAATTTTTTTCTCATTATAATCATATTTATAATTGACTATAGAAATATTTTTAACACACATTTGTACAAATATTATAAGAAATTAACCGATCATGCATTGAAATAATCCACTTATCTTTTTATTCCTTTTTAAAATCTTATTAATAATTATCTTTAATTAATATTTTAATTCCTCACAACTTTCAAAATTCCCAATTTTTATTATAATCTCAACATTGTTCAATTAAAACACACAATGATTAAATGATTGGTGCACTCTTTATTTGTTATGGTTGAGTTAATGGCCTCTTACCTAAAGATATTTTGCAATTTTATATATATGTTCAAATAACAACAAACACATAATCGAAATATTCACCATTTATATTTTATTTTAAAATGGTGTAAGCACCAAATGAAACGAGTTCCACGAAGAAATTAAGTATATTGAAGTGGAGATGTAGGAATATAAACTTATTAGCCGATAGGCTATATATAGTGAGAGGTTCTGCCGTAACCCTGTCTCACGCCTGAAACAGCTAACTGTAAACCATTTTTTTTGTTGTTTTCAGTCACCAAATCTGTTTCGGTTAAAAAGGAAATCTTCCAATGCCATAAATGCCTCCATAACTACGGTGTCAGTGATATTTCAATCCAACTTTCATTAATTAATTGTGAACAGTTGTGAACAGCTTGAAGCGATCACTATATGGAAACTGGTTTGGGATTGTCTCATGTTTAATAAATTTTTGCTTCTGGTTTTGGTTCATCTCATTGTCGTATTTTTCTTCCAAACTCTGCCCATTTTTCACATCGCCATCGTTGACAGCATGACACGGTTTGTGCAGAATATTGAGCTAAGTCGCTTGCCATGGTGTTTTTCCCCGGAGTTGAAGCTGAAAAAGCTCAAGGCCGAATGGGAGCAGAGTTGGGCGAAACGACAACTTTCAGGCAGTTAAAACATTCTTGTCTCAACTTGAAAACAAAATTTAACTCAGACCAATATTTTCGTTTGAAAGGCTGCAAAATTCTTCTCTCGAGCTCAGGAATCTAGTAGCTCTAAAACCCTGATATTTTTAGTTCTACTTTTCGTTTATTGTGCATAGATTAAAGCAGCAGCTGTAGGGAGATTGGTTTTGGGTCGCCTCATTTTAAAAAAGATTCTGCTTTGGTAGGGTTTCAATTTTCTACAAGCTTTTCCCATTTTTTCTCATCGTTATCGTTGACAGCACAGAGCAATCTAATGCAGGGGCATCCTTGCATATTTCAAATTTTGGTTTTATTTTCAATTTTGTTGTGTATCTCTTGTGATGTGGCACTTCATATTTGGGCTGCGAACCTTCTTGTTGTTGGCTTTTTTGGTCTCATACTTCGATTGGGCAGCAGAGAGATGTTGGGTAGTTGCCTCAATCAAGAAAGGGCAGAGCATAGCTATTTTTGAACAGAGAGGGATCGGCCTAGGAAGGAAGTACGTAGGTAGAGGAAGACAAAACGGTTCGGGGCAGAGAATCCAATAGGATCGATACATGGGAGAAGTCGTTCTGAGTAACGGAGGAGGAAAGATAAGGAAGCAAAGAAACCGATCTGTATTCCTTTAAAAGGGAAAGGCATCGATATAGTTTGCGGGATGGCGGCTATGCCTGGGAGAAGAGAGGTAAGGTTGTGCCTGGACAAGACAAGAGCACAGCAGAGTTAAGAATAGCTTGCCAAGAATAAAGCGCGGCATTAACCGGTGGAAATCCACAACTTCACCACCTGTCGATAGGTCTGGGAATCAGTTTTGGTGTTGAATTTGTATGATTCTAAGCTAATCAATGTTGTCTCTCAATCGTGGAGTTGATGAATAGTAATTTCTTTTATTGTAATAAATGGTTTTGGACCTTGTTAATCGGTTTTGTGAATAAAGATTGACATTAAGTCCCTGGCTCCATGGTCTAAGAAACGATCTTGTGTTATTGGGGTTGTGTATTAGAATCCTATGTTTCTTTTCTTCATGCTTGATACCTGTCGAATGCTGATAAGTTTCCAAGAGGGGTGTATTTATTTAATCTTGCATATTGTGTTGTCACCAAGAGTAAGCGTTGCAGAATTGATCGAACCATCCCGTAGTAAATTCCATGAGTGTTTGTTGTTGTTTACTGACCCTTGTTCTGGCAGATCATCTGGGATCAAACAGGTAGCCATCACAATCTGTGTAGAATCTTGAGGTAAGTCACTTGCCATGGTTTCAGTGAATGTTTTTTCTGGAATCAGTATGATGCTGGGTCATTTTCTGTTGTGTTTTATTTCATTCAAAAATGATTCATTGTCTGTTAAATGAAGATATTGTCTCTCTTATTTTATCTATGGCTATTTTCATATATTATATTACTCTAATACCTAGTGTTAGATGTCTATTTGTTTCTTCACATAGAGATATTTTGAACTGTGAAATGAATTTTACATTTATTTGGTGGTTTTAAACTTCTTTTTATTTTGTTTTTCTTGTTCTTGAGGTTATTTTTGTGACAACTTTCTTGACAGAATTTCTTACTATTGAATCGATACCAGCTACTACTAATTAGCCGATAGACTATATATTGTAGCAGCATTGAGCCAAAACTTGTCTCACGCCTGAAAACTCTGCCCAAGAAACAACTTACTGGTCACAATTTACCGGAATTTGTTCGCAGGAAAACTTTGATTTTGCCATAAATGTCACTGCAAAAATATTGTTTGTAGCTCTTAAACCCCAATATTTTGCACCTACTTTTCATTTATTATGAATAGATTGAAGCAATAGCTATACAGAGATTGCTTCTAGCTTGTCTCATTTAATAAAAAACTGCTTTGTAGGGTTTCGTAATATTTTTTCTGCTAAGTCTACCCATTTCTTTCATCAGTTGCTGATTTGGGGGAAGAAAACAAAGGATTTTGAAGATTTTTTCTTCCCACACCCATATGCCTAGAGCATTTACAGAATGACTTAGGACGTGGAGATGAAGATGAAGGCAGAGATGGAGATTGAGATGGAGATGAAGGGCTCACCTAAACTCGGCAATTCCAACTCCACGTCGGTGGTGACTTGTACGTAATTTTCACTTTGTTTTGCTAGGGTTTCTGTCTGCGGATGGTAAATGAGCAGGGTTTTATTGGGGCAAATTTGAAGAATGTGATGGCGCTAATAGATAAAGGGGTGGTGAAAAAGGTGGTGTGCCTCATGATTCATGGGATACGACACGTGATGACTCTGTGGAGGAGGATTAGGGCACCTAACCTTGTCTCTTTCCTCATCCACCTTCTTCCTCCTGCTTTTGATGCCTCTTCCCACTTCCTGCCTTGTTTTTCTAAGGTACCTTTTGTCTCTCTGCACATGGACCCGTTACGACTGACCTAGGACTTCCCATTGTTGTTGGTGTGCTTAACATTGTATAAGCCATGTTTCTCCAACTCGCAAATGGCTACCCTTGATATATGGTGTTATTTCTTGATGATATAGAGTATGTGGTCAACATCAATTGTTCATATGTTGGTTTTGGAGGACTCTTCCTCACCAGTTGTTTCCTTTCAAAATGGATCCCCTTGCATCAAAATTGCTTCAATCCTTTGTCTTTTTCTGGCACATTAATAGTGGATATTTTAGTCAATTCTAGGGCTATGAGAATTTTTGAGGAAGTGACTCTTATAGAGTTTTGGAATGCTCTAGTTGTCATTGTAGGTCTTTCGAATGATTTCTTTAACAAGGTTGTCAATGCCGTTGTATTACAGGGATAATTTCAGACAAAACATCATAGTATCTTGTTAGTGTTCATGTACATGACTTGTAATGACTGTCATAAGTTATGGATTGTTGTTTTATGCTTGTCTCTTCTCAAAGGTCTTATGATACCCACAACAAAGATTTAACTTGATGAAAAAAACTGCATTGTGAAAACTATTTTATAGCTTAATAATGACAGAATATGAAATTTATCTTTCATTATTAGTGATGTGGAGAGATATTTTCTTGTCTTGTTAGTAAAAAAAAGTGAAAAACTGATCATACTGGAATTTGTTTATAGCCAAGGCAAAAGATAGAATAGTGAACTGACTATCTTTTTTAGATAAGCTATCTAATGGTGTGTATACCATGTGGTGGTGCATGGTCAGTGCATTTAAGGCTACAACATCAGTGTTTGGTGGGACATTCTTTTCCACAAGCTCCTACTCTTGCACAACCATAGCGAGTGACAAGTCTTCATTGCAGGTTCTATTTTTTCTACTACCCAAAATTGTAGGCTTGTTCCTAATGTGGTCATTTTGAAGGAGGTATTGGTTTATGGTAATTTCTATATCTCTCATCCTTTTTACAAATAGCTTAATGGGAAGCCCAATTTTAATTATAAACAATGCTCCTTCATAAAAAGTACCAGAAAGTTGTTCAACTAGGGAATAAAAGTAAATCATAAAGGTCTATGTTTTCCTATTTATGATGTCCTCTATGCCCTCTATACAAATGTTTAGGATGAGTATCAAAATTCATTCTTTGTTGTTTCTACAGAAATGGGTATTATGATAAGCATTTCCTCCCCCTTTTTAATTTTATTTTATTTTCAATTTAATTAAGTTTTTATTTTATAATCTGCTCTCAGTAAATTAGATTCATTAAATGGTAATAATGTGGATTGAATGTTTTATAGTGGTTGGAGTAGAGAAAATCCTTTGGCTTTATCAAATTCAAGCTTCATTGTAAAAGAATCTATCAGTTTAATGTTTGATTCAAGCTTATGTTTGTTTTCTTTTGGCTTGAAAGTAAGGGCTTTCAAGTAGGGCAAAAGTTTAGCTCAATTAATAGAGGAAAAGGCGTTGTTTTGCTTGATTTAGCTATAAGGTGATAAGCTACCACTCTAATTTATGTTCCTATTCAATGTTTGGTGAATAAGGGATAGCCTTTAGTATTAACAATTCAATGTTCATGGTTAAGTACTAATTCTTCAAACACATATTCTGTGTGCTAAATTTGCAAATTAAAAAAAACCATTGATCTTCTATCCAGTGTACAAATATTTGGCCATAACTGGGCATAAGGCACTCACTTTCAGTTATTGCACAACCTTACCAACACTGCCTGCAGGATAAATTTAATACTCCTCTTTTAGAGATTAAGTTGCATTGTAGTACCATGAAGTTTCATTATATGTTTGGTAACTTGTGATATCATATTGGCATAATTCTCCTTTTTTCATAGATCCTCATGTCTCCACAAATTTCAAATTGGCATAGAGAACATTCATTCCGGTTAGCACAATTCAAAAGATGCTATGTTTGTCTCTTACATTTACTTTTTATTTTATCATCTCTTACATTTTATTTGAAAAAAAACAGTACAACTTACTGTTAGGAAACTTTTCCTGAATTTACTTTTTATTAAGTGATTCTTTTCACATGTAAATTCTTGCATAAAGCCGTCAGAGAATATTGCCTAAAGCAGTCTACATCAGAAGCATAGATGCTTCTTGTTGAGAACCTGGGCTCCTTTGATCCTAAACAGGAGTTTATTGATAAAGTGTTGAAATACAAGGAGCTCTTGCTTGTAGATACAAAAGTTCTGGAATATTGCCTGATACAAGGGTGTATACTTGACCATCTAGTACCAGATACAAAAGTTATGGAATATTGCCTGAAGCAGTCTACATCAGAAGCATAGATGCTTCTTGTTGAGAACATGGGATCCTTTGATCCTCAATGAGAGTTTATTGATAAAGTGCTAAAATACAAGGAGCTCTTGCCTGCAAATATTAAATTGATATGGCCTTCTCCCAACGTGATCTTCAAGTTCAAAGTAGCAAGCATGTGCAGAGTCAAGATGCTAATACTACTGACATTCATAGTAGAAGGTCCAATCTGGAGTCCAAATCTGGTTGGGATTCAAATATTTTTGTTATTGATAATGGCATAGATGCATCGGTAACGGGTAGGAAAAAAAAGGGGAAGAAAGGAAAGAAAGTAAATCCAGTTGTTTTAGGCTTTAGTGTTGAAAGCACAACCCGTATAATGAAGGGAAAGATTCAAAGTGTTGATGATTAAATCATGAGTGTATTGTGAGTGATTAATTACAGTCATTCAAAGTTGTTTTAGCCAACCCACATGGGGTGACATATGTACATGCATTTGAAACTTAAGCTTTGTAAATGGTCAATAGAGCTGCAGCAACGAGCCATCAGCTCAATCAATTTTGTAGAATGCTGAAGTAGCATTAGTTTGCTACTTGAGTCAATTCATGTCATGGAATGGTGCTAGTGTCATCATTTTTTTAAAGAGCTGTCAATTTTTGTAATTATAATCTATAACTTTATACCTGAGTTGAATGCCTTACAGTTTTTCAAGCCATTATTAATTGAGTTAATTTTAAATTCTAGGCTTAGTTCTTTTGTACAAGTAGTGATTGGTAGAATCACTATTTTATGAATTGAAAGTTCAGATTGTGAGAAATGCAACCGACTTTTAATTCATTAATAACATAAATTGTATTGAGGCACTGGGAAGTGATGACTATTGGTTGCGTTAAGATTGGAAAACTTGATTTTTTGACTCTCCATCACGACAACTTTTGGTAAAATTTGCGGAAAAGTTATTATGATTCAGCTGTAAGGATATGTTTATTTCAAGGCATAAGCAATAATTTTATGGCTTGCATTTTATTTCATCCACTCTAGAAAATAGAGCCAATTAAACTTCTTCAAAACAATTTTTTTACAAAAATATCACCATTCTTTCTGTTGCAAGAAAAACAGAATTGGCACTTCTTTGAATTGAGCAATATATATAAATATATATCACTGGAAAAGTTTGTCAATATATGAGATTTCTTTGTCCCTTTCAATGCATCCAAATGTTTCTTTTTTGATGTAAACATTTGTTCCTATAAGTTGATTATTTAATGTTATATTTACATTTGCTACAACAGTTATGGTGTTTTTGACTTTAGAATGCAAATGTTTCTTTTTTGATGTAAACATTTGTTCTTATAAGTTAATTATTTAATGTTATATTTACATTTGCTACAACAGTTATGGTGTTTTTAACTTTAGAATGCAAACTTTGTGGCTCTTAGAAGACTTCTAAATATTTTTGCTTCTTTGGGTTTTAATTTTACTATTTACTGCATTTTAGAAAAAAAAACTTAAGAGAACATAAAGTAAGAAACACAAGATCATAAGAAGATCAAGACTCAAAGTTAATATGAATTAAGCAAAATTTTCAAATTTTTGCTACTGTGCATTAAATTACTTGTCCATATGGTATACAATTTGATTGTATATATTTTAAACTACACTTCCTTTACTTCTATATATTTTTCTATCGGCGTAACCCTTGCACCCCCTCTGGTGCAAGTGCTAGTTAAGGGGAAAGTAGCTCCAAATGGCTAGACAATTGATAATAATTCAATCACATCATATTATATTGTCTTTTAAAATAGATTACTTTCCATGCTCAAATAGAAAAGTAAGACAAAACATCATCCTCCATGTGACATAACATAGGACATGGGAAGGACATGGGAAAAATCATCATATTAAAAAATAAAAACCTTGGGTTTGACGTTGGGTTACGTATGATATTGACTAGTTGTATATTTAAAAGAAATAAAATATACTTTTCATTTATCTTGTTAGAAGTCTAATTGTCATGAATTGTAAGTTATAATATTATAAGTATGTTTATGTTTGATCGTGAATTGTTATAGGTTGTAAGTTATTACCTTAAACTTTCATACATCAGAAGTATTTGTAGATTTGATAGTAAATTGTTATGAGTTGTAAGTTATGATATTAAAGCCTTTACATATTAGGGGAGAGGGGTCCATAGTGGAGCGGGGTCCAATAGTGGGGATAGAAGTAGTCCGCAGTGGGCCCCATAGTGGAGCATCTTAATATCCAATTATAAAACACTTTTTATCCATACAATACACAAACTGACAAATCATGTGATGCCACATCAACCCACTAATAAAAAATGACTTAGTGCACCACTATTGGTCTCACTTTTTTTTGGGGCCTTTTTGAATACCTCAACAAAAAGCATGTTGATGTGGCATCATGTTTGATGATGTAGCCCTAAAATGAAATATATAAGCACATGAGTTGTCAAATAAATTGTTTTACAAAATTGGGAGTGATTTGAAAATTTCAAAAAGGATTTTGAGAGATGCGAAGTTAGGATGCTCCACTATGGGCCCCTCTCCCCTAGAAGTTTGTACGAGTAAATTGTCATGAATTGTAAGTTTGACATTAAAAGTCTTTATACATTTCACAATAAACTATCATGAGTTGACATATTGAACTTTAGTATCATTTGCCTAATACATTACTTTTTTTATTTTTTTATTTGAGCTAATTAAATGTAAACTAGCATATACATAAATATATTTAATAATATATATAAAATACGTCAAAGAGATATACTTCTCGAGGCCCATATTGCACTTTAATGTGATAAATTGATAAAAAAAAAATAGGCACCTTGAGAAGGATATCTCTTGACATATTTTTTTATATATTATTAAATATATATATATGCTAGTAGCATTTGTAACGCAACATGAAAGACACAAAATTAATTAGGGTTATGACTATGGTTAGGGTTGAGGTTAGCATTATGATTAGGGTAAGAGTTAGGAATATAAATAAAATTAGGATAAGGGGCAGGCTTAGGGTTAGGGTAAAAAATATAATTAGGGTTAGGGTTAACTTAGAATAAGTGACAATAAATGGATTAACTTAGAATAAGTCTAGTTGTGAAAATGATTTTTGGCTATAAATTTGACGTTTGATTTATAGAAACGACATTTGAGTGTAGATTTCACCCTAACATCTACATACCATTTGTACTTACAAATAGAGACTCACTTGTTTGTATCTATAATAGAAAAATTGGGGGGTGTTGATGAATGTACCTTTTGGTGCTTGCTATTCTATGATCTTCACTATAGTCAAGCCCTAAGGATCAATTCAATGCTTTTGATAAAATTAGTAAAAAATCACATAGTGAATATTAATTACACTATAATAAAGATAATAACTTGGAATTCAAATAAAACTATAGAGGATGATTCAATGACCTAGCATAAAACTAGAGTTTTGGAAGTTGTTGACAAAGAGAATGATATAATTGAAAATTTGATGGAAAATATTATAATGGAATAAGCAAGAGTGATTATCAGATTCATAATGATAGTAGGGAATATTGATATGTGATAGTGCACGACAATGAATGATCCTAGATAATGGATAATGACACAAGGGTGATGTCCTTATTATACATGACTTAAGCACACAATTTGGAAGCTTTGGTGTAAAAGTAAACACATAACAACTAGTTGAAATTAATTTGAATTGGACCTAAGGTGAAATTAGGTTTTGAAAAATGGGTCAAATTTGCATTGCACAACTAACTTGGATTAAAACTACACCTACAAATTTGACTTAGGAAGAGATATTGAATAATTTATGATCTATGAATTGTTTGAGAAGGGATTAAGTTTTTCTTTTGAGAGAAAATTGGAAATTTAGGTTAGTGGGAGCACCAAATTAGTCAAAATTGTGTGCTAGGGTAATGTACTTAGAACATCTACAATCAATGACCTAGTGTGAAATTAGAGTTTTGGAAGTTGTTAACAAAGATGTTGATGCAATAAAAAAATTGATGTAAAACATTGTAATGTAATAGGTAAGAGTGATTATGAGAGGCATAATGCTAGTAAGGAGTGATTTTCTAAGATTGATATGTGATGGTGCATGATAGTGAATGATCTTAGATAATGGATAATGGAAATAAGGGTGATTTCCTTTTATGCATGGCTTAGGCATACAACTTGAATTTTTTTGTGCAAAAGTAAATTAACAACAACTAGTTGAAAATGATTTAAATTTATCCTAAGATGAAATTGGTATTTTTAAAATGGGTCAAGTTTATATTGTAAAAAAAACTTGAGTTATAACTACACCAACAAATTTGACTCGGGAAGAGATAATGAATAATTTGGGATCAAGAAATTTTTTGAGTAGATATTTTGTTTTTAAGATTAAATTAGGAATTTAGGAAAATGGGAGCACCGAATAAATTAAAATCATGTGCTAGGGCAATGTACTTAGGATATTTATGCAAAGTGGTGTAAAATGAAGGGTAAGTGTACATACCCTATACTTTTATACCTTTATTTTATATTGAGCATGTTGTATATATTATCATTTTAATATTTAATTTGATCAATTTAAAATACTGTCTCTTACCCCAAATTATTAGCCAATTGTTATTAAATATCCCCTAGTCTAGATTAGTCCTTAACAACAGCCTTTCTCCACCTAAGAATAAACTACGACATGACCTAGTAAATGATTTAAGATGCATGGAATGGACTAGTCCACTTCATCTAAAATTAAAATTTCCTACTCTTAACACTTCTAAAAATTAAAAGTTATCTTGACATGTCTTATGATCCAAACATCTTGAATTATGTGACATGTTACATGTATTTCTAGGCATTCTTAGGTCATTAAAAATCAAGGGGTAGCAATAAAAACCACTTCATAGACACAATCTATTATAGCGCATCTAAATTTGAGTATCTACATTACACACTAGAGCTACTTCATTAAGTATCTTCATTTGCATCAGTTGCATGCCATTATTTTAATATTGAACATCACCATCTTAGGGTTTGAATTGTGACTAAGAAAAGTCTAGGTCTTCTCCTCTTTTCTTCTAAGGAAGCCCCATTATGGTTTTCAACACCCAATTTTCATCAATTCAGTAGATGAAGGTGCAAAATATTTTAAGGTCGCACTAATGATGGATTAGGTTACATTAAATAGACTAGGTTGTATGACATGGTCCTATTCACATTAGCTCAAATCCTATTAGAATTCTATTGCTATGAAACTACTTAATTCATATCCCTTTTATTTAGATCTAATTTAATATATTATTATTTTTATATTATTTAATTAGATCTATGTTACATATTGTTGTAAGAGATAGTGCATTTATTTCCTCAAATAAAATGGAAAGCCTTAATGTCATCCTCTTAAACATAGGAAAGTGTTTCATACTCTATGCACTCATCATTTTTATCCCCAATTTTAAATTTCCATAGAGATTTCCATCACTTTCATATGTATCCTACATACATCCATGTCATTTATCCATACAAGTCATGATAATGACACTTCTTTCATGGCATTTGATAGCAAGTTACCTTAAGTACATCCTCTTTGGTATTGGTGTCTCTAATGAAACTTTATGAGTCTTGATCATGTGATGAGGATCCATCTCCTTTGACTAATGATATTGTCATGTTATATGATGGTGATATCCTCCATGTGAATCATAATAGATTGTTCTCTATGTTTATTTACACCTCCATACATAAACTTAGTGAATAATTATATCTTGATAAACTATTTCAAACTATTAATGATGAGTATATTATTAGAGATCCTAAAATTGTTACAATTAGTCAATATGGAGATGTGATCTTATATGTTAGATCATACATTTATTCACATTATGATAAAAGAGATGATGATAATAGTATTAAGGTTAAAAATAAAATTAGTTATTACTAATTATATGATTAAAATATTACGTAACATGCCAACTATTCTTGCAAGTAAATTTCCCAAGTTTTCACTTTCAAGTAAATAAACTATGTTTCCAAACCATTGCAATAATTTTTTTCTAAATTCATAATAGAGAAAAAATGAACATAGATGTCATAACAATAATCAACTTTGATTTCATTTCCAATACAATAATAATCATGATACAATATTCCAAGATTATAGATAATTGCATACATAGCTCAACCAAGCTTCAAAGCAATAGATATAGATGGTCCATGAATCTTCTACAAAACTTCATTGCTAGCTGTGGAGGAGAAGCATCACTCAAGCGCTTTTCCGCCAACCACGGACTCATATGCGATCCCCTGCACATCTATCAATGGATAGATTGCCCTACCCTTCGACAAAGAGATTGGTGAAGAAACCTCGTAATATTAGCCTTAGTGAGCTTAGTGATGTGTCCTGCATAACTAGAACTTTTAAACCTTACAATCTTGATCTAGCATGCATACAAGGAACACGGTGAAATAACAGTGGAGCCATAGGAAAACACACTACTTTTTCCAAAGTATTCTCACTCAGTACTTCGAGTGACATTCATCCTATTCACATTCACTACCTAGCTCATTCTTCTTTAGACCATTATATCTATGCATAGGTAAACTTTCAATAGGTAATCATAACCTCCTGTTTAACCTATTCCATTTTCCAAAACTAGGTAGCATCTCTACCAAATGAACATAACAATAGTATAAGTTACCCTCCCTTCATTAGATAACCTAACCCTAGGATTTAACTCATAAGCTATCCAAGTCCATATAACCATATCTTAACAAGTTATTTTGAATTCGTCATTCCTAGTAAATAATACTAATGACATCAACAAACTCTCCTTAATAGGGAGTAAATACAAGCACTTGTATGGAAAACACATCAATCACAATCTTCCTCTTTTATAAGCAAATATACTTTTCTTTAGTATAAGCAAACTAGAATTTTCTCTATTATAATCAAATAGACTTTTCTCTATTATAAGCAACATAATACAAATCAGCAACATGCAATCAAGATAGTAATCTTTCATATTTGAATATAAAATAGAATAAGATAGTATCCCATGCCTATCAAATGCTTATTCCAATTGACTATAAGCTTCCTAGCTTGGCCTCCTCTCGAAATCAACTTAAATATCAACCGAGCTTACTTCACTAAACCTCACTAAACTCTCTCACCAAAAATCTCAACAAAATAACAAGCTCTCAAATGAAAACTACAACATAAATGGTAGCGTATTGTTGCATATGAAAACTGTAAATAATGAGGTATGATCGACCCATATTTATACACAAGAATCAGCTCTACAAGGATACAAATAAGGTTCATGGCTTGCCACTTCTTAGCCATTACAAATCAACTAAGCTTATAAAAAGAAAAGGCGGCATATTCATATGAGGATAGTCATCAATTTAACACAGGAAATGGATCTAATGATTGACATAGAAAGTTGACACATTCAAAAGGCACATGTTACAAACACAACTATTTGGTTCCCAGCATAATAGAATTCTACAACATACAAATAATTCATATGGTAGCACTAAGTTTACATCTTATTCCCTATTTACAAGGCCGCGGTTTATCATTTGAAATGGTCTCACACAAATTTGTAGCACATTTACAGTCGACTCAATCAAAGCAAAATAGTCGACACATGGTAAACCTTGACTCTTTGTATTTACATTTGCATTTTGACTTGGTATATTGGGTATATGTTGCACTATATTTCAGCATATTAACTTATACAACAGTCTAAAGTCTCACGTATCTTATTATCTTTTAGCTTGTAATGATATATATGCCTTTACAATTGCTTGAGCACTATAATACAGTGTGCCATATTTTCCTTTCATCGACTAATGCATAAAATTGCATGTATCGACCTTTATTCTTTGTATTAATCAACCTCCAATACATTTCATAATATATATAAATTGGACTTAATCACTTTCTATAGATATATATAAATATGTATACATTTGATATTCAAATGAATAAGATCAAGTTAATATTCATATCCCATATCATTTGTATATATATATTCTTATATATATCTATATGCATGTATGCATATGCATACATATGTCGATGTATCTGTATGGCATTTCCATTTGCCTCTACATACGTATACATCTATACACGTATACATATGTATATATGTATATATCATATATATATATACATTTGATAACACAATCGCATATAGAAACAATTACTATCTTATTGGTAGATATATATACATATGTTGTATATATATACACATGTCATATTATCCTTTCAATATGTCCATGCTCATAAGCAACCCATTCATAAGCACACATAGGTACGTCTACCTATGCACTCTCATGTACGTGTTCCTTCATGCGTATGGATTATCGTTGATATGTGTATGCATACATATACATACATTCAATCATATATACACCTTATCAATCAAGCATAACACTATTAAAGAGATACTCGCATGCATTAAGCACTAAATATAAACCAAGAATGCTCCTAACATAAATCAAACTCCTTTCTATTGCAAACACATCATGCTAAAGGATAACTTACCAATTCCCAAACACTATGACTTGAATTGACTATTCTACTAGTGAGTGTGTGTATAAGATCAATTAGGTTTCGTTACCGGTTTCTTCACCAAGTTCTTCTCCTGAGTGATACTTCCCCTCCCTTCTAGAGTATTGATTCTGAACCTGCATCCAACTTAACACATTTTCATGGTAGTCAGTTGTTCATCAATACAAACATTTGCATTATCTTTTTCATAGTTAAAATATCAATTCAATAACCATTCATTCCACATATGCATTTCATCATAGTCATTAAATTAAATAAACATTCATTCACAATTCATTGATAAAAAGGTGCAATCACATATATATTTCCAATCAAAATTCCAAAGTGCATTCACAAATGCAATAATTACCCTAACATAGTAATAGTAAATAGGTAAACGCACAATGGGGTGTGACATACTACCCCCTTGTGAATCATCATCCCCAATGATTTTATGTAGCAAACATAAACTAAAAAAAACAAAAAAAAACATTTTTTTTCTCAAGCGCTTTCAAAAACACGTAAAACATAAGGAAACTTTTGATCTATGTCAATATAGTCTTCCCAAGTAGTAGAATCTTCTGTATATTGGTCCCACTAGACTGTGCATTGCAAAACCTCCCTATTACGCAAGCGAAGCTTACATGTTCTGAGCACCTTGATAGGATCAATTGTTACCACTCAGGGGTCTTGTACCTATAAAGCATTCCAATCAATTACATGATTATCACCTGGTATATACTTTTTTAGGTAAGAAACATGAAATATGTTATGCATCCAGACAAGAGGTGGTGGCAACACAATTTGGTAAGCTATAGGATTCACTGCCTTTAGAATTTCAAAAGGACCTACATAGCACGGAGCTAGTTTGGATGACTTTCCAAACTGAATAGAGATCTTATGCGGTTTTACCCTTAACAACACCTTATCACCTATTGTAATATTCTCGAGTGCTCTCTTCACATCTGCATAGCTTTTATTCCTATCATTGGCTTCAACTAGGATTTGCTTGATAACCTTGATTTTTTCTTCCATTTTAGCTAACATTTTAGACCCAAGACTCACCCTATCTTCAAGTTTATCCCAACTTATCGAGGTTGGACACTTTTGGCCATATAATTCTTTGAAAAGAGCCATCTTTATAGTTGAATGGTAGGAATTGCTATAAGCAAATTCTACTAAAGGAAAGTAGTCTTCCCACTTGTATTGTTGATCCATACAATACATTCTTAGTAGGTCCTCAAGTACTGGATTCACCCTTTTTGTTTGTCCATCCGTTTCTAGATGATATGATGAACTTATAGCTAGTTGAGTCCCCAGTGCAGAGAATAAGGTTTGCCAAAACCTTGAAGTTACGTGTGCATCCCTATCTGAGATAATCTTTTATAGAATTCCATGTAGTTTGATACCTCTTGCATGAATTTTTGAGCTATGACATGAGCTCCATCGATTAAATTTCTTGGTATTAAATGTGCTACCTTAGTAATATTGTCAACTACGAAAATGGCATTGTGCTTATTCCTTGACATGGGAAATCCTTGTAGAAAGTCCATACTAATGACTTGCCACTTACTCTCTAAAATATCATGTGGATATAGAAAGCCTGTAGGATGATGATGTTCCGCTTTCACTCTTTGAAACTCCAAGCATTTAGCCACAAACCTAGCAACGTCTCCTTTCATTCCTTTCCAAAAGTATAATGGTTTCACATCTGCCATCATCTTGGTCACTTCAGGATGTCCCTAGTATGGTGCTTCATGAACTTCTTCCCATACAATATTTCTTAATTCTTCAAGGTTAGGCATATACATCCTTCCCTTATACCTAAGTAATCCATTAGGTTCAAAATGATATCCATCATGTCTTGCATCATGTGGATTATTTGCGAGTACTTGCGTAACTTGCAAATAGTACTCATCCTCCTTACATTTTTGTAATACTTGACCTTTAAAGTTGGTTTGGATTGTCACGATCGAGGAAATATGTATTCTTTGACTTAATGCATCGACTACTCAATTTTTCTTTCCTTTGATATAACTGATATTGAAGTCATAATCAACTATCAACTCCAACCATCTTCTCTATCATGCATTTAGGCTAGGGTAAGTGAATAGATACTTCAACCTGTGACGATTGGTTTTCATCTCAAAGGGTTTCCCTAGCAAGTAATGTCTCCACATTGGTAATGCATGAACCACCGCTACTAACTCTAAATCATGTGATGCATAATTTTTCTCATAGGGTTTCAACTTCCTTGACTCATAAGAAATTACTTTCCCTTCTTGCATTAAAACACCACCTAATCCTTCTCCTGATGCATATGTGATAACAGTGGTCACTATCAAGATCTGGTACTTTCAAAATCAATGCAATAGTTAACTTCTCTTTAAGTAGATCAAATGCTGCTTGGAATATTTCAGTCCACTCAAATTTCTTCCCTTTCCTCTGCAAAGAAGTAATTGGAAAGGCTGTTCTAGAGAAATTTGCAACAAACTTCCTATAATATCCTACCAAACCCATAAAAATTCGTACTTCAAAAATAATTTTAGGTACCGATCATTCTAGTACTGCCTTGATCTTGGCTGGATCAACTGAGATACCTTCAACCGATATCACATGTCCTAGGTACTACACTTTCTTCTGGTAGAAGGTACATTTAGAGAGTTTACCATACAACTTATGTTCTCTCAGTCGTTGTAGAACTATCTCCAAATTCTTGCAATGATCCTCTTCATCCTTTGAATAGATTAGGATATCATCAAGAAAAACTAAGACAAACTTATGTAGGAAATCCCTAAATACGGTGTTCATTAGATTCATGAAAGTTGTCAGTGCATTAGTTAGTCCAAAGGTAAGGACTATAAACTCATAATACATGTACCTTGTTCTAAAAGCAGTCTTAAAGATGTCTTCATCCTTGATGCTCAACTGATGGTATCTAGATCTTAGATCAATCTTAGAAAATATTGCATCTCCTCTCATTTGATCAAAAAGGTCCTCAATGCGTGGCAATGGATACTTGTTCTTTACCGTAACTTTATTAAGCATTTGATAATCTATGCACAACCGTAATGTATTGTCCTTCACAAAGATTACTAGTGCTCCCCAAGGTGATACAATTAGTCTTATCAATCCCTTGGATAAAAATTCATCTAGCTATTCCTTAAGCTCCATTAACTTAGTTGTTGTCATTTAGTAAGGCACCTTGGAAACAAGTTTCGATCCTGGCACTATCTCAATGGAGAAATATAAAATATTTTTTGGTGGTAATCCAAGTAACTCTTTTGGAAACACATCCGCAAACTTTCAAAGGATTGGATATCTTTCCATATCCATCTCTCTAGTTTCCATCATTTCTCCTTCTTCCATTTCTTGGTATTCTTCTAATCCATAGTTGACCATAGCATCTTCTGATTCTACTTCCTTATTTTCTTCAAGCTTTTCCATTTTTCTGCAAATAGCTTACATCCTTTCTTCTTAGCTCTAAGCAGTTGCATTGCAAAAAATTTATGTATCTTAACTTCCCTAGGCATCCCTTGCAACATCATTACTTGGTTTCCTAAATCATCCAAACATTCTACAATTTTGGTATGACAATCTACCTTGGCCTTATGCTTCCAAAGCCAGTTTATTCCTAGGGTAACGTCATAAGATCCTAAGGGTGTTACAGATAGGTTCACCTCTGCAGAAAAACAAGGTAGCTCAATCCTAGCTTCAAACAATATTGTTCCACTGTTGCTCTTGTCTGGTTTGCATATTCTACAACCCGTGACTTTGCAATGTAACAACTTTCGTAGATATTTTCTTTACTATTCTAGGTGAATTTATTTTTTTAATAGCTCCAGTATCTTTAAGTATGAAAATGGGTAAGCCAAAAACATACCTGGAGTCTCCATTGGAGTTACTTGATACTTCACTTGAGAATCATCCAAAGTAGCGTGAATCTTCTATTGGAATGTTGTTTGGTGAGAAGGAAGTGTGTTTCCATAAGGTCATGACCCAAAAGGCTTATTGGGACAACTCGATGCATAATGGTCTCCTCCACATGTGAAAAATCCCATTGTTGGTCCTTTCTTGAAAGTTCACTAGGTTTACTAGCACCACTTCTATCATTCTTCACATTACCACCACCATAATTGTTCCTTCTACGATCCTTCCTCAATTCTTTCCCATTATTTTGGGGTCCCTTATCCCCTTAGTTTTGAAAATTTTGCACCACTTCAAACCTCCTTGGAGTTGGTTTAACTTGAGTTTTTGTAAACTTCTTAAGGTTCCTATTCTCTTGGCAAATGGAGATAGCTTTGAGCTTCTGCTCTTGCTTATCAACCTTCTCGTACACTTGATCCATAGTGGTTGGACCATGAACACCTACCTCACCCCCAATCTGACTATTAAGTCCCATGATGAATTTTCTTATACAAAATTATTCATCCTTCTAGTACATTGGAACATAACATAACAGATGGGTAAAATTTTCCCACTACTCATGAACTGACATTTCTCCTTGCTCAGATTTTGGATATCCACGAGTTTCTGGTCAAAAAAGAGTTGAGGTAACCATCTCTTCTAGAATATTTCTACAAATTCATTCCAAGTAAGTTTCAAATAGATAAGATCGAGTTCCATTTTCTTGTTCATCCACCAGTTAGAGGCTTCTCCTGCTAATTGGTAAGCTCCCCATGCTGCTTTTGTAACCTCAACATAATTTCAAATCTCAAAATATTTCTCCATTTGGACTAACCATGCGACAACTTCATCCCTGCTAGCGCTACCTTCAAACTTAGATCTTCAAACTTGGGTGGGGTTATTTTCTTCACATCCCTAGAAATTTTAGTGGCCATGTGCTTCCTATTAGTTCTTTCCAAAGGAGAGGTTGATTTCTCTTTCTCATGTTAATAATTTTGATGATGGTCATGAGAGTTTTCTCCCTCATCCTCATTATTTGGGATTTCTTGACCTACCCTATCCTTTATTCTTACTTCCTACTCAAGATTTCCCAACCTTGTCAAGATTTGATCTAGTTTAGCATCAACACCCATCAAACCTTGTTCAACTTCATAACTTCCTCTAGGATTGGTCCTAGTTCTCACCATCTTTACAAGAAAGGATTATACCTGAAGGTTCATCATATTAGATTCAATCAAATTCTATCTATCTTATGGAAAATATTTAAATGAGCATTCAATTGCACATAAAATAAATTCACGTAAGATTGAGCAAAAATCTTTAATAAACACATGATTTTCTTCATTTTTGAGGATCTCAAAATCCTTTCAATTACATAGAGTGACTATTCAGATAGTCAAGTGGAGAGTATCCCTTAGATTCACTCTTTGACACATAAATCAATGGGGTATACCCTACAAAATTTTGTTCATCCCTCATTTGTTTATATCTATCCCAGAATGGATAATAACCTTTGGATTTATCATCCGATACATAGTTGCGAGGCACATAACCCTTTGATTCATTACTTGAAGAAATTACAATTACTTTTGACATCATGAGAACTCTAGGGTCTCTAAAGATAAATACTAGACTGGCACTTCCTTCCGAGGGCATATCCCTCGAAAGTGACAAGGAATCATATTTCGATGGTGTGACTAGAGGTAGATAGTTAAAATTGGCTTCCTCCTTCACCTTTCTCTCTACTTCACTAATTCAAGAAAGAGTGTGATTGAAGGTTTCAATATCGCTTAACCATACATCATTATCGAAGTTGGTACCCTCTATTGTACGAATAATGGGCTATTTTTCCTTCTTGGATTTCAGGTAGCGCTCATTACTGATTACTCTTTCTTGCAGTTAACCTGAGACGCACCATCCTGGTACAAGAACTTCCAAAAATTTAGTCAATGTTGAACAAAAAGTATGATGAGCTCATAGGTTCTAGAGCTAAACCTGGTAGCTCTGATACGACATGTAACATACCAACTGTTCTCGCAAGTAAATTTCCTAAGTTTTCACTTTCAAGTAAATAAACTATGTTTCCAAACCATTGCAATAAATTTTTTCTTTTCATAATAAAGAACAAATGAACATAGATGTCATAACAATAATCAACTTTGATTTCATTTCCAATACAATAATTATCATGATACAATATTCCAATATTGTAGGTAATTAAATACATAGCTCAATTGAGCTTCAAAGCAATAGATATAGATGGTCAAGAAATCTTCTACAAAACTTGATCGCCAACTATGGAGGAGAAGCATCACTCAAGTACTTTTCTGCCAACCACAGACTTATATGCGATCCCCCACACATCTATCAATGCATAGATGGCCCTACCCTTTGATGAATATATTGGTGAAGAAACCTTATAATATTAACCTTAGTGAGCTTAGTGATGTGTCCTACATAACTAGAACTTGTAAACCTTACAATCCTGATCTAGCATGCAGACAAGGAACACAGTGAACTGACAGTGGAGCCATAGGAAAACACACTACTTTGGCCAAAGTATTCTCACTCAGTACTTCGAGTGATAGTCATCCTATTCATATTCACTACCCTAGCTCATTCTTCTTTAGACCATTATATCTATGCATAGGTAAATCTTCAATAGGTAATCCTAACCTCCTGTTTAACCTATTCCATTTTCCAAAACTAGGTAGCATCTCTACAAAATGAACATAACAATAGTATAAGTTACCCTCCCTTTATTGGATAACCTAACCCTAGGATTTAACTCATACACTATCCAAGTCCATATAACCATATCTTAAAAAGTTATTCTGAATTCATCATTCCTAGTAAATAATACTAATGATGTCAACAAACTCTCCTTAATAGGAAGTAAATACAATAACTTATATGGAAAGCACATCAATCACAATCTTCCTCTTTTATAAGCAAATATACTTTTCTCTAGTATAAGAAAACTAGACTTTTTTCTATTATAAGCAAATATACTTGGGTAAAAGCACAAACCTGTGTCACACTTTATAAAGGAATTGGCCAATAGCAAAAAAAATTCTAAACTTCGACCACATAAAAGTGGTTTTTATGTTTTGAATTTCAAAATGGTGTAAACTAATGAAATGTAGAACTTTTGATGAAGTTTATTGTTGTAATTTTTAAAATTAAAAAAAAAATATTTTCATTATGTTTTTATCAATTTAAGGACAAATTTTGGAATGCTGAAAATTTCAAAAAAGAGTGACTTCAAGGGCCGTCAAGAAACAAATTGAAAAAAACTTCATTTATCCCTAATTTTTTTTTCTCCAAATAGGTAACTTCAATATCTTGTGCATGGAAAAAGAAAAATCAAATTTTGATGTATATTTTTCTTGTAATAACGTTTTAAAGTCAAACATGTCAAAATTTGATAGTTTTCACGGGCCGTCAACTATTTTCAAATTTTTAAATCATTTTCAAAAAAAGAATTATACCCTTTTGAAGAAGACTCTCTCCTCTTGTGCCCCATATAAGATTTAAATTTTTTTAATAAATTTTACTATCTTGTTTTTAATTTGTAATCAACTTCCTTTTTCATTTTGAAAACCTACTTGCATTATTTTAAAAATAAAATATATTAAAACTAATAAAAATATTTAAAAAATTATATATTTGGATTCTCCACTCTGAGCTCTACAAAAGGGTATTTTTTGTTTTTGCAAAAAAATCATTCTGACTAAAGAAATACTTAGCTAAAGTTGAAAGTTTCATAAAATTCTGAAAAAAGCTGAGTTGGCTGCCAACTAGGATGCCACATAGACAGTTTCGGTAGAAATAGTTTCTATAGAAAGGGTTTCGGCCGAAACCCTTTCTATAGAAACCCCGCACATTAAAAAATCCAATTTTGAAGGCAGTTTTAAAGCGGGAAGAGGAAAATTTTTGTTTTTTTGGATTCGGGCGAAACTTATTCGACCGAAACCTATGTGCCATGTAATATGCCACATGGTTTCGGTCGAAACCGAGTCGGGCGAAACCTTTTCGGCCGAAAATATTTCACTCGGAACTATTTATTTGGCCGAAAGTGTGACACAACTTTATGCTTTTACCCACTTTTCTCTATTATAAGCAATCTAATGCAAATCAACAACATGCAATCAAGATAGTAATCTTTCATATTTGAAGATAAAATAGAATAAGCTAGTATCCCATGCCTATCAAATGGTTATTCCAATTGACTATAAGCTTCCTAGCTTGGCCTCCTTTTGCAATCAACTTAGATATCAACCTCTTGCTTCACTAAACCTCACTAAAATCTCACCAAAACTCTCAACAAAATAACAAGCTCTCAAATGAAAACTATAGTACAAATGGAAACATGTTGTTGCATATGAAAAAGTGTAAATAATGAGGTATGATTGACCCATATTTATTCACAAGAATCAGCTCTACAAGGCTATAAATAAGGTTCATAGCTTGCCACTTCTCAAACAATACAAATTGACTTAGCTTATAAGAAGAAAGGTGGAAAATTCATATGAGGATAGTCATCAATTTAACACAACAAATGGACCTAATGATCGACACAACAGGTTGACACATTTAAAAGGCACATGTTACAAACACAACTATTCGGTTCCAAGCATAATATAATTCTACAACATACAAATAATTCATATGACAACGCCAAGTTTACATCTTATTCCCTATTTACAAGGTTGTGGTTTATCTTTTGAAATGGTCTCACACAAATTTGCAGCACATTTATAGTCGACTCAGTCAAAGCCAAATAGTCGACACATGGTAAAATTCAACTCTTTGTATTTACATCTGTATTTTGACTTGGTATGTTGGGTATATGTTCCACTATATTTTAGCATATTAACTTATACAACAGTCTAAAGTCTCACGTATCTTATTATTCTTTAGCTTGTAATGATATATACACCTTTCCAATTGCTTGAGTGCTATAATATAGTGAGCCATATTTTCCTTTCATCGACTAATGCATAAATTTGCATGTATTGGCCTTTATTCTTTATATTAATTGGCTTCCAATACATTTCATAATATATATAAATCGGCCTTAATTACTTTCTATTAATATATATATATAAATATATTTACACACACACACACATATAAATATATCGATAATAGCCTCAATGCTATATATATGTATATGTATATATTATAATACATACATAAATACATATATATATATATATATATATATATTCCATGTCAACTAAATATGTATACATTTGATATTCAAATGAATAAGATCAAGTTAATAGTCATATCCCATATCATTTATATATATATATAGTCAAGTATATATATCTATATGCATGTATGCATATGCATACATATATTGACGTATCCGTATGGCATTTCCATTTGCCTCTACATATGTATACATCGATACATGTATACATATGTATATATGTATATATCATATATATATATATACATTTGATAACACAATCACATATATAAACAATTATTATCTTATTGGTAGAGATATATATATGTATGCCATATATATATACACATGTCATATTGTCCTTTTCGATATCTCCATGCTCTTAAACAACCCTTTCAAAAGTGCACATAGGTACATCTACCTATGCACTCTCATGTACATGTTCCTTCATGTGTATGGATTATTGTTGACATGTGTATGGATACATATATATACATTCAATTGTATATACACCTTATCAATCAAGAATAGAAATATTAAAGAAGTACTCACATGGATCAAGCACTAAACATAAACCAAGAATGCCCCTAACATAAATCAAACTCCTTTCTATTGCAAACACATCATGCTAAAGGATAACTTACCAATTCCCAAACACTATGACTTGACTCAACTATCTACTAGTGAGTGTGTGTATAAGCTTAATTAGGTTTCGTTAACAGTTTCTTCACCAAGTTATTCTCTTGAGTGATACTTCCCCTCCCTTCCAGAGGATTGATTATGAACCTACATCCAACTTAACACATTTTCATGGTAGTGAGCCGTTCATCAATACGAACATTTACATTATCTTTGTCATAGTTAGAATATCAATTCAATAACCATTCATTCCACATATGCATTTCATCAGAGTCATTAAATGAAATAAAAATGCATTCACAATTCATTGATAACAAGGTGTAATCACATATATATTTCCAATCAAAATTCCAAAATATATTCACAAATGCAATAATTACCCTAACATAGTATTAGTAAATAGGTAAACACACAATGGGGTGTGACATATTGATGCCATTTGAGATTTTATTTAAAGAAAAAGGGCTTTCCCATTAGAGGTAATAATTAGGTGTGTTTCAAGTAGTCGATATTTAATTAACATGATTAAGTAATAAGAATAAATAAATTAGATTAAGATTTGAGTAATTAGAAATTAATTAGATGGTTATTTGTTTTTAATGATGTGGTGCATTTGACTATGATGTTGATTGGACAATGTGTTATGATGGATGATTAGAATTAGGAATATGAATACTCAATGATGATTGAAATGCAAGAGAATTGTTAGGTGAAACAAAAATATTGCATCACCCATAAATTAGTGTCATAGTGATGTAGGAGCATCTTAGGGATTGTGCAATTTCTTGGATCTCTTAAAAATATATGTTTTTTTTTTATGTTTTCTATTCTTTTTACAAATTGTAGAGTTCTAGTTATTGTTTGGCTTTGTAGCTTTGGTTGTTACCCACATCATGCTTGAGAATGCATATGTGGAGGCACATCGTCATTTGATTGAGTTTTTTTTGTTCTATGAAGATAAAGGCCATAGTTGTCCTATCTTGTTGGAGTGTCACAAAGAAGCCTAGAGGAGGAATTTATCATCATACTAGTGTAAAATGGATGTGGAAAATATTGATGGGGATTAGGGATGGAATGAGACGCCTCAAAAAATCCTTTATTCAAAGTTGTAGGGCATGCAATCTCCCATATTGATAGCTTTGTACATGTGGAGAATACCTTTCACCTTGATGAACTTACCAAACACCTCGATGACTAGTCATCCACCCTAACAAATTTTTTATAAGTGGCAAATAATTTCCCTATCAAAACAACAAATTTTCCTCTATGAATAATGAGTAGAAATTTGGGCTATTTGGTGTTTGATCTTCTCGTTTGGCACGTGAATTTTTGTCTTTGCACATTGGGGAGGTTGTAGGAAGTTAATAAGAATCCTTTTCATAATGAGAAAGACATGGGCAATATCCAAGGTGGTTGTAGTCCATCTTGTTGATGGGAAGATAGTGATTTCAATCCATTTCACATATATTTTGATGGTTCTTGTCCATCTCATTATTATAGTTTATAGGTTGTTGGAAGTGTATATTGATGCCAAGGTAGTATGTAGGTGTAGGGAGTACGTGGAGTTTTCTCCTTGATTTAAGGCTTCTCTAGTTATATTTGTGTGTGGTAATTGTTTGTGATTACATAATAATTGTCTAATTTTGCATGTTTGAGTATTACTCTAAGTTTTCCTTGAGTGCATATTGAGGTAATCAATTGAGTACTTCTCTTGGGAATCTATATATTGATGAATACACATGTGTAATATTTCCCTAGTTTACAGATCATTAGAATTGAAATGAACTTCAAACTACAACCATCCATAATCTACCAAATTAGATATGTGAGGTATAATTCAAGTCAACACATAAGTTTAGATCCACACTTGCAGATGCTAGTTTTACTCTCGAATAGGTGAATGTGTACAATAATAGATTAGTTTGTAGAATCTAAAATTTTCATTTGTGAGTGCTAAAAATCCAACAACTTCATAAATCAATTTTAAACATTTGTCACAATATATTTCCATCATCAAATTTTGAACTATCACGTTTACATTTTTTCATATTTAATCTCAATAATTTTATAATCAATCCCAATTTTTAAATTCTATATATTTATGTTATTATTAAATTATTTGTTATAAATAAATATTAGTGAAAAACATATAGCTTATGACAATCATATTTAAAATTGACTATAAAAATTTCATCATTTTTAACACACCATCTTTATCAAATATCATAAAAAATACTAATTTTCAATTTAACCCAAATAATCCATTCTTATCT
Organism: Sequoia sempervirens; assembly: GCA_007258455.2. Lineage (NCBI taxonomy): Eukaryota > Viridiplantae > Streptophyta > Pinopsida > Cupressales > Cupressaceae > Sequoia > Sequoia sempervirens. The sequence continues at coordinate 212,490,222 of VDFB02075321.1, read as the reverse complement.
TCTCATTCTTTTTTAGCTCTTATTACTATTTATCTTTAATTAATATTTTAATTCCCCACAACTCTCAAAAGTGCCATTTTTTATTATAATTTCAAGATTGTTAAATTAAAAATACCCAATGATTAAATGATTTGTGCCCTCTTTATTCTGTTATGGTTGAGTTGTTTTCCTGATTTTTATTTTATTTTAAAATGGTGTAAGCACCAAATGAAATGAGTTCCATGAAGAAATTAGGTATATTGGAGTGGATATGTAGGAATATAAACTTTATTTATTATTAAGGAGAAAGTAGCTCCAAATTTCTAGGTAATTGATAATAATTCAGTCACATATTATATTATCTTTTAGAATCGATTACTTCCTACACTCAAATAGAAAAGTAACACAAATGAATGGTAACAAAGTGTTATAGGAAATGATTTTTTTGGCATCTTATAGAAAGGGATGGGAGGCACGCCAAGAATGTGGCAATCACATCCTTCTCCACTTGACATAACATAGGGCATGGGAAAAATCATCATATTCACAAATAAAACCCCTCGATTTGACATTGGGTTACATATATCTAGTTAGAAGTCCTTGTATGTTTGACAATAAATTGTCATCAATTGTCATTATATTAAAAGTTTTCACACATTAGAAGTCTTTGAATATTTGACAATAAATTATTATGAGTTGTAAGTTGTGATATTAAAGTATTCATATTAGAAGTCTTTGTGTGTAAATTGTCATGCGTTAGGAGAGGGAATCTGGTAGTTGAGCACACAAACTTCACACTTCTCAAAATTTAATGTGGAAATTTCAAATCACTCTGAACTTTTTATTGGTAATTCCCCTACTTATAACTAATATTTTAGGGCCACATCATCAAATATGATGCCACATTAGCATGTTTTTTGTCGAGGTGTCCAAAAAGACCCAAAAAAGTGAGATTGATAGTTGTGCAATAAGTCATGCTTTATTGGTGCGTTGATGTGGTATCACATTATTTGTTGCGTTTTAGATCTAAGGAATACATTTCATTCAATTATGGGTAGTCATTATCAACACTAACAACTTTAAAGTCACAACTATTGGTCCAATATTGTTAAAAATATTGACATTAATTCAACAAATACTATAACAACCATTGCAACATGCTCAGGTATTGGGTCCTCTCCCCTAAATGTTATATGACATTAAAAGTCTTTATACATTTAACAATAAACTAACATGAGTTGCAAATTATGAGTTGATGGTTTCAATTTTTGTATCATTTATCTAATATATTACATTTTTTTAATCTAAGCTAAATGAATAAGCAATGTTAAATAAATTAACTTAGAATAAGGAGTTGAGATAGATTATGTGATGTAATTTTTAAATATGAAAATTATGAGGAGTGAAAAGACATGGTTTATTGTGATGTCAATAGGTCGATGTCTACTATTTTGATAATAAAATTTGGTGCATATCTCATAATCACTTACTCTTTAATGTGTTGCAAGCTAAATGATAAAATATGAATTGGTTTGTTCTCAAATTTTTTTTAAGGCTAGTTTTGTGTTGTGTATTTTATCTTTGATTTGTGAAAATGATTTTTTAGCTACATGTTTGACCTAGATTTATAGAAATGACATTTGAGTATATATTTCACCCTAACATCTGCATACCTTTTGTACTTACAAATAGAGACTCACTTGATGTTTGTACCTATAATGGAAAAAGTAAGTGGTGTTAATGAACACCTTTTGGTGCTTGCTATTCTATTACCTTCATTGTAGTCAAGTCTCATGGATCAATTCAATGCTTTTGATAAAAGTAGTAAAACATCACACAATGAATATAAATGACACTATAATAATGGTGATAACTTGGAATTTGAATAAAAATGTAAAGGATGATTCAATGACCTAGTGTAAAACTAGAGTTTTGGAAGTTGTTGACAAAGAGAATGATGCAATTGAAAAACTAATGAAAAACATTATAGTAGAATAAGCAAGAGTGATTATGAGAGTCATAACACTAGTAGGGAATATTGGTATGTGATAGTGCATGATAATGAATGATCCTAGCTAATGGATACCGGCATAGAGGTGATGTCCTTATTATATATTACTTAAGCACACAATTTGGAAGTTTTGGTGTAAAATTCAACACATAACAACTAGTTGAAAATGATTTGAATTGGGCCTAAGGTGAATTAGGTTTTGAAAAATGGGCCAGATTTGCATTGCACAACTAACTTGGAATAGAATTACACCTATAAATATGACTCGAGAAGAGATATTGAATAATTTATGATCTAGGAATTGTTTGAGAAGGGATTAAGTTTTTTTTTGAGAGAAAATTGAAAATTTAGGTTAGTGGGAGCACCAAATCAATCAAAATCATGTGCTAGGGTAATGTACTTAGAACATGTACAATCAATGACCTAGTGTGAAATTAGAGTTTTGGAAGTTGTTAACAAAGAGGCTAATGCAATGAAATAATTGAGGTAAAACATTGTAATAGAATAGGTAAGAGTGATTGTGAGAGGTATGCAATGCTAATAGGGAGTGATTTTCTAAGATCGATATGTGATGGTGCATGATAGTGAATGTTCCTAGATAATGCATAATGACATAGGGGTGAGGTCCTTTTACACATGGCTTAGGCATACAATTTGAAATTTTTGGTGCAAAAGTAAACCAACAACAACTAGTTGAAATCATAGTAATGAGACTCAGACTCAGCTCAGACTCGGCTATGGTGACTCGTCTCCAGACTCGGGACTTGACACCCAGACTCGAAGTGAACTCGACAAAAGGGACACTAGATTCCAAGGATTTTATGTTGAAGAAAAGGATCCTATCAAAAGGATGAATGTAATAATTGACAACTTTGAAAGATTATATGTTGAACTAGAAAATAAACCTGAGGTTCAATCTTCAAAACCCTCCAAGTTGCCCATCAAACCAAGTGGTATTGTAATCACATAGCCTCTACTAGACAGTTCCACAATACAATCAGAAGCATCCCTTGAGCAACCAAGTCCTAAAAGGCATAAGACACATGGAGTGGCCCCCTTAGTGGCATATGAAATAAGTGGAGTAGGGGATATTGAAGAGGTAGCTAATGTACTTTTGAATTTTAAAGATGATGAAGTTGATTAGCCACCCCCTAAGCTTACAATTGATTCTCACAAACCAAAATAAAGTGGATGTACATGGGCATAATGATCAAGAAGTGCATGATGATGAAAGGGTGATTGCTGCCATTAGATTTATTGAAGATGATGACTTTATTCAAACTGATCCCGAGTTTAAGGATTTTTGGTTTGAGATGAAAATGAAAGAATTTGAGGAGAGACTCTAAATCAATAAGATGGGCATTGAGGAGTCACAACATGTCCAGATTGTTTCCTAGACTCTTGAAAAACTCAGGATTAATGAAATTACTGTTAGCCCCTAAGAAGCAAGAAAATTGTTCTTAGAAATCAATATACTAATTATTCTTGGGATGGAGTTAAAAAAGATATTCTTATTGGATCAAGTAAGAAGCAAAGAAGATCCCATGTTGGTTTCTAAATTCAATTCAGATGAGGGAATGAGTGGCATAGGTTACAATCCAAGACTTGAAACCCTAGCCTTTTGTACAAAGCAAAAAAGAACAAAAAAACCAAGATTGCTTGATATTGTAAAAGAAATGAGAGGGACTGACATGGTAAAGACACTTCAAGACACATCATCATTGGAGAAAGCTACTATGACAATGCACTCAACAATGTTTACTAGGGATGCAGTTAAAGTTATGGAGCTTAGATTGGCAGAATATGAGAAATCACAAACTGATCTGAATGATGAAGTGAATAGGTTATTCATAGAAAATGTGAAATTGAAAGAGAAGTTGAAGGGAGAAGGTCCTTCCCAAAGCACACAATTAACAATATACCAACCCTCTGCCATCCAGACTAATACAGGTGCAATCATTTTTGAACAAGTAAATGTGCTAAAACAAGAAATTGAGAAGTTGAAAAAGACTAATGAAGAAACAAAGGAAAGAGCAAAGAGAGAAACCCTCAGGGTATTGGAACAGATCTTGGAGCATAGGGTTAAACTAATTGTGGAAAATTTGGAAAATGTATATGAATGTTATGTCTCCTTGTCACAAGAAGTTGATCAGATAAAGGACCATGTACCTGTATTGGACCCCTTATTCAAGAAATGGCAACCTATACATCATTCCTTAACGACTTTGTGTAGAATTTTACAAAGGAGTGTTGAGGCCCCCACAACTTTAAAGCCTACTAAGCAAATGGTTCAAATGGTCATAGATGAATTTCAATACATATCTGCAGAAGACCAAAAAATCAAGGCAAGAATGGATTCATTTCACACACTAAAGCAGTGGTTCGTGCCTAAGATACTAAGGGATGATGACAACTAAAAGGATCCAAGGATTGGATAGATGAGTTTAGCAAAATTGTTCCCAACTACCTCACTAATTTATAGAAGGATGGTGACATAAATATTCACCGCCTCAATTTAACCTTGGATGGAATAATTGCACTAGATGCTAGATACTCAAAATTCATCACAAATAGCAAAGGGTTATTAGAAAACAAATGGAAGAGTCACTTGGCCAACACAAAAAAAATCCAGGAGTACAAATGGCCTCATGATTACATGGTGTACTAATGGGAGCAAACATATCTAGCTCCCCTAGAAGAATAGGCCTTGCAGTGAAGTACCAAGCCTTGCAAATACTATCATGGAGAGAGGACCTTGCAAATCTAAATGATCATGGGTACCTTATGATGAGTAACAAACTTCTGTATCTTGCGAGTGCTCTGGACTTCAACATCTGATCATTTCTCTTCACTTCTCATCTTTCATTGCTTTTATGCAATCCCATGTAAACGATGATAATTAATAATTTTTTATTTATGTTACAAGTGGGTAACTGAAAAGACACTTTTTGACATGTCATTCGGGACAAAATTTTGAAACGTATTGTAAAATATTTTTGAAGATCAATAGAATGAAGTTATAATTGGTGGTTGAATTCTGGTTTCAATTGTTTGTTGAAGTGAATTAATGAATGTTTTTTTTTTAGACAAAAGGTCAAGGCCTAACTATTTATATTAATATAAGTAAAAACATTACAAGCATAATCATATTTATAGTACTGATTATATGAATATATCCTAATATATCAAAAATGTGTCTGAACTATATGACACAACCACCTTTCTTCCCCTGACATAACCATGGCTGTATGACTATCATATACATATGTTTCAAACTTTCAAAATTGTCCTAGCTATATGGTAGCCAAATACTTACAGTTAATGCTATCAAATTTATACAACATATTTATATCATAAATATATTATGAATACTGAAAATATATTCATTCTTCCATATATACAACAGCTTGTTCTGACCCTTGGAAATTCTCATTTAAATCTATGTCATTTTCACCCTCACCCTCTTGCAAATTATCCTTCTCCCCTTGTCCTTCGACAAGTCCATGTTGATTTTGATGCATGAAATTCAACAGAAGAGGACGACCGTGTCTTTTGTGGTGATTCAGTAGAAAAAAAAGAGCATAGTATTTCTCCTTAATACTATCAACCATTTGATACCCTAGTTCATTTTAAAATAAATTTAACACTTTGGTCATAGCCCATGGATCATCTCTTTTTAAACTGTTCCTTACTGCCTCAAACACTGCCCTATAACATTGCTTGGTTTTGAGAAATTTCTTTGGAAACAAACCTCCAACAAATATTCTTCCTCTATCCAGGTTGTATGACCACATATTATAGAAGTTTATCGTCTCCCGAAATAGTTGGTTGAACTGCCTCTTTGACGATGATTTCTAGGAGCTCTAGCAACTGTAGAAGATCCAAAGCACTGGACATAAAGATTGAAAACATTTAGGAAGGAAATAGAATCCTTGGAGCGCTCAGACTTAAGACATGATCACCAATCACAACCTTGACACTGTCAACCATACTAGGTCAGGAAACTCTGAAAATATAAGACAATTCAAATTCCCTAATATCCCCAGAAAATGGGCACTCACTGGGTTTAATTTGCACACGAATCCTAAATTTTTTACTGTGTATGAACCATTGGAAGCCCTTAAAACCCACCTGAATATTTTGCAATTATTTCAAAAAGAACTGAATATGTAGAGGATTACCCAACCCCAAAACTTAATTATTTCATCCCCAATACTTTTACCAAAGAAGAAAAATAAGAACTCACAATAATAGTGACAGAAACAAGACCCGAACACTGTGAATTTACCAGAGATTGAGCTTGATGTTTATCATAGAGCCAAGATAACCTAGAAAAGCACCCACAAAAACTTGATGAAGCTTGTCCACACAGTGCCGAGATGCCCCAGAAAAGCACCCCTAGAAATTTGATGAAGCTTGTCCACTGAAACCAAAAGCTTGTTGAGGAAGAGACGAGAACAATGGCATAAAATTAATGAACTAGGTCGTTTATATCCAAACACCAATGCGTTATTGAAAGGTTAATGCATTGACTTGAAAAGAAATTTCACATGAACGAGATATTTGAGTATTTACACCACATAACCAAGCATGATTATAGATGATAGCCTATACACATATGATATCAAAATTTTCCTTACATTAGCAACCTTACGGCCATGTTTGAAGGCTTTGATTTAACATCAAACATTGCATAATGTACTCAAATATCAAATGCAAAGCACGTGCTATCTGAAACTATCACTAGACATGAAGAATAATGATTTAAATACAAACTTCAGAGCCTCAAAAACACAAACCATGCCACCATAATGATTATGGAAAAACACACCCATATGTAATGACACCTCATAATTAATTCCATCTCACTTGTACCAACATGCCTTTGTTAGCCTTCACAGGATATACACGAATTAATGAATGCTATCTTGTTGTCTCCACTTTGATCTTTCCTTGTTATTTAAATCAATATATCAAGAGTATATCTAGTTTATCAAAACACATTTGTTGTCAAACAATTCATTTTGTACTACATTTTGGTGTCAAATCCTTGGTAATTATGGTTAGTTTCATTACATTCAAATTATGAATTCTAGGAAATTATATACAGTAAATAGATTGATGGTTGTTTGCATAGTGAAATTAGCTCTCTTAGAAATTAACTGAAATATCTTGTCTTGAAATATCTAGAAGGATTATTTTAATTAAAGAGGATTTTATGGTTATTTTTCTAACAATGAATGATTTTAAAGTGCAACTAGCTTGCTATTTTCATTCAAGATACAAGTCATGATCAAAGTCAAGCACATACCAAGAAGATGGTACTCTACTTCAAACCCTCAACCTCACTTAGTTTAGTCTACTTACACGGGGATATTAAGGAAGTTGCTAAACAATCAATATATATCATTTGTTGTTTGTGAAGGAGAACCCTGTGAGATCCAATATGGTAGTGGATCAATATCTGGTTTCTTAAGTAAAGATGATGTCATAGTTGAGAAACTTGTTGTGAAACATTAGGTTAGTAATTTTTGGATGTTAAGACTTCCTAGTTGGATATCAAAGATATTTTCTCATCAGTTTAATTTGGAATTTATGTATAAATAGATTCTTTCATGGTGCAGGTCTTTATTGAGACAACACATGAAGTAGGGTTGACATTTTTGTTGTCTAAGTCTAATGGAATTCTTGGGCTTGGTTTCCAGGAAATTTCCATTGATAATGTTGTGCCAGTATGGTTAGTGTTGATAGCCTTCATTCGATAATATGTCAACTTCATTCTATAATCTAAGCATACCACCTTTCTTAAATTTTGAACAAGGTTCTAAAATCAAGGGCTCAATATGCATATTTCAGGCCTATGTTGAACACTCTATTTAAGGAATTTGTTGACAAGGCTACAATTTTTTAATTGATTTATCTTTCTGCTGTGTTTGGACTTACTTTTGTAGACTTGCAATATACAATGCACTTTTACTCTTTCTGAATTGAGACTAATAGTAATTTTTTTGGTTATATTGAGGCACAACTTCATTCATGGCAAAAAAGGTAGCACCCTGTTGCTCATATCAGATGGCATGTTGCATATAAAGGAGGAAAGATTCTAGTTGGGTTATTGTTGTTTGCATTGAAGGAGAGAGCTTCATATATGGGACACAACCAACACTCTCCTTGGATTCTACACATTACAACTTGCTCCAGGAAGATTTCCCACATTGTAGAAGTTCTAAGAGATGAAAGGGGCATGTGCTTGCATTCAAGGGCTTCAAGCATGCGTTTCCATCATTGCAGAAGTTTTTTGGAGAAGTTTCTTTCTTGTAGTAATTTTTGTGCAATATTGTAACTCATATTTTTAGTCTTGTGACTGAAAATAACAATTGTAATACTCTATTTCTAAGCTGTAACTAGAACACATTTCTTTTATTAATAAATTTTACTGATTTTGCGTTCTCAATGGCTATCTTATTGTGTGCAATCGATGATTGATGTGTATATATGTGTTTTATGCTTAAATCCTCAAATATCAGTCAATTAAAATGACTAAATATACTACTAATTAACATCAATTAATAATTAAATTGACTAAATATACTACCAATTGATAGAAATCGGTGAATAGTGAATAAATATGACTAGATATATGACCAGTGAAATTAGTGAATAAAAATGACTAAATATACTACCAAATTGATCAAAATGATGATTAAAATTAATAACTAAATACACTACCAACGCGTAGAAATCAATGAATAAAAATGACTAAATAAGTGACCAGTTAACAACAATCAATGACTAAATATATCAGTGAACAGAAAAATGACTAAAGAAGTGACCAGATTACAACAATCAATGACTAAATCAACAACTAAATAAGTTACTAGTTAAATATATCAGTGAATAAAAAATGACTAAATAAGTGACTAGATTACAACAATTAATGACTAAATATACTACCAAATCAATCAATCAAAACAACCAATAAATGACTAAAAATGGTTTAGTCATCAATCTGGTCGCATTATATATGACTAGAAATAAACTACCAATGGTCACGTGACCAAGTTCAATCATTTATAAGTAGTTTTTAGTAGTTTATTCCTATTTCTGTACTAGTGTGGAGAGATACACGGGTCTTCAGTCTCCATGAATCTCCCAAAGGTGACTCAAAAGTGTGTGGGGACAATCAATGTCCGATACAACACACTTAGTGTCAAGATCAACACTAAAACATATAACCCCTACACCATGATCACTCGTAATACCCCAAGTTGAATAAATCCTTGGTGTGTCTGGTGTAGGTATGAGTCCATAAAGATAAGGAAAAAGATCAAGCCACCTGAGATGTGTCAAGAATTTTTTTCGCCAAGACTCATAGTTATCCTTTGCTAGGATGACCATAGGAGGATGAACAAAAAACCCATGATACTTCCTCAAATGATAAAATTAGAGACTAATAGCCTCGGTACATATAAAGTAGATCAGATGAAGTCATCTCACATAAACAAATCCTTTCCAAGTTCCAAGACATCCAAGTAATTGATAGAAATGTGAAATCACAAAATATTGAATAAAAAATACCTAGGGTAGATTATGGAAAAATCACATGAATGGATTTGAAGAGCTTTGAAATACCTTTCCAATGCATTGGAATCACAAAAATCATAGATACAGGCAAAAGTTATGAGCTCAAAAGAAAAAAATGAAGATCTAACTTTGATTAAGCATAAAATAAACCAACAAAATATGATGATGAGACCTACACCATTGGAAAGTGCTTGGAACCATCTTTCTGATGATATCTTGTCTGCCCAATTTTGACACTGTATGCCCAAATTATGCCAAAAAGAAAAAACTTGCTCCTTTAGGACAAAAGAGGGCTAAGAGGGGGGCAAAGAGGTGGTTGTATGACCATTTGTACATATGATGTTAGCATGAATTTAGTGAATATTCAAGGAATATTCCCTCTATTCGTAAAAAAAATAATCTGACCATCAAAAAAGATTCATTTGAATATGCTCGATACAAGGGCATCGTGATTCTATTCGCTAAAGATGCTCTTGGAATCAAAATATTCTAAAACAAAAAGGTTGTCAAAAGTCTTTGGTCACCATTGTAGGGAAGGAAAGTGGTTGCTGACCAATGAAGAAGTTGTCAAAAAGAAGACCGTCAATAATAAGGATTGTCAATTGGACTTTGTGGAGCCCGCCATCGATGTCTTTGTACACGGTGGCACAGGGAAGCCTACGTAGGGTACAAGCCTTGCACATGATTTTAAAAAGCCAACTTCTTTTTATTTTTTAAGTTTTTCAAAATTTCAAATGATTTTTTTTCTTTTTCAAACAAAATATTAAAAAAAACAAAAAACCTTTTTGTGAACCATACTTGCACCAGAGGAGGCATGCATAGGTTTGACAAATGGTCATAGATTTCATCTTGAGATATGTGCAAGTCTATTTTTTTTCCTTTTTTTCAACTTTATCAAATTTGATGAAACGACATGTGATTCTTAGGTTTTGGTCATTCTGGACTCAACAGTAATGTTCATTTCACTCTAGGATGAGTCATTTTTTCCCTCAAGGCCAAATCTCTCAAAATTTGGATGGTAAGTCATATATGTGGTTCTCTAATACCATGTTGGAGTTGATAGTGAACCCCACATTTCCCAGTAATCCTCTGCAACCAAAATGCCTAACATAAATGAGAGATCAAAACAACTAATTTGCTATGCAAGTAAGAGAGAAAAGATCGAATCCACACAATTATCACACAAGCATTTAATATTGAGATTAACCTGCAATTGTAATTGAATTGAATGGAATTAATGATTACAATCAAGGTGAATGCTTATAAAATCATAAAAAAAACCCTAAATGAGGATTTGATTAGATTGTGACAACTGTCTTAATATCATGTAATGAGACAACTTGACGTATATTTAGTCCAATCTAATAAATAAAAAAGCACTCCTAAATTTAACTTAAGTGAATAAAGTAATAAGAGACTTAATAATTAATTAATGATTAATTAATTATCAAGTGATATCCTAATTACTCCAACATCCTAGATATATTCATGTCATTTATCTAGACAATTCATGATATTTGATAGAAAGTTACCCTTAAGTACATCCTCTCTAGTATTGATGTCTCTAATGAAAACTTAAAGAGTCTTGATCATATGACGAGGATCCATCTACTTTTGACTAAGGATATTTTCATGCTATATGATGGTGATATCCTCCACATGAATCATATAGTTTTTTCTCTATATTTATTTAGACCTCCATACATAAACTTGGTGAATAATTATATCTTGATAAACTATCTCAAACTATTAATGATGAGCATATTATTAAAGATCCTAAAATTGTTACAATTAGTGGATATGGAGATGTGATCTTATATGTTAGATCATGCATTTCTTCACATTATGACAAAATAGATGATGATAACAATATTACCATTAAAAAAAATAGTTATTATTAATTATATGATTAAGATATTGGTGCCATTTGAGATTTTATTTAAGGAAAAAGGGCTTTCCCATTGGAGCTAATAATTAGGTGTGTTTCAAGTAATCTATATTTAATTTAAATGATTGAGTAATAAGATAAATAGACTAGATTCATATTTGAGTAATTAGAAAGTAATTAGATGGTTATTTGTTTTTAATGATGTGGTAGATTTGACTATGATGTTGATTGGCCGATGTGTTATGGTAGATGATTAGAACTAGGAATATGAATAATCAATGATGATTGGAATGTACGAGCATTTATAGGTGAAACAACAATATTGCATCACCTAAAAATATATGTCATAGTGATTGTGTAATTTCTTGGATCACTTTTTTTTTAATGTTTTATATTCTTTTTACAAATTTTGAATTTCTAGTTACTATTTGACTTTGTAGCTTTGGTTGTTACCTACATCAAGCTTGAGAATGCACGTGTGGGGGCCACACATTCATTTGATTGAGTTTTGTTTGTTGTATGAAGATAAAGGCCATTATTTTCCTAGCTCATTGAAGTGTCACAAAGAAGCCTAGAGGAGGAATTTATCATCATGGTAGTGCAAAATAGATGTGGGAAATATTGATGGGGATTAGGGATAGAATGATTCACCTCTAAAAATACTTTGTTCAAAGTTGTAGAACATGTAATCTCCCATATTGATAGCTTTCTACATGTGGTGAATAGATTTCACCTCGATGAACTTACCAAACATCCCGATGTCTACTCATTCCCACTAACAAATTTGTTATAAGTGGTAAATAATTTCACTAGTAAAGCAACGAATTTCCCTCTATGTGGATAATGAGTAGGACTTTGGACCACTTGGTGTTTGATCTTCTTGTTTAGCATGTGACTTTTTTTCTTTGCACATTAGGGAGGTTGTAGGAAGTTAATAAGAAGCCTTTTCATATTGAGAAAGGCATAATCAATAACCTAAGGTGTTTGTAGTCCATCTTGTTGATGGGAAGATAGCGATTTCAATCCATTTCACATATTTTTTAATGGTTGTTGTCCATCTCATTATTATAGTTTATAGGTTGTTTGAAAGTCTATATTGATGCCAATGTAGTATGTAGGTGTAGGGAGTTGGTAATTGCCATGAAGATGCTCTTCTATTAGTCCATGAGACATGTAAAACACTTGGAATGGGAAGCATTTCTCACTCTTCCTAGAGTTTTCTCCTTGATTTAAGGTTTCTCTTGTTATATTTGTGTGTGGTAATTGTCGGTGATTACCTAATTGTCTAATTTTGCATGTTTGAGTATTACTCTAAGTTTTCCTTGAGTGCATATTGAGGTAATCAATCAAGTACTTCTCTTGGGAATCTATATATTGATGAATACACATGTGTAATATTTCCCTAGTTTATGGATCATTAAAATTGAAATGAAGTGAACTACAACCATCCATAATCCACCAAATTAGATATATGAGGTACAATTCAAGTTAGCACATAAGTTTATATCCACACTTGTAAGGGTCAGTTCCACACTCTAATAGGTGAATGTGTACAATAATAGATTAGTTTGTAGAATCTAAAATCTGCATTTGTGAGTGCTAAAAATTCAATAGCTTCACAAATTAATTTTCAACATATGTCACAATATATTTCCATCATCAAATTTCAAACTATCACATTTAAATTTTTTCATATTTAATTTTAATAATTTTATTATCAATCTCAACATTTGAATTCTATATATTTATTTTATTATTAAATTATTTGTTATAAATAAATTTTAGTGAAAACGTACATTTTATTTCAATCATATTTAAAATTGACTAGAAAAGTTTCATCTTTTAAAACACACCATCTTTATCAAGGCATACGAAAAATTCATCGCCAACAATTCACTGATGGAAAATTCACCATCAACATTGCCATGGAAAATTCATCGACGAAAATTCATCGCCAAGTAAAATTCACCGCCATGGAAAATTCACCGACGGAAAATGCCATGTAAAATTCAAGACATTAATATTTTTAATAAAATCAAAGTTTTGGAAAATTCACCAATGGAAAATGCCATGTAAAATTGAAGACATTAATATTTTTAATAAAATCAAAGTTTTGGAAATATATATTAAAAATAAAAAATATTATTGCAGTTAATTTTCCACCGTGGTGAATTGCTGCCATGAATTTTACTTGGCGGTGAATTTTGGTTGGTGGTGAATTAGTGACGGTGAATTGTTGGCAGTGAATTTTCCTAGATTATCAATATTATAAAAATACTATTTTTCAATTAAACCCATCATGTATTGAAATAATCCATTCTTTATCTTCTCATTCTTTTTCTCTTATTAGTACTTGCCTTTAGGCAATACTATTGCAATGAGTTTTTTTTTTCTCAATTAATTAGTTATTAATAAGTTAGCTTTCAACCAATCGAAAACAATAATTTTTTTTTGGAAAAAAACAAAATTCAATTTTATAAAGTGAACTTGCAAAATATTTAATTTTATAAATTATAAAAATTAATTTTCATGAATATGATTGGTTAAAAGATTTTGTGTTATTGACAAATTTTTAGGAAAAATAAAAGTTAACTATTATGAAAAAATTTGAACTATTACTTTACCTAATTATTTTGCTGAAATGGTGAAAATAGACATTAATTTGGAGTTAGAATTTTGAGACATTCATTGCAATTTGGAGTTAGAATTTTGAGACATTCATTGCAATTTGCAATTAACTGCAATTGTGGAAGTTTGATTTTGTCTGCTCAACCACGATGGCCGTAGACTCGGTGAATTACTCCATGCAAACTACTGTTTGAAGTGTTCTAATTTCTTGCAGATTTATACTCTCCAATGTAACCCTTCACACTTGGCATAAAGGCTAGGTCAACTCATCAGTAACATGGTTTGCATTTATTAAAAAAACATTACTTTTGTTTTGTTTTCCAAAAATTACGTGCAACCTTGAACCGCAAGAGACATCCACTATGAAAACATTGTTTTCTTCAAACTCCTTCAATGGACATGCTTTCTCCTCGTTAGCCATGCATTCACAATGGAGGAATATAATCGTTTTTACCATTTCAACAAATAGGTTTTGATTTATTTTTTTACTGTAATTTTTAATTTTATTTTTTTAAATTCATTATTTTTGTAATATTAAATATTATATGTTTAGTAATTTTTTTTAATTTTAATTGAACTAATAATAATAATAATTAATATTAATTTGTCTTTTTTATTATTAAAGTTCAAATAACTTTAATGATAATTTAATTTTTTTATTTCACATATATTATATAATACATATTGTTATTTAACAAAACTATTATATAAATTTTATGTTTAAATAATTATTATTTAATTTTTTAAGAAATCATTATTTAAATTTATATTATACAATCAATAAATATCATTTAATATAATATAATAAGTTTATATTATATTATACATATTATTAGATAAATTTTATATTTATATAATTATCATTTTCTTCTTGCAATTAAATTATACTATTATTTGATTTGATTTTTATTTTGTTTGATTTTTATAATATTTAAAATTTAAAAATACAATTATTTGTATATAAGATAATTTATTTTTATATAATATAATTAAGATAAAATTAATAATTATTAATATTAATATAAATGAATGTAACTATCTTTTATTCCATTAAATTAGAATATAAACATTCATTATCCTACAATTTATAATGATTAATATATTACTTACATAATTTTAATAAAATTTAATATTTATGTAATATTTTTCAATATTATTATGTTAATATTATAATTAATAAAATGAATATTTAATTTTATTTACACTAACAAAACTAACAAAACTTATTTTTATTTTTATTAAATTTAAAATACTATAAAGGCAAGTATTAGCCACTAGGTGGCACTTGTTACTATTTATCTTTAATTAATATTTTAATTCCCCACATTTCTCAAAATGGCCATTTTTTATTATAATTTCAGCATTGTTCAATTAAAAATGCCCAATGATTAATGATTGGTGCCCTCTTTATTTCGTTATGGTTGAGTTGCTGGCATGCTTACCCAAAAACATTTGGCAATTTAGTATATATGTTCAACACATAATCGAAAATATAAGCCATTTATATTTTATTTTAAAATAGTGTAAGCACCAAATGAAATGAGTTCCACGAAGAAATTAAATATATTGAAGTGGAGATGTAGGAATATAAAGTAGCTCCAAATGGCTAGGTAATAGATAATAATTCAATCACATCATATTATATTATCTTTCAAAATCGATTACTTCCCACACTCAAATACAAAAGTAAGACAAATGAATGGTAACAAAATGATTTTTTGGCATCTTATAGAAAGGGATGGGAGGCACGCTAAGAAAGTGGCAATCACATCCTTAACATAGGACATGGGAAAACTCATCATATTCAAAAATAAAACCCCTCGATTTGACGTTGGGTCACATATGATGTTGCCATAAATGGCTGTTACATATTGAAAAGAAATAAAATGTATTTTTTAATTTATCTAGAAGTCTTTGTATGTTTGACAATATTGTCATTAACTTGTTATTACATTAAAAGCTTTCACACATTAGAAGTCTTTGTATATTTGATAGCAAATTGTTATGGGTTGTAAGTTGTCACATTAAAAGTCTTTACATATTAAAAGTCTTTGTACGTAAATTGTCATGCATTAGGGGAGAGGATTCGGTAGTCGAGCACTCTAACTTCGCACTTCTCAAAATCCTATGTGGAAATTTCAGATCACTCCCCATTTTTTACAAAGTGTCCTTGGTAAGTCCCCTACTCATAACTAAGGTTTCAGGGCCACATCATCAAATATAATGCCACATCAACATGCTTTTTTGTAGAGGTATCCAAAGAGGCCCAAAAAAAGTGAGACCAATAGTTGTGCAATAAGTCATGTTTTATTGGTTCGTTGATATGGCATCACGTTATTTGTTGCTTTTTAGATCTAAGGAATACATTTCATTCAATTATGGGTAGTCATCATCAACACTAACAACTTTAAAGTCACATCTATTGGTCCAATATTGTTAAAAATATTGGGCATTAAATCAGCAAATACTATACATGTTGAGGTATTGGGTCCTCTCCCCTATATGCTATGACATTAAAAGTCTTTATACATTTCACAATAAACTAACAAGAGTTGCAAATTATGAGTTGATGGTTTGAATTTTAGTATCATTTATCTAATACATTACATTTTTGTTTTGTTTATCTAAGCTAAGTGAATATGCAATGATAAATAAATTAACATCGAATAAGGAGTTGTGATAGATTATGTGATGCAATTTTTAAACATGAAAATTATGAGGAGTGAAAAGAGATGGTTGATTGTGATGTCAATAGGTCGATGCCTACTATTTTGATAGAAAAATTTGGAGCATAACTCATAATCACTTGAACTTTAATGTGTTGGAAGCTAAATGATAAAATATGAATTGGGTTGTTCTCAAAATTTGTTTAAGGCTAATTTTGTGTTGTGTATTTTACCTTTGTTTTGTGAAAATATTTTTTAGCTACATATTTGACCTTTGATTTATAGAAATGGCATTTGACTATAGATTTCACCCTAACATCTGCAAACCCTTTGTACTTACAAATAGAGCCTCACTTGATGTTTGTACCTATAATGGAAAAAGTAGGTGGTGTTAATGAACACCTTTTGGTGCTTGCTATTCTATGACCTTCACTGTAGTCAAGTCCCATTGATCAAGTCAATGTTTTTGATAAAAGTAGTAAAACATCGCACAATGAATATAAATGAAACTATAATAATGATGATAACTTGGAATTTGAATAAAAATGTAAAGGATGATTCAATGACCTAGTGTAAAACTAGAGTTTTGGAAGTTGTTGACAAAGAGAATGATACAATTGAAAAACTAATGAAAAACATTATAGTAGAATAAGCAAGAGTGATTATGAGAGTCATAACACTAGTACGGAATATTGATATGTGATAGTGCATGATAATGAATGATTCTAGCTAATGGATAAGGGCATAGGGGTGATGTCCTTATTATATATTACTTAAGCACACAATTTGGAAGCTTTGGTGTAAAATTCAACACATAACAACTAGTTGAAATTAATTTGAATTGGGCCTAAGGTGAATTAGGTTTTGAAAAATGGGTCAAATTTGCATTGCACAACTAACTTGGAATAGAACTACCCCTACAAATATGACTCGAGAAGAGATATTGAATAATTTATGATCTAGGAATTGTTTGAGAAGGGATTAAGTTTTGTTTTTGAGAGAAAATTGAAAATTTAGGTTAGTGGGAGCACCAAATCAATCAAAATCATGTGCTAGGGTAATGTACTTAGAACATGTACAATCAATGACCTAGTGTGAAATCAAAGTTTTGGAAGTTGTTAAAAAAGAGGCTAATGCAATGAAATAATTGAGGTAAAACATTGTAATGAAATAGGTAATCTAGTGATTATGAGAGTTATGTAATGCTAATAGGGAGTGATTTTATAAGATTGATATGTGATGGTGCATGATAGTGAATGTTCCTAGATAATGGATAATGACATAGGAATGATGTCCTTTTATACATGGCTTAGGGATACAATTTGAAATTTTTGGTGCAAAAGTAAACCAATAACAACTAGTTGAAATTGATTTGAATTTATCCTAAGATGAAATAAGAATTTTAAAAAGGGTCAAATTTACATTACAAAACTAACTTGAGTTAGAACTACACCAACAAATTTGACTTGGGAAGAGATATTGAATAATTTACAATAAAGAAATTGTTTGAGTAGATATTTTTGTTTTTAAAATTAAATTATAATTTTAGGCAAATGGGAACACCAAATCAATCAAAATCATGTGCTAGGGCAATGTACTTGGGATATTTATGTAAAGTGGTGTAAAATGAAGGGTAAAAGTGCATACCCTATACTTTTCACACCTTTATTTTATATGTCAATGTGATGTTCACACCATAAGTTGTATTGAGTATGTTGTATATATATTATCATTTTAATCTTCAATTTAACCAATTTAATGATCCGGTGGATATTTGCAGTGAAAATTGAAGTGTCTCATTTCTCTCCAGAATCTACACCATCAGAGAGAGCTCGATGTCCTGATTCCAACGCAACTCGAACAGAGCAAAAAAGGAGTCTGTTTGCAAAAGTTATGGCCAGTCAAAGGCAAGGTCAAACTGGGATCAGAGGGCGTCCAAAAGGTGAAAAAAATGATCATCTCTGAAATTGATGGAATATCATGAAGAGCTCATCGAGACAATTTCGACGTCGTTCGTTTCGTCGAAATACGACATCGTATGCTTGAGATACAGCTGGTCAAAGTTTGGTTAACTTTGAGGGTACAGTTGCTGATGTCATCATTCCGTACTGTACGGACAGTGAATGGTGACATGTGGCATCCATGTCATCATTGTACGGACCAATCAACAACTGACACGTGGCATTTGTACGCCAGTCAGCGAACCCATCAGCACCCAGTCAGCGGCACAGTTGGCAGGACACGTCATCATCCAATGGCAGACACGTAGGCATCTGAGTCAGCAGGTACGTCGTCGAGATTATCTAGTTAGAGCCTGCCACGTGGCACCCTCCTGGTGCAGCACGTGGTCTTGTAATCTCCTGTCCATTGTTGGCATCGGTTTGTATTTGGTTACAAAAATGTTTTCACTGCCCACGAGAGGCTCGAACACGCGACCCCTACCTTCCTATCCGGCCGGTCTACCAATAGGCCACGCAGCGCAGGCTATAGAGTTGTAGCAGTGGTTTTATTTTTTTGTTATGTCGTTAGAGTTTGGTGAGAAAAATCTCGACGGTTGGGGGTTGAACCGGGAACCGCCGGGTTCCTAAAATCCAATGCCAGCGATACACCATTGTATCGTGCATGCTTAAAAGTGTGAGCGGCTTTTTTTGTTGAAGTCCGAAACCCGATTTATTAACAAATAACCTATAAATGGTTATTTAGGTGGGGGTTTTTTAAATTGTAAACAAAACCAACCTAAAACCACAAGCCCGAGAATGAAGTAAAAGACAAAGGGCTTAAACAAAATTGATTTTTAGAGGGGTTATTTTGTTAGGCATTAATTATGGTGGTTTTTGGCCAATTTGAGCAACTTTTATGTATTTAAAGAGGAGAGAGTGAGTGAGTTTTTACTCATAATTTTCAAGTGTGAAACTCAGATTTTGCAAATTAGAGAAACAGGTGACAGGTGTTTTGAAAGAAGAGTTCTAAGGAGATTTTTCAAGCCATTTTTCGTATGACGGAGTATTGTTATGCTGCCGAAGTGCTTGAAGGAAATGGTCTCGGTACATTGTAACTGATTTCTAGAGATTAATCGGATCGGTCGTACTCTATTGGAGCCGACCCGTAGATGTAGTCACGTTTGTGGCAAACTCTATAATCAAACTCTGTTTGCATCTCTCTCTTTCTTTCATTCTGTTGTTATCACCTTGTCATTTTAATTATTGTAATTATTTCCATGAGTTAATTTTGTTCTAATTCACTTGGAATAATCATTGTAAAAAAAATTAAGCATTCAAATTCTGTAATTTAGTCTAAATCCTATACAGATCATTTAATATAACAATTGTCTCTTACCCCAAATTTCTAGCCAACTGCCATTAAATATCCCTAGTCTTGATTAGTCCTTATCAACAAACTTTCTCCACCTAAGCCTAAACCACGACATGACCTAGTATATGAACTAAGATGTATGTCATGGACTAATTGACCACCTCATGTAAAATTAAAATTTCTTGCTCTCAAGCTAACATTTTTTTAAAAATATCATTATCATGACATCTTATAATCCAAAAATATTGAATTATGTCATAAATTACATGCATTTTTAGGCATTCTTAGGTCATTAAAAATCAAGAGGTGGAAATGAAAACAACTTAAAATACACAATCTATTATAGTGCATTTAAATTTGAGTATCTACACTGCACATTAACTACTTCATTAGGTATCTTCATTTGCATCTCTTGTGTGCCATTATTTTAATCTTGAACATCGTCATCTTAGGGCTTGAATTGTGACTAAGAAAAGTTTAGGTCTTCTCATCTTTTCTTAAAAGGAAGCCCCACTATGGTTTTCAATAGAACCCATTTTTCATCAAGTCAGTAGATGAAGGTGCAAAATTTTTTAAGGTCACATTGATGATGGATTAGGTTACATTAAATAAACTAGTTCACATGACATGGTCCTATTCACATTAGCTTAAATCCTATTATGATCCTATTGCTATGAAACTACTTAATTCTCATCCTTTTTATTTAGATCTAATTCAATATTATTATTTTTATATTATTTAATTAGATATATGTCACATATTTTTGTAGGAGAGTCTTGATCATATGATGAGGACCCATCTCCTTTGACTAATGATATTGTCATGCCATATGATGGTGATAACCTCCACGTGAATCATAATAGGTTTTTCTCTATATTTATTTACACCTTTATGTATAATCTTAGTGAAAGATTATATTTTGATAAACTATTTCAAATTATTAATGATGAGTGTATTATTAGAGATCTTATAACTATTACAATTAGTGGATTCAGAGATGTGATATTATATGTTAGATCATGCATTTATTCACATTATGATCAAATAGATGATGATAATTTATTTATGCATGTATTTAAGATAAAATTAATTGATACATGAGAATAATAGCTTGATGAATCTCATGTTTATTTTACCTCATCCCATTCTTTACCAAATGACTTTACATTTCTTTACTAGTATCCCTATAGTGCATCCTCACGACGACTTTAGTCTTTCAACCTCTAATGGATATGTACTTGACCATATTATGGGTCCTTTTAAAATTTCTTGTAATAAATTTATGGGCATTTAAAGTGATTATTTTAGTACATATGACTATCTTGTGACCTACTATACACGTCTTGTCCCCCAATGAGGTAAAATGGAAATCAATAAATAAGATATTTTTTTGATACCTTACATGGTTCATCTAAATTATTTGAGAATTATGTTAGTCATTATAGATCAATCTAATACACTTTCCTCACCACTCATTAAATTCACACAAAACCAATTTCCAAATAATACCTGCCATGTTCCTTTATATAATTAAGAATTTTACTCAATAAGATCCTATGGATGATCTTGGATGTGTTTTCAATGCTTGCACAAGGATTTCCTCTACAATATTCATATACATAGAGATAATTATGCCTATTTTAGGATGGTTCTAAAATTTTGTAACCAACAAATCCATAATACATTAGGATATTTTATCTTAAATTTGAGGGATAGTTAATGTATCTCTCTCAAATAATATAAAATTTACAATTTGACCCATTCATTCCTAAACCAAAAATGGCATTGAAGGAAAGGCTACACTTGATATTCACCTTCTATAAGTAATTCATATGTTTTGCAAGTGTATTTTATTGTCTTTGACTTTGACTTGTTCATATGTTTATTTAAACTTGTAGATGATACAAATACACATTACATAGTGCATGTAACAACACTCTATGAACACTCTTTTTTTTTTGTTTCACAATCATTTCCTTCTTTTACCTTATTTTTTCACTCATCTTTTTGTTTTTCTCGTTGGAGAATGCTAAGATCAGAGAACTCAAAACAAACTTCCATAAGTGAATAAAATATGCACAATAGTATGTTTATCAAATATAAAATGAAGTGTGCGTAATACAATGATCAATCCTTGCATATATAGGAAAGTATGAGGAGGTGAGAAGGTGGGAGTGAAACTTTGACTACCACTCCAAAGATGGAACACTTGTGATCTTACTTGACAAGTGTGTGAGAAAGTTTCAATAGGTGTCTCAAGTCATGAGGACACATGTCTCAACCATATGAAGTGAGAAAAAAGAAAAAGAAACCTAAGTAAACTTAAGCTAGGCGTGAATAGGTCAATCCTAGAAAGGTGATTAGCTATCTAGGTATGATAATAACTCTATTTACACTAACACCCCCCTTAGGTGCAACTTAGGGAGTAATTTATGCACTAATAATGAGTCTCAACTATTGGTCCATGTTAGGTACTCATGTACAAGTTTTCCATAAAGTAGAGTAAATGAGAAAAACCTTGTGGGAAATAATAAACCCCTCTCCAAAAGAGAATTGATGCAATGAAGTAAAATGTACAAGTGAAGAAGATAGAAGTGTTATCACAAGTGCACCCTTATTGAGTTGTAAAACTCAACCTACTAGTGAAACATGAGTTCTTTTCCAGGCTACATGTCACCTAAAGTGGAAAAGAACCTCCAAAGAGGGCCGGTTCCCTTGGTGTTCACCTATCCTAACTTAAACTACTGTTGCTACTAATGAAAAGGGATATAAAGATGACATGAAATGAGTCTAACTATGTGGGTGATGCACCAAAAATATTTTGCTCATACTTTGGACTGATGTCTTTTCACACAAGTAATCAATAACTCAGTTGTTTGTGTACAACATTAGTGTTTGACATATCTATGTATCAATATTTTATTGAAAGGTCTATATTTTTTATAGTTTTAGAAAGAAGAAAATATGATCTTCTTCATAACTAGCATCTATTTTTATAGTGACACAAGCAATAACCTACATAAATATACCTTTTTTGTTTGAAAATGATAGAAATAAGACATTCATTTGAGGATTTTCATATGAGAATCATAAAAAATGATATCAATTACCTCGTATACACAATAGGAACAAAAATTTTGAAGGCCAAAAATGCTCAGTTCTATTGATAAAAGGTGTTTATAACCATACATGGTATAAATATATCTGGATTTGATTAAAAAATGCTTTGAAATAGAGTATTACAATGTTTGTTTTCAATCTCAAGATTGAAAAATCTGAGTTACAATGCACATAAAGGCCAAAAAAAAAAACTTATCCAAGTTTACAATGCTTTTCCCAAAAGTGAAAGAATTGAGCTAGAAAGAAACTAGGTGTGCCTTTTGAGCATACAACCTTTCCTAATTCTTAGTAACCTATTACAATGGATAGATGACATGTGCCATATTTTGAACAAGTCAAAATTCTCCTTGAGTGCCCAACTGTTGCTCCACCTTTTAAGCTCCTCAAAAAGTTCCATGATGTTGTTGGTTGAAACCTTTCTTTGATTTCTCTTGACTTTCTCCAACTTGAGATGTTCCTCTATGCTTGGGAAAAACAACGACTTCACCAATTGTCCCCTAGATACCCTCAACTACTGTCCAAGTCACCCAAACTTCCCTATATGCCTACAACTTGCTTATACTGACCCATAAATTTCTCCCACCAGTCATAACCTCCTCTCAAATTTCCAAACCCACTCTTCCATACTCATAGGACATGTGAATAATTTTGAATATAACTAACTACCTTAGGAGGGCATAGGAGATTATTTAGAGTTAGATTTTTCCACTTGTCTAATTTATTCAAACTTCTTCATAATCATATCTCATCCTAAGCATAAGTCACAGTAATCTACACCTTTTTTTGTCATATCCTTTCCCTTTGTGCCTAGGTCTCTATTGCAGGTATGTAAGAATTAGGTCTTTAATAAATAAGACCAATGTCTTCACATGGTCCTTCTCCTTTACTCTGTCACACTATACCCTATATCACATTTTCATTCTTGACTTTGTAAGGTTGTCTCCTAAGTTTTTCTACTGTCCTCCTCTCTTTCACCTTCTGACACTCATGAGTGTACTATGTCATCATAATTGACTTGATGATATTTCTTTTCATACCATTGTCATTGTCTTTCATCAATCTTCAAGGCCTAACTATCTTTTTCAACTCTTATCACTATTCATCTTATGCCTAAAATCATTATCAAAGATAAGCCTTTGTCATATTACTAGGTCCATGATACCCTTTCTTCTTTTAGTCTTCCTTTCATCTTAAGAATTTGGAAACAAATCATCATTCAAACTACTATTTTTCCTTTTAAGCTGGTCATTATCTTCATTCACAATGAACAATGCTTCCATATCTACTTGCTCATTTTATTGTCTTTCACATCTTGACGCTCCTTGTCCCTTATCACTGCCCATAAAATAGTAACATATTACTTGGAAAAAAAATGTCCTTGCTATTGTCATGGTTCATGCTTTCTCCTAGCTTGTCATATCTCCCTTGATGGTTATTCCTTTGTCAATTGTGCATGTAAACTAACTTCTTCTTGCATTGCCAATGTGCACTATTTTCATAATGAACATCAAGTTTATTACCACTTAGGGAGAATCTATTGTCACTTCATGACTTGTTTAACTTGCAGGTTATCCTTTTTAGAGTTGTCCTTTCGATGAATGTCCTCACTTATGTATAGTCATGATATCTAATCATAGTCATTTTTC
The DNA here is from genome assembly GCA_007258455.2 of Sequoia sempervirens. Lineage (NCBI taxonomy): Eukaryota > Viridiplantae > Streptophyta > Pinopsida > Cupressales > Cupressaceae > Sequoia > Sequoia sempervirens. The sequence goes on along the minus strand of VDFB02075321.1, from coordinate 212,465,388 downwards.
TTTTCAATAGATTGCCTTGCTACAGTTTTTATAGGCTTTCATACACCATTTATATTTCATTTGGGTATTTGGACTTGTCATGTGATTACTAGGAAGTAGGTCTTTTCCACTATTCTCTTGTGCCTATCAACTCATTCATTTTGTCACTGTGTTGTCCTTCTTGTATACCTTTTTGTAAGCATGAAACTTTGCAACTTCTATATGTTGACTGTCCCTCTAACCTTCTAATGATTTTGGCAGGTCTGTGACTATCATTGACTTTTTCCATAGTCTCTATCATAATTTATTCTTATGAATGGGACTCATTTCATCCTAAAATATCCCTACTATTTTATGAATAAGGTCTCGTTAAACCATGCCTTCACAATTGTCCTAAGAACACTCACTAGATTGCCTCCTTTATCACTATCATCTACACTTCCATAACTATACTCTAGTACATGTGTTGTTGTCATCAAACCATTCAAGGTGTCATGAACTATGTGTTGATGGGTAGGACCATTCTTCCCTCTAGACTTCAAGACTTCCCTTAGCATGGTAACTCATTATGTTGAGGTCACTTTTCATGAACTTCTCTTGGCAATCCTTCTTTATCCATTACATGTCATTGTACACCATGTGTTGATCTTTTTCATATTCACCATGAACCTGTCCTTTGTTGCCTCATTAAACCTATATTATTATTACCTTATTCCCTTTGAGAGTATATGTGTGTGATAAAAATCATTGTCTTTCTTAAAACACAAGGCTACTCTTAGGGAATATTATATGGGTTTATCATTACACACTACCTCTAACACTCTAAAACTCTTTTCCAATTGATTACTTGATAGTGCCTACTCTCAAGAGTCTATTAACACCATTACTTTTTTTGCCATATCTCACTATCCATGAAGATCAAAGTCTTCATTACATGATCTCAGTCATACTTTTATCACATGGTGACAATCATTGCTTTGAGACTTGTTGGTATGTGGTGACTGATCCTACTTTTTCACGTCGTCACCAAAAAAGGAAAAAATCAACCAAAAAAAAGAAAAAACCAACTTTGTAGAACCCTTATCTGGAAGCTTCTAAGCTTGTTAAAAAGGGGTTCAAATGTGGGTTATAGTATGATGAAAAAAACGTGATTATTCACAAGATTGTAATAGGTTTTTGCACTGGATAATAAAATCATTGGATGGTTGCGGTTTGGTGGATGTAGCCCAGATTGGGTGAACCGCATTAAATTCTCTGTGTTATAATTTATTCTATGTGTGTTTTAGTTTATCTATTTATTAATTAAATCTGCATTTAATTGTTAGATATCTACCATTTCTAACCCTAACAAGTGGAATTAGAGTGGGTTGTGTTTCGATTATTGTCTGTACGAAGGTCTCACGGTTGATTGGGAGTAATGGCAGACAAGGGTAAGAAGGTTGAGAAATTTAATGGGAAGAACTATCAATTATGGAAGATGGAGATGGAGGACTATCTCTATCAGAAGGATTTATGGTGGCCATTGGAAGGGAAAACCAAGAAACCCGCAACAATGTCTGATTAGGACTGGGATATTTTGGATAGAAAGGCTCTTGGTAGTATTTGTTTATGCCTGGCACAATCGATGGCGTTCAATATTACAACAACAAAGACAACTCAAGAGTTGATGGAAACCCTGGTGAAGTTATATGAAAAGCCTTTCGCTTCGAATAAGGTATTTCTTATGAAGTGTTTATTTAATATGAAAATGGTAGAAGGTGGGTCAGTTACTAATCATTTGAATGAGTTTAATATGGTCACTAGTCAATTAAATTCTGTAAAAGTAAACTTTGATGAAGAAGTTATGAATTTTTTGATTCTGTGTTCTTTGCTTGAAAGCTGGAATAGCTTGGTAATGGCTATTAGCAATTATGTTTCTAGTTCGAATACATTGAAATTTGATGATGTTGTTGGTGTTATTTTGAGCGAGGAAATTCATAGGAAAAGCTCATGTGGAACATCCACATTAGGTAGTGTTTTGAATGCAGAAAATAGGGGCAGAAAAAAGGAGAGAGGAAACAATTCCGGAAATCATGGGAAGTCACGAGGAAAATCAAAGGACAAAACGTCCCAATCTAGAGACAAGAAGGATTGCTAGTACTATGGTAAGCCGGGTCATTTAAAGAAAGATTGTTGGTCTCAGAAAAATAAAGGAGACAAAAAGGAAGGAAGTAAAGAGGAAAATGTGGTAAGTAATAAATCTGATGAGGATGCTTTGATTCTTTCCCTTGATAATGTTGATGATTCTTGGGTGTTAGATTCAGGGGCTTCATTTCATGCTACCCCACATAGAAGTTATTTTCTTCATTATGTCCAAGGGGATTTTGGGCTAGTTTATTTAGGAGATAACGAACCCTGTCAGATTGTTGGAAAGGGAAGAATCAAGATTAAGTAGTAGAATGGGAATCATTGGCTACTACATGAGGTAAGGCATGTTCCAAAGTTAAGAAAAAAATTAATTTTAGCAGGGAAACTAGATTATGAAGGTTGTGTTGTTACATTTAGTGATAAAAATTGGAAGGTCACAAAGGGTGCCTTAGTGGTAGCAAAAGGTGTGAAAGTAGGCACTTTATATCTTTATACAGGTCATACAGTTCCTTCTACTTTAATTGTTACAAAAAAAAGGTCAATGTTCAGGAACAGTTGTTGCAGTTCAGCAGGTAGAAGATCATATAGTTGTTTTGGACTCTAAATCAACACTGTGGCATAATAGACTTGGGAATATGAGTGCAAAAGGTATGAAAGTACTTAATTTCAAATAATGTTTTACTAGGTCTGAAATGTGTTAATATGGATTTCTGTGAAAGTTGTGTGTATGGAAAACAAAAGAGAGTAAGTTTTCTCAAGGATAGGAAGCAAAAGAAAGATGAGAAATTGGAGCTTGTGCATACAGATGTATGGGGACCAACTCAGGTATCTTCTCTCGGTGGATCTCTGTATTATGTTACACTCATTGATGATGCAACTAGGAAGGTATGAATTTATTTCCATAGGAAGAAATCTGATGTATTTGAAACTTTTAGAAAATGGAGAAGCATGGTTGAGAATGAGATGGGTAAAAAGCTAAAATGTCTCAGATCTAGTAATAGTGGTGAGTATTGCAGCAAAGAGTTTGAAGATTATTGTTCCTCTAATGGTATTTGTAGGCAAAAAATGGTTCCAAGGACTCCACAGGAAAATGGAGTGGCTGAGCGCAAATAGAACAATAATGGAGCATGCACAGACTATGAGATTGCATGTTGGGATGCCTTTAAAAATGTGGGCAGAGACTATAAACACTGTTGTTTATTTAATTAATAGAGGTCCCTCTAATCCTTTGGGTTGTGGTATTCCAGAGGAAGCATGGAAAGGTAAGAAGGTGAGTTATTCTTTTCTCAAAACCTTCATTTGTGAAGCATTTGCACATGTAGATTCTGAAAATAGAACCAAGCTTGATGCAAAATCAAAGAAATGTATATTTGTTGGATATGGCATTGATGAATTTGGTTATAGGCTTTGGGATTTTGAAAATCAGAAAATTGTGAGAAGTAGGGATGTCATATTCAATGAAAAGTTTTGTACAAAGATTTGTTCTTTGTAGCATGAGAAAAAAGTGATTATGCGGTGTTGGATGATATTCCAAACAATGATGTTTTAGTGGTTCCTCATCTTTGAGGCAACAACGGTAACAACAAATACAAAAGAGCTACGTGAATGTTAGATGATCTTCAAGGATAAGTAGACCTCCCGGAAATATTCTCTCCCTCTTTGTATACTATTTTGTTATGCGATGTTGGTGAACTAGAATATTATGATGAAGCTATGCAAAATTGGATACCAAGGTTAGGTGGGGCATGGAATGGAAGAAGAAATGGACTCCTTGCTTTGAAAAAATCAAACTTAGAATTATGCAAGTTGCTACTTGAGGTAAAAGTTTACAAAAAAAATGGGTTTATAGGTTGAAGAAGAGGAGAATGGAGGTAGAAAGAGATTTAAAGCTAGATTAGTTGTAAAGGGATTTACACAAAAAAAGGGTATTGATTTTGATGAGATTTTTTCTCCAATTGTTAAAATGACTTCTATTCGTATATTTTTTAAGTATTGTGGCTCTGAAGATTTGCATTTAGAACAACTTGATGTTAAAACAACCTTTCTCCATGGTGATTTGGAAGAGGAAATATATATGAAACAACCACAAGGATTTGAGGTCAAAGGTAAGGAGAAACTAGTGTGCAGATTGAAGAAAAGTTTATATGGCTTGAAGCAAGCACCTCGGCAATGGTACTTGAAATTTGATAGTTTTATGGCTGAGTAAGGCTACAATAGGTGTAATTTTGACCATTGTGTTTATTTTAAGAGGTTGGATAATGACAAATACATTATTTTATGTTTATATGTTGATAACATGCTTGTAGCTGGGTCTAACATGGATCAAATAAGTGAGCTAAAAAAACGGTTAGAAAAATATTTTGCTATGAAGGATTTGGGGGCAGCAAAACAAATCCTTGGTATGAAAATTTGTAGAGATAGGAAAAACAAAAAAATGTTTTTATCTCAAGCTAATTATGTTGAAAAGGTGTTGTAGATATTTCATATGGAGAATGCAAAAGCTGTCATCACACCTTTGCCTAGTCATGTTAAATTGACTAAGGATATGTGTCCAAAGACACAAGAGAAGGAAGAAAAAATGTCCAAGGTACCATATGCTTCAGTTGTAGGAAGTTTAATGTACGCCATGGTATGCACGAGACCGGATATTGCACATGCCGTAGGAGTTGTTAGCAGGTATTTGAGTCATCCCAGAGTTGAGCATTAGAATGCGGTAAAATGGATTCTTAGGTACTTGAGAGGTACATCCAATAAATGTTTATGTTTTGGGGGCTCTAATATTGATTTAAAAGGCTATGTTGACTCAGATTTGGCAGGGGATATAGATACTAGGTGGAGTACCATAGGTTATGTATTTACAGTTGGTGGGACAACAATGAGTTGGATTTCTTGATTGCAAAAGGTGGTTGCTTTATCCACCACAGAGGCAGAGTATGTTGCTGCAATAGAGGCGAAAAAGGAGATGATATGGCTACAAATTTTCATGGACAAGTTGGGAAAATAGGCTGGAAATTACTTGTTTACATACAGCCAGAGTGCTATACATCTTGCAAAGAATTCTGTTTTGATTCTAAAACAAAACACATACAATTGAGATATCATTTCATTCGGTTGGTGTTGGAAGATGGACAAGTCAAGTTAGACAAGATACATATAGATGCCAATCTAGAAGATATGTTTACGAAGGTGGTGACAAGGGAAAAGTTGAGCTCCTCTTTAGTTTCAGTTGGCCTTCAAGGTTGAATTCAAGTATAACAGAGCAATAGGGTCCAAGGTACTTATTTCCAGTGGGAGTTGTAAGTGCAGTAGTGTCGTACATGATTAGTCTCCAAGTGGGAGATTGTGTTGGTGTGGAGCATGATTAGTCTCCAAGTGGGAGATTGTTGGTATGTGGTGACTGATCATGCTATATTGTACACCCCGACATATATCCTTTTTCGTGTTATCACCGAAAAAGGAAAAAATTAACGAAAAAAGGAAAAAACCAACTTTGTAGAACCCTAATCTGGAAGCTTCTAAGCTTTTTAAAAAGGGGTTCAGATGTGGGTTACAGTATGATGAAAAAAATGTGATTATTCGCAAGATTGTAATAGGTTTTTGCACTAGATAATAAAATCATTGGATGGACGCGGTTTGGTGGATGTAGCCCAGATTGGGTGAACCACGTTAAATTCTCTGTGTTATAATTTATTCTATGTGTGTTTTAGTTTCTTTTTTTATTAATTAAATTTGCATTTAATTGTTAGATATCTGCCATTTCTAACCCTAGCAAGACCAAACCTTGATGATTTGGGACTCACTTTTTGATCCTCTTAGTTTCCCTCACTTCAATCATGCTCATTGGACCTCTACATGTGATAGGTTCTCATCTATTTATCTCATCTATTATGACTATATTCAATTGTTCCATATCCCTTGCAACTAATGTTTTTGCTCCTTGACTCCTGACTATTGCAAGACAACATAAATTGCAAGGCAACTCAGATTTTAGGTTCCAAAGGACTTCCACCAAAGTTAAGACTTGCTACCTCTATTTGTGACTGGTCTCTTGCGTATTTTGATGGCTTATAATCATGAGTGTCACAACCTCATATCTTCATGATTGTTCTATTCTTGTGATATTTTCACCTTAAGCTCTGTTATTGATTATTTCCATAAAATCATGCCTATAACTATTCTTAATTTCTATCTACATTCTCATAGATGCTCTTAACTTTTTTCTACATTCTCATGACTTCATACCCTTATTTTAACATAGTTTTTTTGAGAAGATTTCATTTGAGCTTCCACTATGGTTTTCACTATAGGGACTTCCATTTGGGCTTAAAGACAAAAGTTTACTATGATTTGAAGCTTCATGGACTGTCTTATAAATAAGCTACCAGTCATGCATTAGTAGAAGGCACTATCCTAGAAGCATACCAGAATACTACTTTGATCATTGTCACCTATCCACATAGGGAATACACTTACTAACACTACTTTAAACCCTTGTCTTTTATGCCAACACAGGTGAATACATTGTTATGAAAATATGCAGTCATATTTTCCTTCTTCAATCATATAGTCCTCATAACTTTCATTTATCAACCCTTCAACAGGGTCTTAACATTCATACTGTTGTTTTCCTTCAACATTCCCTTAATTATATAACATAAGGTATATGGCTATTCTTTTAGTAAATCCAATCTAATGCCTTTTGATGATTTAGAACTTGCAAGTCTTGCTTTGCATTTGAGGTGATTCTTGGGGCATTTGCATCCTTCTCCTTTATTTTGGAGTGTTGACTATCCTTTTATCATTTTATGAACTGTAAAGCATCGATTCCTAACTACCTGAGGGTTTTATAGCTAGGGTTTTAACAAAGGAGTATGGTTGTCATATGCAGTGAAGTTTTTTACAAAGGATTTTGAAATTACCCTTTACTAACATTCAAAGATACCGAGGACTCTCATAGACCCAAATATCTCTACAACGTGTAAAAAAATTAAACCATAAAAGACATACTTGGAAAAAAACAATGGGCAGTGAACTCATAGTTCTTGAAATGTGGATTAAACTTCAACAAAATCCTAGAATCTCTCAATGTGACATGAGCCTTCCTCTGCTTTTGCAACATGGGGTTATATCTATCATTGCATTTTTATCTTTTGTGTTTGTTGACTCAACCTTTTTCCTAAAACCCTAGAGTTTCTCCTTGCTATGCGGGGATAACAACAGGTGAAACTCCTCCTTTTACTTGGCACCTAGACTTGGTCAAAAATTCTCATTTTCAATATCTTTTAATCTTCCATTACAAACTTTTACCCTTTTCTTTGAAACCCCATCTTAGTTTTAACAAAATGACCTTCCTATAAAAAAATTCAACAAGGACTCATGATGACCCTCCTACAAGGACTACTTCTAGCACAAAGTACAATGAATGTTCTCCCCATAGGAGAGAAAAGAGAGAAAGTCATGTGACCCACCAAGAAAATCTAAAGTGATGAACTCCATGTGAGGAAATGCTTCCTCCAAAAATTGATAGTAGAAGAGAAATCATGCAACCTCCCCTCACAATGATGCATGCATTATTGGTGGGTACTTGACATTGGATGTTGAAGATGATCCATGGACGCTGAATTTTTTTTCTCCCCTTAGGAAGAAATAACACCATAAATATGCCCAATATGAACTCTCATTCCGAATAGGAATATACAAGTAAGATGAATGTCTCTGAATGTTGCACATAATCCAAAGACTAAAATGATGCCAATGATGCCTTCGAATGATGCTCAAAGATTCCCAAGCCAATGCTGATGGGTGAGGAATGATGATATGATGTATTAGGTACCATACGTGATTCAAGAACATGGACCATGAATGTATGGTTATGTCTGGACTGATGTGAATTTGCTATTGTTGTAGATGATGATAACCAAGTTGGATAGGTCAACTCATGAATATCTGTACAATCTATGATGATAGGAGCTAATGTAGGTGAGGAATAATCAATATCCAAAGATGGAAATGGTGATGCAACTTCATCAAAGCTATCATCAAATAGAAGATGAATATATTCAATAGTGTCATCCAAATCTACAAGATGGGATTCTATAAACAAATATGTGATGTCTAGTAGATATGCATCCCAATGTGGCAGATCTAGAATGATGATAGCAATAACTTGATGTAAGGAATTGTTGGAACTCATGAATGAGCCAACACTAGATTCAAGTGTAGCAACATGTGATATGGGAGATTCGTTATCAATGCAAGTCATTGGACTACATTTGTTCATCCCCAAATGATGGATTCTCACAAGATGTCTGAGTGAGACTGTATGATGTTTTTGCATGTGTTGGAACTAGAGGATCAGGTAAGGAAATACCACGACTAAGAAGAATTTTTTCCAGTTCCTTAGTTTGACGAAACCAACAATTTTCTATTGTATTCCTTTCCTTTCCACAATATCCACATTTGATTTTCTATTTATTAGGAGGATTACAAAGAATACTCAAATGGAAGGGATTTAGTGTGAGAGATAGAATCACATGAACCAAAAAAATGAAAAGAAGAAATACCTAGATTTCCCCCTTGATTCAGAGAGCCCCCCCAAAATGATTAGTGTTGATTGTATCCCCCCAAAACAATGTGCAAGACAATTTTACAAGTTATGAATATCAGATGCTAAAATATTTCATTTATAACTCATATTTTTATAATTTTGTGATAAAATAGAAACCCAAATCTTATTTTTATATGAAAAATTAGATTCTTTGTGAAATTATGATAGAAACTAAAAAAATTGTGAAATTTTGGTAATCGGGGTGAAAATTATGTCTCATCAAGGTTTGCTTATAATGCCGACTTTGGAGGCTAAAAAATTGCAACTAAAAAACATTAAATCAAAAACATCTCAACGCTAAAATTTGATGCTGAAACCAAATTTCTAACAACTATTCACACTTAAAAAAATACCTCCCTATTTGCAAGTTATGCAAAAAATAAAACAACCTCCTTTACAAAGCTTGATGATTACCTGACAGTTACATTAAATGTTAAGAAAAAAATAACTTTTAAAATGTTAAAATGCTGACAATAACATATTGAAATTGAGGCCAAAATAGGTTTGACAGGGGCACTACTGCCCTAGTCCAGACCTATTTTGGGTCTTTTTTGTTTCATCAAATAAATATTAAATAATAATTCCCAATTTAATTCTTATTTTTTGAAGATGACCATAAAATGAGCAATTTAAGAAAATAATTGGGTCCAATGACATATGGGGGAGCTAAACCTAGTGTGAAATTGTTAGGGGTGACAATTTACAATGCTACATTTAGCCCCCACTTTAGTGAGAGTATGAAATTATGCTCATTCTCACACTAAAGTAAGGATAAACAAAGAAGGGTTCATTTATCCACACATTGAAGATGTAGGATGACACCAAATCTAGGGGATGTGCTAACCCCCAAGTTTAAGATCCTATGAAACAATTTAAGGACAAAGGAACACAAAAATGAGGCATAATGCAACATGAAAAACATGAAGTATACACAATGAAGATAAAAACCTAACACAATGTAAGAATAAACATAATGCAAACACTACATGATGCAAACACCATGCAGAAACCATGCAAACACAATGCAAACACAATGCAAAAATGTAAAGGCAGCATGACAATCATAGACTAGAAATGTGTACAAAATTCTTACTAAGATCCACATCGAAGACATCCATAAACCATAAGGCTAGCCAAGTATGATATTTTCTAGGTGACCCATGAATGAAAGCCTCATGGGCTAGTGAAGTTTGATATTCACTAAGTGAGCTTGATAAGAAACAACATGGGATAGTGAAGTCTAATATTCACTAGGTGATTTTTGGTAAAGGTAGTAAATAAAAGTGCACAAGGGCTAGTGAAGTTTGATATTCACTAAGTGAGTTTCCATGTCAACCATACCAAGAATTATAGTCCCAATAATTTTGATAAGGTGCTACAAAATATGATCAATATGCCAAAGATGAATAAAAAATTTCAATGTGTGTGAACAAAGTGAAGCACATAATGATATGTATGCCCCCAACTTAAAGTAATTTCTGATGCTATTTGGGAGAAATTTCCTTTAAGGTAAAACAAAATGATATTTGCAACATGATAGATCATGAGAGATTATTGGGAAACACTATTCCAAATGATATATTCTCGACAAAGATAACTCATGACTAGGGGTTACCCCCAAAATAAAGTCACATAATTAACAAGACAAAGATAGTATATAAGGGATCCATAGAATCAGGATCAATATAGACAAGAGATAATGTATAATATGATCATGCTCAGAATTGACATAAATCTTCAAATACTTGTGGAACTACGAACACAATGGAGGAATGACATATGGAAACAACATAAAGGATTTTGGGTCAACATGGAAGAGACATAAATATATCAACACTCTGTATCATTCTCAATAGGAACGCAAAAAACACGTTTACAACATAAAGATGAATGAAGATGCAAATAGATTAATGTTAGGACATATTCATTTTCTTTATATCCTTGTGCCAACAAGAAAAAAATGATCATCCAAAGAAAAATAACAAACACAAAGACACACCAAGAAACACATGGTGGGTCACTCAAATTACGAGGATCATCATGATCGTCCCCATCTAGATTCACTGATTTAGCAAATATAAGAGATAATTATGATATTCTTTTAAATTTTTTTATTTTATCTTTTGACTCACTATCGAAGTGTATCACAATATGCTGCATATTAGTGCTATCAACATGATTGTGAGCACACGTATTGATGCTTGTAACTAATGAGCTTGTTATTATTTGTTTTCTTTGGGATAAATAAGGTTTGGATTCATGGTTTGGCGAGGGTGGTGAATGGAGTCAAGAAATGATGAAGATGGATGGGTGGGAGGTATTTCATCAAAATATGGTTGGATGGATGGGTGACCATTAGGTAAGGTTTTGCAATCTTCAACAAGTTAACAAGTCATAGATCAAAATCTTCATTTGTGTTCTTTTGCACTTATATTTCATCTTGCATGAGCTCTAGCTTTTGAAGGAGGAATTCAAATATTTCCCAAGATTGGTCCTATTTCTTCCTTTGTAGAAGGAATCAAAGGAAATTTTAAATATTCAAAAACCTAGGTGTTATAGGTTTTTCCATAAAATTTTCCTTAGGAGGAAAAAATTTAATCCTTGAAGGCTTCACTGGATGGTTGTCTTGTGGTCCTTTATATGATGGTGGAGAGGGAACTGTGCTATATGTTCTAGAAGGTTGAGGAATAATTCTTGATTCAGACTAAAGTTCATGCAGTCTTGTGAAAGTACAAGGTACAACAAGCATAGCCACTAGAGACCAAGAAGACTCAAGCAGAATACTGGTAGGGGATAATTGGGCTATACGATTAGCTTTAAAATTTTGATATGACAAAAATAAAAAATCCTTGCACAGTTTGATAGGTTGGGCTGGTTGAGGCTAAAAGTAATATAATAAAATGTTTCCACAAGAGGTCAAAGGCTTAAATCCATTATGGTAAATGGTATGTATATTTTCTTCAAATAGGTATTAAGACATTTATGAATAAATGATGGGACTACATTCACTGAGCTTAACCATGGATGACCTAACTTCACATGAAATTGGTTCGACATTGAGATTATTGTAAATGAAACATCAAATTGTTTAGGTCCCACTTTTACTGGAATAGTTATAGAACCAATCATAGGGTGAGCAGAGCCATCATGAGCCTTTAATAATACTTTTGATTGATTCTACAACTAATATAAAGAGGACCATCAAGTGCAGTTATAGAAGCATCAATATGTGTGAAAGCAATATTAGGAAATAGGTTTGTTTGACCCTCATGAGGTTGAACTAAAATCATGTTTACCAAGTTTGCTAGGTCATTATCATCTTCTTCATTATCACTTTGTTGGAAAAAAATAGTTGAATGACTTGGTAATGGGTGTATATTTGTAAGTTTTGATTAGGTGGCAAAACTAAACTAATTCCTTTGTCGTCTACACCAGCCAACTAGATGATATTAGAATCGATGAGGTCTTGCAATTGGTGCTTAAGATGCATACATCTTTCTTTATCATGTCTAGGTGTACGATGATATTGATAAAATTATTTTGCATTAAAGTTCAATGGTAATGATTTAGTTGTTTCAATATATATAATTGGAGGAAGTTGAATCATATTTTTTCTTAACAATTACTGTTATCACGAAGGATTTCGTCTATTAGCTAAGTGTGAAACTTAGCAATCCTATGCAACATGGGATCAAACTCAGGTTGTGGGTGACCTACTATGAGAATGAACCTCTAGATTATGGGGTGGTTTCCCTTTAGATAGATCCTAGAAGCTAATGAATCTGATTGGAAAAGGGATAAAAAGATAGTTGATGAAAGGAAAAGCTAATTCTAGTAGGTGATGCACCATTGATGGATGAGAGTTTAAACTACTGCAATAACTCACAATTTGTTTCAACAAAGAGGTTAACCTATTCACAACTTGATTTAGGACATGAAGTACATGAATATTTCATATGGAGGTAGCTGACCCTAGTGTTTTTACGAAGGAAAGCAAAGTTTCACAACTACAAACTACTGAAAAGCATATGAACACAACATGTAACCTGCACTAATCATGAAATAACTTGTTCAATCATTGGAAATATGGACAAGAATCACAGTAGTTGCTTTACAATCATACAATAACAATGAGAACTCAAAATAAAATTAGAAGGAACTGATGTACTTTACTGAATCATAAATGAATTTTGTACAAAGAGCATTGAGAAATGCTTTTGAATAGCTAAAACTGGGTTACAATACCATATCTTGCTTGTGTGCAACAAACAAGAAGAAAAGAACCTCCAGAATCAGGTCTAGGCCTTTGCATATAAAGAGTAAAACAAGAAAAAGAAGGCTGGAAGGTGATTTTCAGTGAAGTGGAAGAGTCTCCTTGTTGAACTCCTCCCTTTCTTGTTGAAGAAGCTGATCTCCTTGATCTATGCATGTGAAATATGCTTCTTTGGTCGTGAAAGATTGAAAAGCATGCAAAAAAGCGATTGAAAGTGCTCCAAATTGATTGATTTTGCATGCAAATCTCTCGTTGAGTGATGGTCAAACCATGTGGGGTTTCAAAACTGTGGTAGGATTGTCCTTTGAGCCTTAAAATCCTCCTAAAAAGGTGGATCTGTCCTTTGCTCACTTATCTCCTATATTTTTCCAATTGAACTTGAATGACAACTGCTCTTCCTCCCTAGAAATAGGGGTAGGACTAATTGAAAGTCCTCTCTTAGAACTAGAAGACCTTTGACTGCCCTTGATTGATGTAAAGACTCCTACCCTAACTGTTTCTAAGAGATCAGTGATTGTGAATATCTTCTTTACTGATTGTCACCTCCTTCTTAGAGACCTGCAGGCTGTCCTTTTGTCTTATTTGCAGGTATACAATCCATTGTGAAGGATTTTCATTGAGTATTTCTTGAAAAGACATGAATGAACCTCAAAAATAAACCACAGGTATTTCATGGCAGTCATCAAACTGCCTTTTCATCACTTATACTGCTTGATAATATATTTTGCCCTATATTCCTGTCACTAAGCAGGGTTTGAGCTTCAGTGCCTTGGCCTTGCTTAGCCTCTCACCATCTATGTGCCTTTGAGAAGACTATCACGTCCTTAAAATTACTTGCATTAAGCATATTTTCAAACTCTTCCATGCTCTGTAATTTGGGTAGATCTGGGAACCTATCCATTATGACAACTTCTAATTTGCTCATCATTAAATAGCTTTGTAAAACCCAAAACTTCTTTACTGAACACCTACCCAAAAGTCCTCCATTAAATCAGATCCAGTATTTTCGACCTTTCCTTCTTGAGAACCAATTTTCTTTTGGATCTTTTACTCATCTCTTTGACTTGTCCTCAGATGGTACTCAAGCCTTTGCAAATCATTTTTATTAACTGTAGCTCGAACAACTTTTACATCGTCCACTAATGATTTCATGTCTTTTGAGAGTTTTCTCAAGCTTTTGAAAATAATCGGTGTTGCAAGAACCTCATGCATGGGGTTTCTAAAGCTTCCAAACCCTGGGCCCGTTATTCCGTTCTCCATTTATTTGTATTCTACATATCGATTTGATGACCCTCATCAGCAGTACATTTTTTTACTTTTGAAGTGTTGAAGTTGAAAACTTCTGCATTGCAACCTCAAGATCAAAGTGTAACAGAAGCTGGTTCGGCCCCTCTTTGATTGCTGAGAAGCTGGTTCCAGAGTGCTGCTTTCAAACTGTCATACAAACAACCTGTGATCCATTTGCTCCTCTACACGATACTCTAAAACCCTTTTCATCACAACCATGAAGTTATACAGAGGGCAATCATCTTTCTCTCCAAGAATTGTGACTTTGAAGAACTCCAGTAGCTCGTGTATTAATTCTTATCATAACGTTGCTATATCTTCTTGTTCATGATTGCTATTACTTTATCTGCATATGGCACGGCTTAGGCATCTTGCTTCTGCAGATATAAATGCAAGTAACAGGCTCTATTTCTATTGCTTGGGTATTTAATGGTTAATTACTAACCACAATAGATGTAATCACATGAGTTCCATGACCAAGTATTTCTTGTTTGCATTTTTGGTCTTTGATTTTAGTGGCTCTATGTATCTCCCCTGTCACCATACAAACCTTTAAGATAACTACTGGCAACTAAAATACATACTTGAATCTGTTCCTGCTGATGGTAAAAATCTGTGTCAGAAGACTCTTGAGCTTCATGTATTTTGTAATGGTTGCCCATGATTAACTCTTTATGCTCAAATCTGCATGATTTAGCATGCTTGAAAAATCATGACCTCAAGAGTTTCTGCAATCTGCTTCAAATCCCTGACTTTCACAATAAAGATGCCTTTACACCAATCTAATCTACAATGAACTTGATGAACCTAAAGATTTTGATGGCCATTGTTGAACTTACAAATATGAAGAAAAGCCTCAGAAAAGGAGAAACCCTAAAAGAATCATAGAGCAACTCGAGTGTTTACTAAAGATCTTCCCTCCAAGAAACATGCATGTGAAAACCTGTCTTTAATATGGGAAAATGATAAAATTGTGAAAAAACTCTTCTTTGCATGCATGTAGAGTTACTTTCTTTTCCTTTTCCATTTTATTGCATGCAAAATTTTTAAATGAGTTTTGTGCAAAACCCCCCTTTAAAATGCACATGTGTGCCTAAAATAACTGATGTAACTATTTAGACAATGATGTCAAATTAGGTTAACAATTACAACATAATAATGAGGAGAGAATCAGAAAATTACAAAAATTGTCTAACTCTTGGCCTAAATTGATATGTAATGGTAGATGTAGTGGCAACTTCCATTTGGATGTTTTTGGATGGTTGAGGATTGCTTATCTCTATAATTTTTTATTTTGTTTCTTATATGATCAAGATAGTTGCTATGAGGCAAGACTTTGGATTGACTAGTAGGAGCTGATGAAGATGTACCTTCATATTGACTAACCGATATCTGATAATCATGAAAGGTCATACATAAATGTGTAAATGAGGGATATTTTATCAATGATAACTTATCTCTAATGTTATGTTTTAAATTTTCTATAAAAACTCTTTAAATATGACATCCAAGAGAGAATATGAGATTTGCAAATAAAGGGCTTGGTATCGTCCTATGAAATCAATCACCTTCTCTTTAGGTCCTTGTTTACAATGGACTAAATCTGTTAATGTAACTTGAGGTCCAATGTTTTCTTGAAAGTGCTGAATGAATTCATTAGCAAGTTGTGTAAAGGACACTATCAAGTTATTCAACAATGAACAAATCCAATCTAAGGCCATATCCTTCAATGATTGTAGAAAAATCTTAGCTAAGAGAGCATATTCAAAAAAAGAATCACTACATAGAGCAGTGAAAGTTGATACATGATTAGTGGGATCTTCTTTGCCAACATACTTCTCAAAGCGAGGTATCTCAATGTTTCGCGATATGGGTGTCTTTAGGATAGAAAATAACAATGGACTATATTTAAGGTATGTAGGTGGGTTGACATTCAATTGATTTTGGTTCATGTTTGAAATTTGTTGTAATGTTGACATGTTTTCTAAAATGTGGTTTATCACATGATCGTTCTGTGACATGTTTTGAGAATTTGTTGAATAAGACAGACTATTATGGATGTTTGGTGGGCTATTGTTGTGCATGTTTATAATGGGTGAAGAACACAAAGGTATTGTAGGTGAAGGAATAAATCTATAAGGATTCCCATAAGAAATCCCTAAGCTTGAGTTTAGACCATTATTGTATTATGTGGTTGATGCTACGATTGGAGGGGTAAAGTTAGGAATAGAAGGCATGGTTGTAGGAGAGGAAAATTATTTTCCTAATTGATTTTGAGAATTTGTAAAGGCTTGAGCACAACTAACTACTCTAGGAATTTTTTCATCCACTATATGAGCTAGGATGTGTAACACTTCTTATTAGCTTCGTAAAGTTATCCATAAGAGGAACTGTTTCTTTAGCCAAAGGCTCAATACTTAAGTATTGTTGAAGTCCTTCCAGGTCTTTATCCAATTGTTTAATTTTATCTTAAGGGACATGGGAAATAGTAGCCTCCAAGTCCACATAAATTTTAGGTGATGATGAAGACACATGTAACATAGGGTTAGTAAGAGAATCAAAGATAGATTGTGTAGATGCAACACCTTGAGTGAAAGAGTTATAATACTTAGGATCAATGTCGGATGTGATTGTAACATGATAAACCATAAGTATGAAACTACATCTCACATGGGTATTAGTTATGGGACACCATGTTGTGAAGCTCATAAATTTATTACAAGATTTATAACACTTAAGTGCTCATATAATGAAGAGAAAAAAAGATGACATTGACAAAAATTAAAACAATTTTCATAAATAGAACATAGATCTACACAAAAATCATAGAGACAGAATAACGAGTCTAAATTTGGTATAGAATCAATGAGACAAGGGTAGTGGTCCCCTAGTCTAGAGATGAAAGTTTTTGCTAATTTCAAAATCTAGAAATCACCAATTGTTTTGATGAAAAAGGGATCCTAGCTCTAATGCAAATCAACAAGGTGATTAGATTGAATTTCAACCATGAAGGTGATTCAATCAAAGTTGGACTTGATCCTTTAGAGCCTTGGAAATTGATTGGAAATGAATTTCCTTAATTAGCCTAATTAAACTATGTGGCCTAGACTTAAAATACAAGATTTCGATAACAAAAATACTGTAACAAAAAATTTTGACACCAGATTTGAGAAAGGAAAAGTTCTATCTTGAAAATCTGAAGCTATTTTGGAAAGATAGAGGTGCCTAGGGTGCCTATGTCCTCATAGAATTGTTTTGAATCTGAAAAGCTAGACTTGTAACTCTTTGTCTATTGTACAATTTTTGGTCTATAAATTTCCATCTTTGGATCCAAACCTGCAATAAATATGCAAAAAGGAATGGTGAATGGTGGCTATATAAGAGTTTGCTTCAAATGAACCCACATTTTGGTATTTCTACCTCCACAATATCCAATGAGTTGATTGATAACAGTGTGTGTGCCCTAACCTTAAGTGTGTCTAAGGTTGTTATGAGCTAAAAAATTATAAACCCTACTCAAGTGCATTAGAGAATGATTCCTATATGAAAATTACAAGATCTAACTAAGAGAAAACCAAATACCCTTAGAAAATCTAAAACATAATGATACCTTGCTTTAGGCTGCAAATATAATGAAGCTTGAAGATGAGAACACTTAGGAAACAAGTCATTAGATTGTAGAAAATAGCCAAATGCACTTTCTAAACCTAAAATCCATCATGACCTTCTATTGTCATCAACTTTCAATCATGGAATAAGACTTGATCAAATTTGCAAATAAGCTTGAAAACATACAAATATGGATGTATGCTATATAATATAATGATATCTTGCTTATCCTTTTTCTCCAAAAGTTGAATTAGATTTAAAACAGTGAAGAGACTAGGTATTTATAGGCCTTTAATCTAATTTCCCAAAAAATAAATCCTGATAATCAAATTTAGATATTTGAATATCAAATAATAAAATACTGACACCGACATATTTGAATTTGGAGTAAAAATAGGGGGACATAGGTGCCAGTATCCCAGGCCTATTTTTGAAACTTAAGGAGTTGTGGGAAAAGTATTAAATGAGAGCAGTTTTTTATGCTTGAAAATTGTCAAAAAATGATAAGATAGGCCACAAAGTGCATAAATTTGGAAACTAGGGCCTGATTAAGAGGGTGTTTGAAATGCATTAATGCAAGGGTCACTAAAGTAGGCCCAAAATAAGCATGAAATTATACTAACACTTAAAAGTGAGTACAATTTATGATGCTACATTTAGCCCCCACTTTTGCGGCCATATGACACTACATGCATATACAAGCTAAAGTACTAAAAGTAAATCATATTGTAAAAAGATACTCCAAATGATTTATAAATCATTCATTGAATGGGAGAATAAATCCCACAATGTAGTTATCTACAAAACCACAACATTAGGAACCACATCCTACAAAACTAATTTGTTATATATTTGTAGACACCGAAAAATGTCTCGAATCATGTCTACTAACATCATTTCCTCTTGAAACCCATCCTCTTTTCGCTTAATTAATTAAATTAGCCTAGCTAATTAATTAATGGCATCATTTGCATCTATTAACCTAATTCATTTAATTGGGTTAATTCACCCCTTTTCATGCTAACACTTCATCCTGTTAAATTAAATAAATCAAACTATTTAATTTAAATCCCTAAATCTTCTTATTTAATTAAATAACCTAAGTTAATTAATTAAATGACATTTCACCTTTCCTCCACTCATTAAATCATTTTATTTAATGAACATCATCTTATTCTTCTAATTCCCCTAATTTTATAATTAATATTGTTTAATTATCAATTAAATCTAATTCCCCCCCACTTGCAAGGGAATATTCCACCTTTCCACATTCCTCCAAAAAGAGAATATTCCCATGGAATATTCTTTTGCACAATTTAATTTAGTTATAAATTAACTAAATATCCTTTTTCCTCACCCATGAGAATATTCTCTCTCACTCATTTGAAAAAGGGGAATATTCATTTTTCTCAACAAACTTACTTAGCTTCTTGAGCAAGTTAACTTGCAACCTCTTGTGCAAGTTAACTTGTGACCTCTTGAACAAGTTGAAAGTGTGTTTGTTTGAGGGAATGTGAACCCTTGATTAAATATCATCTTGCATTCTCTTCCATTGATGAGAATCCGTGATCCATGCCTCTTATTTTTTTCATCCTTGACCGTTGATTGATCTTTTTGATCTCATCCATTCATCTCTTTTTACCTATTCTATAAATAGAGCTTGCATCTATTGAATAGGGATCCATCTTTCAGAGCAAACTTATGCTGTTGAAATCACTCACACTCACATATTAAGCACACATTTAACATCTTTTAACTCATTTTAGTTGCATTAATTAGCTTTAAGCTTCCATTAATTGCTTCCATGATCACATAATGCATCCATTTAGCTTGTTTAATTAATTAGGGTTTGGATCTTTTAGGTTAGAATACATCTGGCATTAGCTTACCATTTGTATATCTTTATCATTTAGCATAAAATCATGTTTAATTAGCTTGCATCATGCTCACTTAGATTCAAATCATGTTGACATACACATCTCACAATTGTTCCATCAGTTTTCTTCAATAAAACTGACTGGAACAAGCTCATTTATCCACGAGATTGGGAAAGGGTCGTCGTTCCACATCAACGCGACACCACTCCCACAAAAGGATAAGTTTCAATTGGATTAGAGTAGAAATTTAAATGCTTTCATAGTTTAGAATACTTAGTTTTGATAAATGTTTAGTTTAACTTTCATTTGAATGATCTTATTGAGATTCAATGTTAGTGGCTTCGTTATACTTCAATTCTTCATGGATCAAGCATAATTGGCCCATGCTAATTTTTCCAATCACAATATTCAAATAAATATACTAATATGAAAACTTCTAAAGAGAATGAAATTCAAGGGTAGATGTATGCCCCCTTGATTCTGCTTGCGTTATGGAGGTGGAATCAGGGTAGCAATCTACCCACACTAAATTGTTAAACTTGGTAGTGAGAGTGCTTAAGATAGGGTCATGAGAACCATAACACCTACTATCAAAAAATATATACAATGAATGAGAGTGGAACTATGAATCCAATGCAATAGACGACATTGAAATTGGAGTTTGCTAGCTCTAGTTATGATGAATTTAATGAAATGTGCTATGAAAATATACTATTAAATTTGAATATAAGATATAGAAAAATTACCCTTTTGACATTCATTTTCAATTTTTCTACTTGAAAATCTAGAGAGTGCCATCACCTACGCAAGGAGCGAGGATGCCGAGCTGATGACCATATTAGCCCTCGAGACTTGAGATCCTACGAGCAGATGCTGCATGAGGCAAGGTGATGCTAATGATGAGCTGTTCTTCAATTTCCCTATAATTATTTTCCTTATTTTGTGCTATTTTCAATGGTTTTTTCAAAATTTGTGGCACCATTGTCCATATATGGTGCCATAGTCCTATTTGGGCATCATTTTCCATAATGAGTGTCTCTGTCCAATATTGGTGCCAGTGTCCCAATTAGGATTGCTTTATGCTTATAGTTGATTAATTGTTGATTTTGATGCATAATTGATGATTCCTTTTTCTTTATCCCAGACCCCACTGGACACACATGATAATTCCTAGGAGGACGGCTATTTTCCTTGCTATGAGATCAAGTTATCCAAGTTCCACTTGAGCAACAACATTTATATACTGTTGGATTACACTGGGTATACACTATGCCTCCTTTGAGATACCATGATGCCATGTTGATGGAACTAGCTGAGTGGTGGGATGTAGATACCTCCACCTTCTATCTTCCAATGGGGGAGATGACCATTACACTTGAGGATATACACCACATTTTTCAGTTACCAGTGTGGGGAAGGCATGCATATCTTAAGGATTTTCAAACCCCTCAGGGGATTAGGAAGGGTCAATTTTACTACACCAACCAACACATAGAGATCGATCTTAGGGGCCAGATTCAGCTTAAGTGGATTTTACATATGGGTAGTGATGTGTTAATGATCTAAGACATTATGATTGTGACTACTATACTAGCTCTTATGCATGATGGACGATGCACACACCTAGATGGGAGCCTAATACATGCTATATGAGTGATGGAGGAGGAGTAGGTAGTGTTTTTTTGGGGACACAGTATGTTGGCACATGTGTTTTATGATCTAGGGCCCTTCGTCTATCATGCGGCCCACAACACCATTATTTGTACGACTCTTTAGGTATGGGCCTTTGAGCACATTAGCTGCACAAGGCTAGTTGGATATCCTATGGTAGAACCATATACATACCCACGAGTATTCTCTTATACACTTAAGTGACCTTGGTAGCACGAAGACCTTTTACACTAGAGAGTCACCTTTGATTGGTTGGAGAGTGATGTAATTTTTTGGATACCATATAGGACTCTTCATCCATGGCCAAGTCTAGCACAACAACTATCCAAGATGCAGTGGGATCAACTATTCATTGGTTGACATGATTGTATTATTATACTGATTTATATTGATCACATGATGAGGCAATTTGACCAACTTTAGATGACACCCATCTCATGACCCACAAATCTGAGATCCACATGTAGTGGTGCTAGACCACATGATATCCATCATCCCATCATCGTAGATGTCACCTTGAGCAACTCAGAGGATGAGGAGTGAGATGCATACTTGACATATTGACCTTGAATTTTTACCATTTTAATACTAATTGCATACCTATGGACTCAACGCCGAAAATAAATAAGGGTTTTCAGGAATGGTGCATGTATCATGAACACTCTGACCTTGAATTTTTATCATATTGATTTTACTAATTTAGTTATTCTTACATTTCAAAATAGAATTTAATAAATAAAATTAAATGGACTTCCTAAATTTTACCTAAGTATCAATACTAAATGTTTCATTCAACAATGCATCTATCATAACCATCTAGTCTGCAACTGATGTAGGCTATGTAGCTGCATCCCATGCACTCTGATAATCATATGTGCAAACAACACCGCAAGAGCGACAATGGTGGGGTGCACCTCTGGGCCTAAAAGTCTCGTCCACATCAGGCTCTACTAGAGGCCTCACACACTATACAATCTTTGAGTGAGTGAGCTAATCGACTCTAGCATGCCCACCTTGACATTGTCCTTCACAATGTAAGGAACAAAAACATGCTTCACCATGTGTTTGGCCAAGGGTCTCAGTGCCAATTGTGGATTACATTGTGCACCTAGTCTATCATGTGTGGAGCCCCCATCTCTACCCTGAAAGTCTAAAATGTCAAAATAATTTGGCACCTTATTGAGGACAAACTCACAATAGAGTTTCCTAAAAAATACTATGGTACTTTGTGGTTATTGAATGGAGGTTGGTCAAAAACCATCCACCACTTCTCCCAAAACTTATTTTTTATTAATTCATGGTGGCACCAATAGATGGGGAACCTCCTGCATGCATTTGATAAAGGTGCGTTGGTTCTTGGGTCTATAAATAGGTCACACAAGTCAACTTTGCTAAAAAATAAATTTCACATCTACATATGAAAGACCACTAGCATAAAGGGTATGTGCAAGATCATCATGGAAAAAACAAGCCCTTAAGTGGCGATGAAATTTAGAAAAATTAGAGTTAGACAACTTGACGTAAAATTTTGAATAAGTTATCTTATATTATTTTAAAAATATGTACGAATAGAATTTGTAGCAAATTGAATGTAGTTTCTAAACTACTAGGTTTATTTAAAAAGAAAATCTATTTGGTGAAAATTTGAGATTTAAATGCAGTAGTACTTAAATTTCAGAGAAAAAATAAGAAGTAGGTGTCTGTTTGACTACCCTAACCACAATAAAATGATAATATTTTTTATAAGATTTTAGATATAAGTAGAGGAATCATGTCCCGATGTGATGCATATTTTTTTGTATTTTTTTTTCCACTTAATAATTAATTATGAACTTTTAAAAATATAAAAACTTGTATGTCTAACCACCTTAACTTGGTCAAAACTTCATATTTTTTTTTTTAATTCTATAGTATGTGAAGCATAGAATGTGATGCATGTTTCAGATTCAAAAAATGTGACATCATTTGAAAGCTATAATTGTTTTTTTAATCGGCCTATCAATTAGGACTTTAGTCATAATTCAAATAGAAAATGAATAATAATTATTTATTAAATTCAAAGTAAAGCATAATTTATATTGTTGGAAAGCTGGGAATCTCCTTTAAAAACCCTTTTCATTTCATCAATTTTGGGTAAAAAAATAGTCATTAGCCACTTACCCTACACATACCCATCATATCGCCACATTTTGACCCATCATGATCCTGCACATACCCTAAAATTGTTTTAATTCATCACTCTTAGACCAAAAATTGATTTTTTCACTCATTTCTCCTACACGTGATACAATTGACTTCAGCAATTCGATAATCCCTCTCCTATAAGGGTGGGTTTCAACATGCTTAGTTAATCTTCCAATCAATTTTTCAATCTCTCTTTTGTTGTTTTCAATTTGATATAAGATATTTTCTTGGGTTCCTTGTGGATGCCTACAAACTAACGAAGGGGTTTGAAGTTGTTTAGATTGTTTAGGAGGCTCTTTGTGAGGGGGTGATTGTGAATTATCAATGTTTTAAGGTGGAGATTGATTCCCTGAAAATTAAAACAAAGTTTAAAAAAAAAACCTATTTCAATCTACATTCTAATTCAAATTTGAAATAAAAATAATATAAATACATACCTTTTTGATCTCTTCGACCCCTTTGACATCTAGGTGGCATCCTTGCAAAGAATTGTAAGCAAAATATGATCTCCTTTTGGTGAGCATGACTTGAGAGAATAGAAAATGGGAGAACAAGGCACGAGTTGCAGAAAAAATGTGTTGAAAAAAAGCTATTTGTTTTTTTTAAAGAGCTTTTGCATATGGCGAGCACCAAATTTGGTGCTCACCAAATGGCTAACTAGTTTGGCATGCGCAAAATTTCCTATTTCAGGGTTTTTTGCAAAAGTGGCACCTTTTTTGTGTCACAGATTGGTGCATTGACCCATTGGTTTGTTAGTTGAGATGTGGAAGTGGCCCCTTGCAAAGTCAATTTGGATCTATGTGTGGTAATTGCACACTCAGGATTCTTATTCTTAATGGTTATGGTTGAGACATTAGTGTCATCTTGTTGGATATGGTTGACTTTGTATTCATAGGCAACATTGGTATAGTTGGCATTACCTTTGGTATTAGACCTTGAACTGTAGGCTTTCCCCTATCCATGGTTTTGCAAAGGGTCTTTGAATATAGTATGATTAGTGTTAGAGGATCCAAGAAGATTATTAATGAATATATCTCCTTTCTCTATAAGCTCTTGAATGATGTTATTGAGTTTAAAGAACAAAAAAAATTTATGTGCCTTGGTCCTCTGATATTTGTAGAAGTCATCGTTTGACTAGGCCGGTTTGAAAGGTCCTGGCTCATAATGTATTACTTCTAGAAGTTGAATATTTTGGATTGTAGAAGCTTCTTCAAAGCTGATTTAATTGGTTCCCCTAGGGGCATATATTTTTATCTTGGATTTATGTTAGTCCTTGGAGGACCATGCTGTGTGTTGTTCTAGATTACATTTGTCAATTATGGATGAGTTTGTGACTAGTTGTTGTTTGATGTTTGCATATTTGATATGGAAGGTCCTTTGAGATTAATAATAGGATGAGCCTTGTTTACTACTTTTGCATCCACAATGCCATCGTTTGTTACATTTTTTTTTCATGACCAAAATTTAGTTTTGTCATACGATGTGTTGGGATTGTTGTTAGTATCCTTAAATTTTTTTGAGTCATTTTGCAATGAGGGATTTCTCAATAGACATACTCTTCTCAATTACTTCCTCAAAGGTGTTGGAACAATGGACTCAAATATGAAACATCAACTTTGAATTAAGGCTTTCTATGAAAAATTTGAACCATTTTTTTTCCTGGTATATGGCAAGGAAATTACTTGCAAGATTTCTCCATCTCTATAAGAATGAAGTAAAATATTCTCCTTCTTTTTTTTGGTATTAAACATAAGTGTATTATGGATATCTTGTGCTCATTGTTATAGGAGAAGTGTGTAATGAATATTTCAACTAGTTCATTCCAAGTCCTTATACTAGGTGGTAAATGAGCGAACCATTCCATAACCTATCCTCCAAGGCTACATGGGAAAAGATGCATGAGGTATGTGTGATTGTAGGCGAGATCTAGATAGGTTGTGTGGAATTTCTTGACATGCTCTATAGGATCTCCTTTCCCTTTGTATTTGTCAAATTTTGGTACTTCAAAGTTTTTGGGGAAAGGTGGTATGTATATACTTCGATCAAAGGAGTAAGGACATAAGTCCTTGATTATGTATGTATTTTTTGGTTCTAGTAACCTACATGTTTGTGATCTATTATTGTAGGATTTGCAATTGTTGAGCCAATATCTTTGTTGCAATGGTGGTATAGGAGCTATGTTTGTTTGTGTATTATATGTTTGGATCTATGTAGGACCTATGGCTAGGTTCAAGTGTTCTGATAGTTTGATTGAAGTGGGATGCAAATATTTGATTTGGGTTAGGTGGTATGTGTTGAGAAGAGGCACTTTGTTATTATGGTGGGGGTTGGTTCAAGTTTTGGTTTGACCTAATGATTGTTTGATTTTGGGTTGTGGGTATGTACATGTTTGTGTTTTGTTGGCTTGCTATGGTATTCTATGAAGATGATATGTTCAAAGATGTGATGACATTTGTGTTTGTGTGTTGTAAAGCATTGGTCATGTTTGCTTGTGACATGGGAAGTGAAGTGTTTGAATTTTGATTTTGGATGTGTTGACTTTGGTTTGTGATGCTTTGCATCATCGGTATTGTGTTACTTGAATGTGTTGTCATTTTTGGATCTGATAATATGTAGTAAAGTGAGTTTGTGTATTGTTGATCAAAAGTTAGAGTCATGGGTGTGTTCATACTTGTTACGTTATGGGACATCCTTCCAAGTGGCATACTTGTGTTTAATTATTGTGTAGTGATATTATTTGATGGGGGTGTCACGTTAATATAACCTTTCTTGGGATGTCACATTAGGCATTTGCTCCATTATCATAGGAATATCAAAATCCATGGGAAGCCTAACTCCCTCTCGTACAAGCTTTAAAAGATATTTGGTGGGATCTTCACCTAAGACTGCCTCCATCATTTCCATAAACATAGCATCTTGTGAGGTTTCATTAAGTTTCTCCTGGGTAAAACCTTGTTTAACATAAGTCAGAGTAAACTCATCATTATTAGGAGGTAAGGTAAATCCTAGTTGGGGTATGGGTTGAAAACTTAGGATGTTTCAAATTGCATTGTGCTAGTGGGATAAAAAATAGGATCAACTGTAGGATCCATTTGTTTTCTCTTCCTTTGTGACCTTGTTTCAACCATACAAGACTTGATATGCTAAAATATGTTGTTTTTGGATTTTTACAATTTTCTAATAATTTGAATTTTTGTGGATTTATGGGTGATCCCACAATATTGGTGTACAATTTTTGGCCAAACTGGACATTGAACTATTTTTTTCTAACTAAATCTTCACTTTCGGGCACCTATAGCAGCTAAACCGTGAGGAATTTGAAGATGATGCAAACTAGTGATTTGTAATTTTTTTCTATAGATTCTAAATATATTTTTTTCAAAATTTTTGGAATCATATTGCACTTCTTTTTCCATCTCCTTTGAAAACTAGACTTTTTCAGTAAACACCATTTTTAAGGAGTGATGCTCACCGTATACAACATAATTTTTTTTCATGAAGGATTAAATTCTATTTTTTTTGAATTTAGATTTGTAACTATGATATCTAGTGATTTCATTTGGTTTCATAGTGTTTTATTGGATATTTTTTCCTTAATCAAGTTTCGAAGTCAAACCAATTACAATTCAAACATAGGCGGACTATATACAATATAATTTTTTTTGTATGTATTGAAATTCATTTTTTTTTTGTTAGATCAAGGAATTCAATATTTTATGCACTGATATTTTTCCATTTTTGATAATCTACTATTTTTCACATGTAGAGCGAGCGATTTTTGGTGAAAAACCTACATTCAAGAAATAAAAAATAAATATAATAATAAAATTAAATTTATTTAAAACTATACTTTTTGGAAAGCTTATAATAAGGACTACATACTTACAAAAAATAAATTTTAAATGAATTCATTTGATCCCCCAAAATGTAAATCAAAAGTAAATTTTTATCAGCATTTTGATAGGTGTAAAGGAGACTCAATTATAGGTATGGTTTAAAACTAGCAGGGTTCTATCCAAGGGGTTTTGATCTAAGGTGGTTCGATCAAACCCTCTTCAATTGGAATCTTTTAACTGAAACTTTTCAAGGCTTAAATCATTATATTTTCTAAAAATATGTGATTTCAACAAAAATTAGGATATCCCAGAAATTGTAAACCAATATTGTGGGATCACCCCTATCTCTACTCAAGGAATTCAATGTGAGTGTAATGCCCCGCCTTGGTTTCCATTAAAACAAAGCAAAAAGAACAAATTAACCAAACAATTTTTTTAAAAGAGATTTAATTACATAACTGCCTTAAGGATTCCAAGACGATGTTACATAAACATTATAAATAAAATCAACACATGATATCATAAAACATAAGTACAATTTTAAAGCCGTGAATGATCCAGTTTTCAAAACTTTATACAATTGGATTACAATATGTCAAGATTATATCATATGAGATTTCAATAAATCTCAATACATCATAATGATGATGCAATAAGTACACTCATATACAAGAGGTAAATATACAAAGAGGATAATGATCACATCACAACTAACATCCATGTCCACGAATACATTTTGCATCCACTGTCATGAACATTGAAGTAACTGGAACCTACTACAAGTATAATATCATATGTTAAAGTATCCAATGAAGTTATAGCACGGTTTCCTCCCAACCACGTGAAACCCGAAGGTCCACTCCCTCTATGCTTGGAGATAATGATAGGTCCACAAAACAAAAGATAGAACAATACTTTTACATGGCTTACATTCACATAACAACATAATGATATCAAAACATAACGAACAATCTCCTAGAGGCAAAACACAACTAGAGATAACTCAATACAAAGGATCACAATTCATATAATAGGCAAAGAGTGTCATTACATAGTCGGGATAGGTTACCTTGGTGAATCTTCCTAGATTACAGGCCCTCTCCAAGAGTTATCCTGACAGTCTCTACCGATTCCCGACCCATATATAAACTAGTGTGGAGTCGTTCCATCTTTCAAGAAGACAAGATAGGTGACTAGCCATTCCATGCCTTCTCAACCTTTCCTCAATTTTAACAAGCATTAAGAAAATAGGCGAGACATACTTTTATTTGAATTAATGTATAATTCTACCAAACCCCTAGTACATTAGTTAGGTTTCCACTGGATTACTAAACCTATGATAGATTACCCTGAGAACCATTTTGGGTTTTGGCCCCTATTGCAAGCCACTCTTTCTATAACATGACTCAACATCAATAACATGGGATAGTCTTCAGGCATAAAGAACATAATCACATATGTACATATATCTCTATTATGACATAAATCAAAATATCCATAATGTCACCATTATTACATCCAATTGTGCAAAACCATACCCCAAATAATATCACGGTAACAGTTTCCATAATACATACATTTACAACTTAATTCACAAGGTCAATATCCTATCCTTTGGAAGATAAAATCTCAATAACACTTAACAATTGACTTCCATTTTGACTATTTCAAAAAAAAAAAAACAAACCCATAAAGGCTTTCTTAATTGCTTTATTTTCGTGTCATTTAAATCATAGTTTATACTCATTCTCATATATATATAATTCTAAATTCACAATTATATAGTACACTTTTGTACCACTTAATTTGAATTAATGATTGACCAAAATATATAACAATGTACAAAGCTCATTTGTAAAACTATAATAAATATTAAAGAAAGAGCCAGCTGCGCAATCTATGGAGAAAGCAAAATAAAGCTTAACAGAAAATAGAAACTATAGACCAACTTCAGTTAATGACGCTATGCAAAGGTAACACTGAAGTTTTATCAAGTAAATCTTAATCATATTTCAGCAGAATATACAGTTTTCAATATAGTTGAAAGTAACTCAGTGTAAACACTTAGTGACTGATTTGGCGGTATAAGATAAAAGAATAACGTAGTTCACAGCAAGTGAGACTTCTGTTTAGTTTTAGGCATCAAATAAATAAATATAAGATAAAAGAATAACGTAGTTCACAGCAAGTGAGACTTCTGTTTAGTTTTAGGCATCAAATAAATAAATATAAGATAAAAGAATAACGTAGTTCACAGCAAGTGAGACTTCTGTTTAGTTTTAGGCATCAAACAGGGTATTCAACTGACACATAACTACGAGTTATAACACTAATTTAGGCGATACTAAATGTCATGAAAATCTTTTGATAAGTATAAAGAATCATCGCCTATTCTCCAAATTAACGGTAGATTGTTTCACTTCAGATGGCGTTCCCTAAAAACAGAACAAGGCGTGTACCGAAGGAGATTCATTTGATAAAATATCAACCCTTATTTCTATCAGTGGAAATAGATAACTTACAGCCAAGGAGAATGACTTAGAATAAAATAGAAGTTCCAGATTTCAATGTTCACATTAAGAAGAACAATAACGTCCACAACTAATTCATATACAAAAGAATCAGAGAATTAGATATTGCCTAAAGATGAATGGCGCTGCTACACCTTCACCATTTTTTTTAAGCAAGCAAATGAAACAATGTAAATACTGCAGGTTACAAATTGGGACAGGAAGATTTATTAATCTTTGCGCCCTACCATGTTCCAGCGCCATTGCTGTGATGAGTAGTATAAAGAATCAAAGATAATAATATAGTAGATACTATTAGAAAGAAGAAGGCTGCGCGCAAATTATTTGGACAGGTTACAACAAAACTATGAGACAATAACCTACAGATATTTGGCGATGGAGATGCCAGTTCACAAAGTTTGTAAAAAGTTAAGCTAATTCAGAAACAATGATGAAAGATTTGATAACAAATATCAATAGCAATTAGGCCGCGGGATTAAGAAGATGAAAATATTCCTGTCAATTCGGCCTCTAAGGATTTTACTTTATAATCAGCAATAGATACTTTATTATTGTCCATCAGCCAGCATCCTTAATAAACATGGGGATTTTTGACACAACCAAACCCCTATTCAATTTATTTGTTAAGTTCTTTGCCGCTAGATCAATCCTTTCGCATTATATAAAAGAATTTAATCATAAAAGATAAACTAAAGACTATGATTCATGACTACAGCGAACCTACGAGGTTTAAGAGTCTTTTTCTTTAATTTCGAGTTAAATAAAGCCATTAAGTTTGGCTAACATGCTGGATCATGGCAGGGGCGACGCCATAACATATTTGTTCACTATAAATTGAATTACAGTTAGAAAATTTATGTAATGCTTAAAAGCAGTAAATCACAAATTTAATTAGGCTGTGATTTAGTTTACATCCATCAATCTCGGAGAATATGAATACAGAAACTAGAAAGGTAGTGCGAGCTTAGAGTAATAAACCAATGCAATTTTTTTTTAACAAAAACCAGAAATAGGAATTACATATCTAAAATTAAATTTCTTATTATTCAAGTCAAAAGACATGGCTGTTGGGCGGGGGCCCTAGTTCGGTTGGCTAAGTAATTCCGTTGCGGCTCTGCTGGTCATGAGTTCTAGTCTCCCCCCGTCCCGTGGTACCGGAGGGCGTGTCGCGCCAGCGCCGCCGGTCACGTTAAAAAGTTTACTAGGCGCACTGCAGTTTATAGGGGGTCGTGCTACCCCATTCCTGCAGTCTAAAAAAAAAAAAAAGACATGGCTGTAAAAAAAACATACAATTTAAACAACCTAAATATGATCCCTAATAATATCAAACAACTCGTATACTTTCTGGTTTCACCTATGGAGTATACGTTTTACAGAGATTTATTACTTTCTTCATCTATCTAATTCAAAAACGCTTCTAATTTATTTCATGTTGATTGTGCAGGTTTAACAGAACAATCTTTCTTACAAGTTTATTCAGAAATTTGCAAAAACAATCCAAAAGAAGAAAACCTGATCAAGCTGAAAAATTGAGTTGAAGCAAGGTCTAAAGCTCCTGTCAAATCTGTTCAACACTAGCTATTTGACGAGGAAATCCAAAAGAATCCAACCCCAATATTATGCTTCCAAACCAATTCTAAGATGAAAGTCTTTCCAGTACAAATATTCTAAAAATTGCTGCCGTAAAAATTCTTCGAGAACATTCCTGTGCATGAAAAATTGCAACCCCCAAAAACTTTTAATGCATTTTTAATTAACTCTCAATCATGAAACTTAAGAGAGTCAATTATGCATTCACAATTATTCATTCAATTCTAACTTACCCTTTTAACTTTAGATCACCATTTCAACTCCAAATCAAAGATTCATAACATATTGAAAACATCTCCTCTTAAAATATCTATGTCCACATAAATCTTGTTTGCACAAATAAATCAACCATTTATATTTAATTAAATACTTTTGTAACAATTAACCTTCACTTTTAAAATAAATAACTCATTAAATTCAAATTAATAAATTAAACGATAAATATAAACATAAACATTTAAACAATTAATCATTTAACTATAATTAGTAAATTCCCATACAAAACCATACAAACAAGTACGACACAACAAAAATGGACTTGACAACAAGTAAGGGTAACAAATAGGTACTCATTTATTGAAGAACGATGGTTTAATAAGGACTTGTTACTACCTCTAGACGAACATAGTTTCATTGAATTAGGGTATGCTCAGACCTGACAAGCAGGTGGAGCCAATACCCAGTACTTGTATCTGCATGAAACATGATTGTTAACATATAAACTTATATCAGAAAACACAATGTGAAGAAGAATCACAACGTAGTAGAGTACTCACGAATGAGTAATGCTACACTGTCTTCTTCACCGAAATTGATGAGCAACATATATCACAAACAAACACTTCAACATGATAACCAAATAAAAACTCATAAGCAACATAACCCATATCACGTACGTGTCTATCTCAATATCATCACACAAAGACAACCAGATGATCAGGATGTCAAAAGTATCATCCACGAAGTATTAAAACAACATAATATTGGAGTCATATCAGAAAAAGAACAACATAGTATCATATTTATCTAAAACATCTATCTAACAAACTGAATCAAACTAAAACAGAGTGTCACAACTGGAGGGACACTACAGTGAGTATCTTCAAGCATGATACTATACCCAACACTACACCAAGCAATGGTCAAAGGCGCCTAGGCTTCTAATTAACAAAGGTTCTTAGTAGGGGAAAACTAGGAACATAGAGTTCATCTATAGTAGCCTGAGATTGGAGGGGTCTTCTTCACTCTCATCACCAAAGAAAGTCTCGACAGACTAAGGGTCTCACATCCTGGATTCGAACGACACTAGCCACCTCTTGGGGTACAAATTTTGCTCTCCCCTCTTTCTATACCTTACCAGGAATATGGTTGAGATCGAACCTTGGGGTGATGAAATCCTTAGGAAGGCCTCCTACTGAAAATAAAAAAGAGGCTATTGTGTGTTTCTCTTACACCCAAGATCACACAAGTGCATAAGGGGAGAGGATACACACACAATAACCTAGGTTAACACAAAGCGTGCAAGTGCATAGAACACATAAGATAGATGTTCTTTAACCTTAGAAAATCAAATATCTAAAAAAATTAAGACACACAAGGTTTACTTGATTGAAGAATTTGATTACTATCCTGCAGCAAATGTATCAATAGTTTATAGCTAAGTCTCTCTCAACATCCTACAAATACTATCAGAAGTTTGTAGTGAAGTCTTCTCCAATCATTCTCCAAGATAGTTGCATAGATAGACTAGTAACACAAAAAACACCTATTTAATTTGAATCCAAAAGTACATAGTAATTGACAATCAAAATCTTTACCTTTTTATTTTTGTGCCAGTCAGAAGTGACCTGATTCTGGCAAAAGAAACCTGATAAAAAAGTGACATGATTCTATAAAAGCAACCTAATTTTGTAAAAGTGACTTGATGCAAAAATAGAAGCGACTTGATACAAAAGTGACCTGATAGAAGTAGAAGCAACCTGACAACATAGTCAAACACATCGTGAGATCCTATCGATAACAAAAACTCACAATTTCTCATAGAATTTGTTAATATGAGTGACATGATTCACATTGGGTTCAACAAATGTAAGATTAGAACTCAGAATCAAATGCATACAAACCATGAGACAACCATAAAACCATTAAACTTAAATGCTAACAATCATAATTTAGCAATGAAGTATGAAATGAAAGAAATATAAGAAGTTGATTTAACCAAATGTTATACCTTCTCTCATCAATATCATTTTACCTTCATTATCCTTCTCCACCTCTCTTTTCAACGAGTTGTTATTGCTCTCAGAATTGTGTGCACAATTTCAATAAGCTCAGGATGATTATGGCTACAAGAATTTGATGTTTGTGGTTTTTTTTCTTTGAAAGAAGATGAGATTTGTATTTATAAAGGATGTAGACTCAATCGACAGACATGATTTGATAGCAAAATTGATGGACATGATCAAAGGAGAGAATGAGAAAGTTGTCATTTTAATTCATGAAGGGATAATAAAGAATTATTTAAATTAAAATGATGGATAATGGTGCACACGAAGTTTCTAAAATGAAGGAAAGTTAACTAGTGAGAGAAGATTTAGATTCTAAAATGAGATGGAATTAACCGATGAGAGAATATTTAGATTTTAAAATAGATAGATTAAACTGATGAGAGAAGAGGAATTGACTAGAGAGAAAAGATGAGTTAAAAAATAGTTAACTGGAAGAGAAAATAAAAAGATGGAAAAGAGAAATATGAAAAGTCTTAATAAAAATATGAATAATTAAATAAGTTAACATATTTATTTAATTATAGAAAAAAATAAAAATTAAGTGATTAAATAATTAAATTACTTAAGAAGAAGGT
Source organism: Sequoia sempervirens (assembly GCA_007258455.2). Classification (NCBI taxonomy): domain Eukaryota; kingdom Viridiplantae; phylum Streptophyta; class Pinopsida; order Cupressales; family Cupressaceae; genus Sequoia; species Sequoia sempervirens. The sequence continues at coordinate 212,430,954 of VDFB02075321.1, read as the reverse complement.
TAAATAATTAAAATTATTTAATTATAAGAAAGGCATACGAAAATTTTGAGTGTCAGAGTGCAATCGATGCTATCCTTGCTCCATCAAGATTGACATTTGTTGAATTTATGGATGAAACATGTGTGATCACTTGTTTCTAAATTATTTACTGCTTAATGGCTATAATATTTTCCTCATTAAGTTCAAAGTATTGTATCCTTCCAAAAACATTAGACACCATGACTAGTTTAGTTGTTTTTGACATCATATCAGTGACAATAGCCATTGAACTTACTGTCCCTATTGACAAAAATCCATGAAATATAACTTTCAATATATTGAGATTCAATGAATCAATGATCACGATAACACACTTTGCCATCTGAATCAATCTACCTCTTTGTTGCATTTTCTGCCACCAACTATCAAGGATAAGGTTGTTCTTTGGACATATTTCTATAGACAACACATTTTAAACGAGTCCTCAAACGATGTAAAGCAACCTCTGCTCCACCAATACCAAAAAATAAAGAAAGTACTTTAAGACCATTGGGATAGAATGTTTTCAAAATGGATAAATGATTTGTGACTATATTTTCTTGGAGTTAATTGCATAGACATTCCAAGCGATTAGTTCAGCAAGACACTTCTCAAGTGTAATCTTTTTCATATCCCAGTAAGGTTTCTAATTCAGGAGGTTCTAGGGGTGTCATATTATCTGGCCCAACTCAAACCAAGTTCCACTGCTTACACTTTTTAAGTATGTATGCTTTTTCACTCACTAATGGTTTCCCTTGCCTACACCTTCATTTGAAGGCTTTTCATCTAAGATTCTTTATCTCATACACATCTATTCTAGAGTATTTAATTTGCAAGTTTGAAGATATGGCATGGAGGTTATGGACCTGCCAAATGCATTAGCAATCATTGGCGTCCCATTCAGTCACCTTTCTTTGAGGCGTTTTATTAAACATTTCATATGCCTTCACTGTGTGTTCTATCACAATTCTAGGAAAATTCACCGATTGAAAAATTCACTGTCAACAATTCACTGCATGATGGTGAATTGCTAGTGGTGGTGAATTTTCCCGCAGTGAATTGTTAGTGGTGAATTGCTGACGAGGAATTCGCCGTATGCCCTCTATCACACCTCATATAGTGCTTCCTATTCAATTTTAATGAATTTTGTGTATATCCTGCAACCACTATCTTCCATTTGATAACATTTATTTTGAGGAAATTTGTCAAACGGTTCACCCACATTGTCTGGATTGTCATTCAAAATGAGCCAGTAATTTGGGCTCCCTTGAGTGGTTGTGAAGGGATAAACTCAACCCTGCAGGCCGTGAGGCCAAGCATCTCCACTTCGGCCAGATCAAGCTCCATACAACTGAAGTCAGCCTGAGACAAGTCTTTAACCTTTTACTCTCTCTCCTTGTCACTGTCTACTCCATCAGGAGCACCATAACTGAAGAAACATAAAGAGAATAAAATAACATAACCTCTCTATATAATGCATAGAGTCATGATTCGAATCTGATGCCTTGTCTTTGCTTCCATGTTTTACATGTATGTCTGCCAGGGCATTTGCAACCAACACATCTAACAAATATCCTCATTCCATTTTTGATGAATTTCTGGAACTTATTCCAACTTTTTATTTTGGTGTAGGCAATGAGATGACATTTTCGTGAGGCATTCATCAAAAAGTTCCATGCCTTTTTCTTGTCTAAAATTCAATATTCTTCCAATTATATAATCTTTAACAAAAATACATCTTTGAGTATGCTCCAATGGACGTGCATACCATGTTTTAAATCCCCCATTCTGACATGGGCGTGATGTTGGTGCAGTAGAAGTAGAGATTCAGATTTAAGTCCTCCATTCCTTTCTTCAAAGTAATGATGTCATGGTGATAAGGATACTGAAGCAAAAGTAATTTGTTCATGTATTCAGTGATATGAAATCCTCCATTGTTAGTCTGCAACATGCTTCCACAACAGGCTCACCTCCTAGAACTGGAATAATATGACTTGTATTATGGCCTAAATATACAACCAGGCCATCATCATCACAGTTCCGTAATTGTTGGTTGTAGGTGTAGCTGAAGGCAACATAAATTCCAAAGCTATTGGAGGTATATCATAAGTCTCGATAAGAAGCTCGACCATCTTATAGCAGGACTGGTTTGGATTACAGAGGCACTCAGTTATTAGAACGGGATGCCCAACCTGTTCTTCAGTGCCCATTCTCTCAAATGCATAATCTAGAATATATTCCATATACTCAAACTAATGCACAACATTTCCATCAAATGCTGATCTATCTCTAATAACATTTATGGTGTCTCTCTGTTATCATGGTGTGAATCGAGATGATATTTCCTTGAGGCTTTCTATCAAACAGTTCACTTGCCTATATAATCCTCCACATTTTACATGCATGTCTACCAAAGCAATTGCAACTGCAACACCTAACGAAAACAATTTTTATCCTTTATTCTTTGATAACATTAACAGTCCATTCCCTATTCCAAAGTTCCCATTTTGACACAGCTGAAAGAATGCTGGTAATAATTGAAGAAAGCATGATCTTCGAGTGGATGATTAACACAGCTTTTAGCTTTAGTTTTAGTTTTTTGTTTTAATGCATAATAAGACTGCAATTCCGTGTGCAGATGTACTTAGCAGTTTTTTTGCTTTAGTTTTTTAGTTTTTTCTGCTTTAAAGTTTGTTCGGTTCGATGCTTTGGCATCTTTCCTATCTTCAGCTTTGTTTTTTATTTTGTTTTATGTATTTTTTTTATGTACAGCCTGATCACTGTCTTCTCCAAATTTTTTATATAGAGTTAATTGTAACAGATTTGAAATATAGTTGAATACAATCATTCATTTTAGTCTTCTGTTCAGACTTTGAGCAAAATTATCAAACTTTTGTTCATTGATTTATATGATTATTTCAGTTTCAATTTTCAGTCTAGTGTAAGTGCTTTAAAATTTTCAACCTTTCAGTTGGTATCAAAGCTAGTTGGAGGACAAGTTTTTTCCAAGAAAAATCACAATGGTAAATGGTGGCAATTTTCCATTCCAACTTCCACTGTTTACCAGAGACAATTATGAATATTGGAGTATAAAGATAAAGTCCCTACTATTATCCTGAGATCTTTGGGAATTAGTAGAAGTGGGATACACAGAACCTGCAAATCAGACTGCTTTGAATGCCTTAACAACAAATCAACGAACTCAGTTGAAAGAAGACAAGAAGAAGGACAATCGAGCTCTATTTGTCATCCAATTTGTATTGGATATGCCAATTTTTCCCTGTATTGGTATGACAGTCAAAAGATGCATGGGAGGCTCTACAAACTGCATACCAAGGATCTAACAAAGTAAGATTAGTAAGACTTCAAACCCTTCGAAGAGATTTTGACAATATAAGGATGAAAGAAGAATTTATTACTAGTCCTGACTCAAAGTATTATGAATCACCTTAAAACTCAAGGGGAAAGTGTCATAGAGCAAAAAAAATGTAGATTTTTTTTTGAGATCCCTTCCTCCAAAGTTTGATCCAGTGGTCATAGTCATTGAAGAAAGTAAAGATCTAATTACATTCAAAGTTGCAGAGTTGATAGGTTCTTTGTAATCTCGTGAGGAGCGTACGTGCAATGTTCTACAGAGAACCTAGTGCAAGCCCTCCAATCTACTGTAAGAATTGAAGAAAAGTCTATAACTCCTCCATCTCGCACAAATAAATCTCAATGTGAGTCTTCTTCTAGTAACATAGGACGAGGTTGAGAAGAGGAAGAGGAAATAACAAAAGAAGGGGAAGAAGTTCAATTGAACATAGAAGCATCTAGTGTAGATATTGTGAAAGGTACGGATACTATAAATTTAAATGTAGAAAGAAAAAATCTTATTTGAAAAGTCAAGAACCAACTATACTGAAGAGTCTTTTGAAGATGCAAAGCATTCCACATTCTTTACATGCAATTTGGAAAAAGAAAATCACAAAGATGTGTGGTTCCTAGATAGCGAATGCTTGAATCATATGATAGGTAAATCTAATCTCTTTGTCAAATTAGATGAATCTGTGAGAAGTCAAGTAAAATTTGGTGATGATAAAGAGGTTGAATTAATGGGAAAGAGTACCCTTGTAGTCACAACTAAGCAAGGAGAAACTACAAATTTATTCATGACACTTTGCATGTGCCCAAATTACAACATAATCTTTTAAGTATTGGGCAGCTTGTAGCAAAAAATTATAAGGTTGTGTTTGAAGATAACTATTGTAAAATATTTGATAAATCAACTAACCATCATCTTGTAGAAAAAGCTTGTATGACAGAGAATAGATTGTTTCCTCTCAAATTGGCGTCCTCTAAGATGTGCATGCTCTCAAGGCAACCACAAATGATTTGTGGTTATGGCACCAACGTTATGGTCATTTAAATTTTCAAGGATTAAGTTTGCTTCATAAGAACAACATGGTGAGAGGATCTCTTGTAGTTCAAGAAAAATTAGAAGTTTGTTTAGGGTGTGCACTTGGCAAGAAGCATCGAGATAATTTTTTGGTGAACAAATCATGGAGGGAAAATTTTTCTCTAGAGCTTGTGCATGCAAATATTTGTGGTGACATGCAAGAGGAATCATTGGGTAAGAATCTTTAAATTTTGACTTTCATTGATGATTTCTCTTGCCATACATGGGTGTATTTTCTTAAACATAAATTTGAGGCATCTAAAAGCTTCAAGCACTTTAAGGCTATGGCAGAAAAATAGAGTGAATATTCTCTCAAAATACTCAGAAAGTTGATAAAGAGGGAGAATTCACTTTCAAAGTTTGTTGATTTTTATAACTCTCATGGCATCAAGAGACAACTTACTACAGCTTATACCCCCCCAAAAAATGGTATTGCAAAAAGGAAGAACCATACCATTATAGAAATGGCACAAAGTATGTTACTGTCCAAAAATCTTCCAAATTGTTATTGGGGAGAAGTACATTACAATAACAGTATATATTTTGAATCAAATTTCTACAAAATTAGTTCAAAACATCACTTTGAAGGAAGCCCGGAGTGGTCATAAGCCTTCAGTGGCTCATCTTTGAGTATTTGGGTGTCTTGCATATGTTCATGTTCTAGTTCAAAAGTGGAAGAAGTTGGATGCAAAGTCCCAACTTTGTATCTTCATGGGATACTTAGATGCAACTAAAGGATATAGATTCTACAACTATGACACAAAGCAATGGATTGTTTGTTGGGATTTGATTTTTGATGAAGGGGGAGTATGGAAATGGAAAAAATAATTTCAATAAACTACACCACTAATCATGAGTCTTGAAGATGATCAAGTTCCTCCTCTCCCCACAAGTTCAAGTGGAAGTTCAAGCCCAAGTTCACCAAGTTCACCTAGTTCATCAAGTTCCTCTTTAGGTGATAGTTCAAGTCCACCATTCAATCCAAGATCTTTATGAAAGGTACAAAGTTTAGTTGACATTTATCAAAAGAGTACAAATACAAATCCTATTGTCAATTTTTCTTTGCTTAGTACAATTCAAGTTGAACCTTCTGTGTATGAAGAAGTTGTGAAAGAACAAGTATGGATTGATGCTATGAATGAAGAGATGCATGCAATTGATAAAAATAATACATGGGAATTAGTTCAACTTCCTAAAGACAAACATATGATTGGAGTCAAATGGATTTACAAGGTCAAATATCATGTAGATGGTTCAGTAGAACATCACAAGTCAAGATTAGTTGCCAAGGGATTTTCTCTAACACCTGGAGTAGATTATTTAGAAACCTTTGCTCTAGTTGCCAGACTTGATACAATCAAGATTATATTGGATATTGTTGCATAGTACAAATGGTCAGTATATCAAATGGATATAAAATCATTATTTATTAATGGTTATATAGATGAGGAAGTATATGTGGAACAACCTATGGGTTATGAAATTTTAGGAAAAGAACACTTAGTTTACATGTTAAAGAAAGCTCTTTATGGGTTGAAGAAAGCTCCACTTGCCTCCAGTATGCTAGAATTGACAATTATTTCATGAAGAAGGGATTCACTCAAAGCCCACTTTGTATGTCCAATGTATTGGTAATGAGATTCTCATAGTTTTCCTTTATGTTGATGATCTCATTTATATAGGTAATAGTCCAACTCTCACGAAGAAATTTGAAGTAGAAATGAAACAAGAATTTGAAATGTTAGATCTGGGACTCATGCATTATTTTCTTGGAGTGGAGTTGCAACAACAATTTGAAGGTATATTTATTTCTCAAACCAAGCATGTGGTTGATTTATTGAAGCAGTTTAGAATGGTTTCATGCACTGTAGTTGCAGCCCCTATAGCTCTTGGTGAGAAAGTAACCAAGGAAGATGCAAGTTCCAAAGTGGATGCTACTTTGTACAAAAGTTTGGTTGGAAGCCTCATGTACCTCACTACAACTAGACTCGACATGTTATATGTATGTTGTGAGCCTCATCTCTTGATTCATGTAGGATCCACATGAGTCTCATTGGCATGCTGCAAAAAGGATTTTAAGGTATACACAAAATTTTGGAATTCATTATATTCTCCCACTAATAAGTTTGAGCTAGTTGGTTACAAAGACTCTGATTGGACTGGTTTAGTGGATAATAGAAAATAAACATTTGGTTATGTTTTCTCATTTGGTTCTAGAGTTGTATCATGGAGTAGTAAAAAATAGGCAACTGTGGCTCTTTCTTTCGTAGAAGCAGAGTATATTGCAACAACAGTAGCGAGTTGTCAAGCCATATGGTTTTGAAGGATTTTAGAGGATCTACATTTGGTTCAGGAACATCAACCACTCTTTACTGTGATAACAATAGTACCATGTTGCAATGGCTAAAAATCTTGTGTTTCATGCTAGATCAAAGCACATTGAGATCAAACATCATTTTATCCATGACAGTTCAAGATGGGACAGTGGAATTGATGTTTTGTCCTACATCTAAGCAATTTGTTGATATATTTACCAAGGCTCTTCCTACAGCTAGTTTTATTGCCTTGAGAAATCAGTTGGGCCTCATCCCTATTGCTCATCCAAGGGGAGATTGAAGAAAGCATGATCTTCGAGTGGATGATCAACACAATTGTTAGCTTTAGTTTTAGTTTTTTGTTTTAAATTCAGTTCGGTTCGATGCTTTGGCATCTTTCCTATCTTCAACTTTTTTTTTCTTTTGTTTTATGTAGTTTTTTCTTACACATGTACATCTTGATCATTGTCTTCTCCAAAACTCTTATATACAGTTAATTATAACATATTTGATATACAGTTGAATATAATGCAATCATTCATTTTAGTCTTTAGTTTAGTCTTTGAGCAAAATTATCAAGCTTTTGTTCATTGATTTATATGATCATTTCAATTTCAATTTTCAGTTTAGTGTAAGTGCTTTAAATTTTTCAATATTTCAATAATTGTGGGATTTGGCTTCACACCTACCACTCACATATGCTCAAGAGTCTCCACTATGTATGTATGAATTTTTCTAAAATTATTTAAACATATTAATTTCATTCATACCTTGCAATTATAGTATTCTAAATTTTCTTTGATTTTCTTTTAAATAATTTGCATGCCTTGTCTTTAGCATGTACAAATTCATGTGCTTGCAAGTTTTTAAAACCCGTTCAACGAATCCCCTTTTCATTACCTATGATCATGGCATTACATGAAACAACATTTATGTGAAATTGTTTATGCCTTCCTATGCTTCTCATTAGTTATGACAACCAACTTCTAATTTCCTCTTTTTAGTGCTCAAAGGCTAGAAATCTTGAAAAAGTGAGCAAAGTAGTTTTAGAAGTTAGAATTTTGTAAAATGTGAGCATAGGGGTTAGAATTTACCGAAATGCAAGCAAATTAGGTTGGAATTATCCAAAATGTAAGAAAATGAGTTTAGAAATGGGAAAAAAATGAGCATGAGTTTAGAATATTATAAAATGTGAGCAAAGTAGGTTAGAATTTCCAATTTTGTGAGCAATGAGGTTAGAAATTGGAAAAATGTGAGCAACACGGCTTAATGAATAAAGAAGGTATACTAAACCCAATCAAAATCACCTCAAATAAGATATTTGAATGCTCCAAAAGCCTCATTTTATGATTATTTAAAACTTTATAAAAAAATTAAAATAATTCTACATATTCTTCCAACAAATCCCCTGATCATTCCTCAACACCATAAGACTGAAACCTACATAACTTTCAACTGATAAAGTCTTTTTCTCTTTTTCTTTTTAGTTAATAAAAACACTATGACAAGTGAAACCCAGAAAAATAACTTTGTTTCTATGAATGATTATCTGTACCAAGCTAACAATAGATAAAACAAACTAAGTTAGTCACATTAGTAAGCACAAACAACCATTCCCTATGAAATTCTTGATCAAACAAAGAGATGAAAACATGGAACAAAAGCACAAATACAAATCAGTGAAAACATGTAGAATCAAACTAAGTAGATCAAACCTCCATCCCATAGGGGCATTGGTGTCACTTTGATGTGGAATGTGGCCCTTTCCCAATCTCTTGTGATAAGCTTCAAGATCCTTTATTGTGAAGATGATAAAGTTGATACAAAAAGATAGTAAAATCAAGCTAAAATGATATGAAAAGCATGTGATTGATGAATAAAATGAGTAGAGTAACAATGCATGAAGTTGTGGATCCATATTCAATAGAGGAAGTCTTTATTTATAGGAGAAGAGTTGAAGAATGGATGAAATTGAGCAATGTGGGATTAAAATGGGGACCAATATAATTGTGACACTTGTCCAAAGGCTAATGAAAGCCACGTGGATATGTGTGGAGCACATTTTAAAAAATGTGAAGAGTTAAGGCATGTAGGTGAGACTGTAAGGGTATGCAAGAGAATTGAAGGCATATGGTTGAGGGTGTAAGAGGGACAAGATGACATGTAAGTGGAATTAAATACCCTTGTAAGAGGCATTTAAGACCTTTGTAAGAGGCTTTTAAAACCTTTGGAGGGAAATTAAATGAATGGGTAGTTGAGGGGAATATTACAAAGAATATGCTTTTGTGAGGGAAAATAGGCTAATTAGTTAATTAAAAGAATTGAATTTCATGTGGAACTAGGTTAGTTGATCATAGGTTTATTTAACCTTGGCGGGGTTAAAAGCTAGAGAAATGGGTAATAGAGATTAGGATGTGATTAAAATTAATTAATTCAGAATTAATCAACTTAAGTGGGTTAGGGGTTTGTGACATTTGATTTATTTAATCAAATGAGAGGACTTCGAGAGTTTAATTAAATAGTTTGATTTATTTAATTAAATGGGATGAACATTAGTGAGAAGGAAGTGAATCAATCTAATAAATTTAATTATTTGATTAATAGTAGAAATTGATGAATTTAACTAAATAATATAGATTATTTAATTAAATGATTAGAACATAAGTGATTTATGAAGGAACGATGTTAGTAATCAGATTTAGATGCACAATACTGATAAGGACTATTTAAGTGTACAGTTTCAAGAAACCAAATCTTAAATTTTAATGATTTTCGATATTTGATTGGAAAAATTGAAACTTTAATTTTTATCAATCCATCATCTTGGTTGCTATGAAAATTGGCCAATTTGCTCGAAATATTCTCAAGAACATCCCCCTTGAATAGTTTTATATAAAAATTCACAGTTTTTGAAATTTAATTGTTTTCCTAACTCTTGGCAAGTTGCATCACTTCTCTTAAGGATTTTGACTTAAAAGTTTAAAATTTTTCAAGTTTAAAAACAAGGTTAACATGATCCTTGTAAGAATTTCATGGATCTTGCTAGTCTATGATTGGCATACCCCATTTTCATGTTTGCATTGTGTTTGCAAGGTGTTTTAATCATGTACTATTTGCATTATGTTAGTTTTGTGTCTTCATTGCATATACTTCATGTTTGTCATGTTGTATTGCACCTCATGTGTGTTTTATTTTTTCTTTAAATTTTTGTTTTGTAGGACCTTGAGCCTGGGGGCTAGTACATCCCCTAGATTTGATGTATCATACCTCTCCAATGTTTGGATAAAAGAACCACTCTTGGCATATCCTTACTTTAGTGTAAGCATGGGAGTAAGTTCATACTCTCACTAAAGTGGGGGATAAATGTAGCATCATAAATTGTCACCCTTGAAAATTTCACACTAGGTTTAGCTTGCCCCTATGTGATTGGACCTAATTGTGCTCTTAAATTGCTCGTTTTATGGTGATTTTCAAAAATCAAAATTAAATTGGTAAGTATTGTTTAATGCTTGTTTAATGACACAAAAATCCCCAAAATAGGTCTTGAATAGGGCACTAGTGCCCCTTTCCAACCTATGTTTTCCCCAATTTAAATATATTATTGAGAACATTCCAACATTTATAAATTTAAATTCATTTGTTGACTTTTGATAATTAATTTTGCAAGAAAACAAATTATTGCATATAAATACAAGTCTTTTTCACCACTTTAAATCCTAGAAAATCTAAATTGAGAAATTTTGCATCATAAAAAGTAGTCAAGGGTAGAATAAGAATAGTTTACAACATTTGTTATCAGTTAAGATTCATGTTGGCAATGCATCAAGTTTTAATGTGAGTTTTTTTATGTTATGTGTTCATTTGTTTTGTGAGTACTAACACTTGTATAGGTCTTTCAATCAAGAAACCAATTCTCCTTGTATGAGATGAATGCAATGAATTTAGTCCATCAAGGAAAGAAAATTTGAGTGGAAAGTTGTAGTACTTGTCAGTTTATCATATCTTTTATCCATTTTTCCTCTACCCAACTAAGGGTAAGCACTATTTGCATCATTATAGCTATTGTGCAGGTGGAAACACCAAAATAAGGTTTTAATTAAGCAAGCCCCTATATGACACAACTCTTTCTCTTATCTCTTGTGTGTAGGTGACATATTTGAAGTGGATTTGGGAAAGGATTAAAGACCTAATTGCAAGATCAAGAATTTGTTATCATGGAATCCAGTAGCACTTGATTCATGAATAACCCCCTATGAAACTTGTTCATTTCGTAGGTTTGTGATGTTCAAGCATGCAAAATGAGGAAAATTTTATTCCACCTCGAAGTGTGTTCCAAAATCTCAAACAATCTATTTGAGTGTCCTCCCTTGTTCATCTTTCAAAGAGCCTCGAAACGAGCATCTTCATCAGCTTCCAACCTTTGGGAGTTGTGAAAGTCTATTTTTGGTACATAAGCTCTGATTTTTAGCACTTGTCCACTTTTGTCAAAGTCTATCTTTGGTGCACAAGCTCTAATTTTTTAGCACTTGTGCACTTTTGTCAAAGTCAGTCTTTGGTGCACAAACTATGATTTTTGGCACTTGTGCACTTTTGTCAAAGTCTATCTTTGGTGCACAAGCTCTGATTTTTGACACTTGAGCACTTTTGTCAAAGTTTGTCTTTGGTTCACAAGCTCTGATTTTTAGCACTTGTGTACTTTTGTCAAAGTCCATTTTTGGTGCACAAGCTTTGATTTTTAGCGCTTGTGCACTTTTGTCAAATTTTGTCTTTGGTGCACAAGCTCTAATTTTTAGTGCTTGTGCACTATTTTCAAAGCCTATCTTTGGTACACAAGCTCTGATTTTTAGCGCTTGTGCACTTTTGTCAAAGTCTATCTTTAGTGCACAAGCTCTAATTTTTAGCACTTGTGCAATTTTGTCAAAGTCTATCTTTGGTGCACAAGCTTTGATTTTTAGCACTTGTGCACTTTTGTCAAAGTATGTCTTTGGTGCACAAGCTCTGATTTTTAGTGCTTGTGCACTTTTCTTAAAAGTTTGTCTTTGGTGCACAAGCTTTGATTTTTAGCGCTTGTGCACTTTTTTCAAAAGTTTGTCTTTGGTGCACAAGCTCTGATTTTTAGCGCTTGTGCACTTTTGTCAAAAGTATGTCTTTGGTGCACAAGCTCTGATTTTTAGCGCTTGTGCACTTTTGTCAAAAGTATGTCTTTGGTGCACAAGCTCTGATTTTTAGTGCTTGTGCACTTTTATCGAAAGTCCAGGTCTTTGGTGCATAAGCTCTAATTTTTAGCGCTTGTGCACTTTTGTCAAAGTCTATCTTTGGTGCACAAGCTCTGATTTTTAGCACTTGTGCACTTTTTGTTTGTACTTAGTCATTTTATTTTTCTTTCCAAGTGTTGGAGCGCTAATTTTCAACGCTCCTACACTTTTGGTAGTTTTTGCCTTAGACATTTCCAAATCACTCTGTTTTCGCTTCAAATTTTATTTCTTCACTCCCACTTCATTTCTGTGCCCAATTGCTTGTTTCATGACTATTCAACATCGTTTGCTTGCTTCACACTTCCCAATGCTCCTTTTTCTACTAACGCCTATTGATTCACCATCCTTGCAGTTTCTCTCTAGATTTCATCAAGTGATCCTAAAGGTGACATCTTTTGATCCGGTGAACTATCCCAGATCTAAAAAGAAGTCGTCATGCAACAAGTTGAGGATGCTAACTTTTCCAAAGCCTCAATGCATGTCATTTGTGATACATGACTGACCATTGATAATCTTAGGATGTATCTTCGTAGGTGCAAGAAAATTCATTCATCCGCTAGAAGGTCGGTCACAAGAGTTCATACCCTTGTAGATTACATAGTGGGCCTAGGTGATGCGTTCATACAGGAGACAAAGAAGAAGTATGAAGACTTCCAAACCCAAAGCAAGGAACCATGAAGACTCTTGATCTCCAGTGTTGAAATTTTTGATGCTTCCCTTTATGCATCTTGTAAATAGTTTTTGACATCTTAAATGTCTTTTTAGCAAATGTAATTACACTAAAAATTTGAGATGTAGTTTCACGAAGATGAATTACATTTTGAATTAGTCAAAGTTAGGTGAGATTTTCCTAGATTAGCTCACCTAACTTTCCTAATTTTACTCAAATGATTTCCTAGATTTTCTCTTCCCTCTCTTTTATAAATAAGAGGGATTTCTATTGTAATCTTTACCTTTTAGTATTTTGCAACGAAGTGTTGCCCTTTTTGAAGCAGATTTGTGAAACTTTGTGTTCATATTTTGTGAATGAAATCTCATCAATAAAGAAGAGAATTGGATACTAGACTTTGCGTTGGAATCGATAATCTTGTGGATTGATCTTGTTGGTAGTGGTTAGTAGATGAGATATGAAGGGCTTTAAGTAATTTATGTAAACTTTGTGTTACATTCCTTATTTGAATTTACGTTTATGTTTTGATACTTTTGTTGAATGATCTACAAGACTTTGTGCTTGTAATCATTCATATTGTTCAAGGAATTTTTGTATCTATGAATACTTTTTGCTTCTAATGCAACAAACATTGTAGTTCTCACAGATCCATTGTTGAAAAGCTACGTAACGACTTTGTGCCTTTGTGAGCTTTTCTCTCTTTTATTTTTTATTATTATAATATTTGGTATCTCTACACTTTTCTTTGACAAGATTGAGGTATTGGCATTACTGCTCATTTTTAGTTTAAATTTATGTTAAATCAAAACTTCCAACCGCGAAGCATTTTAAAACATCTTCTTTGAAAAAAGAGAGAAGAATGAATGTGACACACCCCCCCGATTTCGTAAGTGTGGTGTACATTTTGTAAATACTTAATTAGTTTTACCATAACTTTTGTTAGCAATAAGAAGGGTGCCTCCCCTTTCTAAGACGAGAGATTATATCTCACACAGTTGAGGTTGAAATCTAGGTTGTGTAATCTATTGAAAAGGTGATTACATATTTTTTGGCGACTCTACTGGGGACATGATACATATTCTAAAGCTTCATGCTTTCATTTGAAGTATACCTATGTCCTTTTTTTTTTATTGTAATTTATTTTCTTGTAAGTTTTTCAAGTTTTCACCAAGGACATGTAAATGGCTGCTCAAGGTCCTTGGGGAAATGCTTTTGGTCTATTGAGTCTAGCTCTACCCATAAATGCTCTTCCTAAAGGCTCATGAAAGAACTTTGCCAAGCTCCTTGGTGATGGACAACAACATCCTAACAAGCATATTGCTGCTTTCTACATCGCTTGTGGAGTTCATGGTGTTGAATGTGAAGATGTATTTGTAAGGCTGTTTGTGGAGACTCTCCAAGGTGTCATTATAGATTGGCTTTTATCATCTGGCACCAAGTACCATCACAAATTGGGAAACTCTCATAGCCAAGTTTGAAGAAAGGTTTAAACCTCTTGAAGATGCTCATGCTTTGTTGGCTCAACTCACCTCATTGAAGAAGGAATCTCACATGTCTATACGTGAGTTCATTGCTCACTTCAACAAGTTGACACAAAGAATTCCAACTATTGCTCAACCTACAGCTGAGAACTAGGAAACTCTCATAGCCAAGTTTGAAGAAAGGTTCAAACCTCTTGAAGACGCTCATGCTTTGTTGGCTCAACTCACCTAGTTGAAGAAGGAATCTCACATGCCTATGCGTGAGTTCATTGCTCACTTCAACAAGTTGAAACGAAGAATTCCAACTGTTGCTCAACCTACAACTAAGAATTTGAAATGTTTCTTTGTAAATACTCAAGTGCCTAAGGTTGGTTTCCTATTGAGAAGATCAGCCCCAACTACTCTTACAGTTGTGTAGACCTTGGCAACAGAAATTGAAGATGATCTCATTCTTATTGGGCAAATAAAAATTGAATCAAATGAGTCTGAAGAAATCCCTTCTTTGGAGTTATTTTCTTCCATCACAAGGATGGATCCTATGGTGCAAAGGTTGGTAAATGAGCTACTTGTCCTAAAAAAGAAGCTAGCACAAGGCGTGTTTTCTATGTCTCACAAGGAAATACCAAGGAGGTCACTTTCAAATGTTGCTCATAATTCTTTTGTTGGGAATCAACAAAAGTTATCTTCACCATCGAAGAGGCTTGCTCTTTAGGCACCATTAGTAAAATAAATAGTGAAGCACCTTGAATCCAATCCAAGTGATCTCACTATTCTCTTATGAGAAAAGGAAGTAGACATAGCTGGCGATTCCCAATTCTGGTTTATGCAGTCTTAGAAAGCCATTGATGAAAAGCAGAAGGATGAAATTCATTTTTCTGAAGTTCCAGTGAATGAAGACAATCTTGTCTTGAGATTTGAAAAATATGGCCATGCACGAAGGTCTCAGTCAAGTTGAAAAGAATGCATCTGTGTTTCAAGGTCATGAACTTGAACATGTGTTGCATATTTTTTTTTCTCAAAGGCAGGATGAGGACCTTCTTATAAATAATTTAGATTTTACCAAGTTTGAAAATGTTGAACATCATATTGAGGTATGCAGTGCAGTCATATCTTCATTTAAATCACATGAAGGAGATCATTATGATTAGCATAAGGTTTCCATGGTTGATGAATTAGTTGTTCATGTAGCGATTGGTAAGAATAATTCAATCTTTGATTGATCAAGGGAATGTCCCATAAGACATCTTGCTTGGTTGGAGGCCAATGGGAAGATAGAGGTTCCACTTGCACTTGAGCGTGAAGATAAACTTGAAGATGCAAATAAAGATGTATTTGTAGATGTGCAGGAGCAGTTTGGATTTGATGACTCATTTTGGAGCAATAGTATATTTGATATATTTTCAAAGGTAGTTGAACGTGTTCATCTCTTTCATGAAGCAATGCCTCAACTTCATCTATGTTTAGCTACTAATGATCATGGAAGGCATTGCAAGCTGTTGAAGAAAGGAAAATATTTTATTGAACCTATGAATGGTTTCATTTGAGAAGGTTTCATTGATGGCTAGTTTTAATTAGGTAGGTTTTTACCTTTTCAATAAGTGCATTTGCATAAGTTTGCATCTTGTTTTCGTAGATTTTTTTTTTGTCGTCGTCACCTGACTTTGTTGCACAATGGATAAAGGCACTTGAATTTTGGAGTTCTTCTCCCTTCATTTGTTTCAAAGAATGGTTGAAGGAAGATCCCCAATTGGAGCCAGTTGTTATCATGGAATCTAGCAGCGCTTGATTCAGAGGTAACCCCCTATGAAACTTGTCTGTTTTGTAGGTTTGTGATGTTCAAGCATGCAAAATGAGGAAAATATCAATCCACCTCAAAGTGTGTTCCAAAATCTCAAATAGTCTGTTTGAGTTTCCTCCCCTATCCGTCTTTCGAAGAGCTTCGAAACAATCATCTTCATCAACTTCCAGCCTTTGAGAGTTGTGAAAGTCTGTTTTTGGTGCACAAGCTCTAATTTTGGGCGCTTGTCAACTTTTGTCAAAATCTATCTTTGGTGCACAAGCTTTGATTTTTAGCGCTTGTGCACTTTTGTCAAAGTCTTTCTTTGGTGTGCAAGCTCTGATTTTTGGCACTTGTGCACTTTTTCCAAAGTATGTCTTTGGTGCACAAGCTCTGATTTTTAATGCTTGTGCACTTTTGTCAAAGTTTGTCTTTGGTGCACAAGCTATGATTTTTGGCACTTGTGCACTTTTTTCAAAGTCTATCTTTGGTGCACAAGATTTGATTTTTAGCACTTGTGCACTTTTGTCAAAGTCCATCTTTAGTGCACAAGCTCTGATTTTTAGCACTTGTGCACTTTTGTCAAAGTCTATCTTTGGTGCACAAGCTCTAATTTTTAATGCTTGTGCACTTTTGTCAAAGTCTTTCTTTGGTGCACAAGCTCTGATTTTTAGTGCTTGTGCACTTTTGTCAAAGTTTGTCTTTGGTGCATAAGCTCTGATTTTTAGCACTTGTGCACTTTTTTCAAAGTTTTTCTTTGGTGCACAAGCTTTGATTTTTAGCACTTGTGTACTTTTGTCAAATTTTTTCTTTGGTGCACAAGCTCTAATTTTTAGCGCTTGTGCAGTTTTGTCAAATTTTGTCTTTGGTGCACAAGCTCTAATTTTTAGCGCTTGTGCAGTTTTGTCAAAGTTTGTCTTTAGTGCACAAGCTCTGATTTTTAGTGCTTGTGCACTTTTGTCAAAGTTTGTCTTTGGTGCTCAAGCACTGATTTTTAGCGCTTGTGCACTTTTTTCAAAGTATGTATTTGGTGCACAAGCTCTGATTTTTAGCGCTTGTGCACTTTTTTCAAAGTTTGTCTTTAGTGCACAAGCTCTGATTTTTAGCACTTGTGCACTTTTGTCAAAAGTCTGTCTTTGGTGCACAAGCTTTGATTTTTAGTGCTTGTGCACTTTTGTCAAAAGTTTGTCTTTGATGCACAAGCTCTGGTTTTTAGTGCTTGTGAACTTTTGTCAAAAAAATTTCTTTGGTGCACAAGCTCTGATTTTTAGTGCTTGTGCACTTTTCTCAAAAGTCTGTCTCTGGTGCAGAAGCTCTAATTTGTAGCGCTTGTGCACTTTTTTCAAAGTCTGTCTTTGGTGCACAAGCTCTAATTTTTAGCGCTTGTGCACTTTTTGTCTGTACTTATTCATTTTTTTTCTCTCCAAGTGTTGTAGTGTCGATTTTCAGTGCTCCTACACTTTTGGCAGTTTTTGCCTTAGAAATTTCCAAATCACTCATGTTTTGCTCCAAGTGTCGTTTCTTCACTCCCACTTCATTTTCCATGCCTAGTTGCTCTTTTCACGCTTTCTCAACATCATTTGCTCGCTTCATGCTTCCCAATGCTACTTTTCCTGCTAATGCCTATTGATTCACCATCCTTGCAGTTTCTCTCTAGATTTCATCAAGTGATCTTGAAGGTGACATCTTTTGATCCATTGAACTATCCCAGATCTACAAAGAAGTCATGATGTAACAAGTTGAGGATGCCAGCTTTTCCAAATCCTCAATGGATGTCATTTGTGATACATGGCTAACCATTGATAATCTCAGGATGCATCTTCGCAAGTGCAAGAAAATCCATTCATCCATGATGCAGGAGCATCCAGTGGTGTAAGGGCAATCTTGCATCACCCAAAAATAGTTAAATTTCAAGTTTCTCAGTTTTTAGATATTTTTACATTTTTGGATACCCTTTTCGTCATAATGAAATTCCCAATTTACGGTTTTTATTTTCTATTCCTGGGTGGAAAGATATTGTAGTTTTAGTTTCCCAGATTTACACCTAAAAATCTTCTGAGTTAGATTTGAGGCACTTAGAGTTCCCGGATCGGCCCCGAAACTTGCCAAAATCAGCATAGCTAATTTTGAGCGTGTTCTTGACTTCAAGACCTTTCCAATGGTTCAAACGGTTTGCAAATCGGAGTCCCAGATCAAAAGTTATTGCCCCGGGAAGTTGGCGCACTTTCTAGAAGATAAAATTGCAAATGTTCTTTTGAAATTTGAACTTCAAGTTGTAATTTTTCGGTGCCAAACCGCCTAAACTCAAAATTTGAATGTTGTTTTGGCTCCAAACTAAAGAGGATCTCTATTTATGGGCGGGTTTCTAATTTTTGGGTAACTTATTGGGGACAAGCTCGCATATTGCAAAAGGGTGATTCAATAGCTTTCTGTAACTTGCATGTGTTGTAGAACTTGGGGATTTGAGATCCTCTGCATGTAAGAAGCTCCATTTTCTGAATAATAAAATTATTCTCTTGTTTGTGGGTTATTTTCTAAGTCTCGGGCTGCGCCCTCATCAATCCACCAGAAGGTCGATCACAAGAGTTCACACCCTTGTAGATTACATAGTCAGCTCAGATGATGTGTTTATATAGGAGACCAAGAAGAAGTATGAAGACTTTCACGCCCAAAGCAAGGAACCATGAAGACTCTTGATCTCCAGTGTTGAAATTTTTGATGCTTCCCTTTATGCATCTTGTAAATAGTTTTTGACATCTTAAATGTGTTTTTAGCAAATGTAATTACATTGATAATATGAGATGTAGTTTCATGAAGATGAATTACATTTTGACTTAGTCAAAGTTAGGTGAGATTTTCCTAAATTAGCTCACCTAACTTTCCTAATTTTACTCAACTGATTTCCTAGACTTTCTCTTCCCTCTCTTTTATAAATAATAGGTATTTCTATTGTAATCTTTACCTTTTAGTATTTTGCAATGAAGTGCTGCCATTTTTGAAGGAGATTTGTGAAACTGTGTGTTCATATTTTGTGAATGAAATTTGATCAATAAAGAAGAGAATTGCATACTAGACTTTTCGTTGGCATCGATAATCTTGTGGATTGACCTTGTTGGTAATGGTTAGTAGATGAGATCTGAAGGGCTTTAAGTAATTTATGTAAACTTTGCATCACATTCCTTATTTGAATTTACGTTTATGTTTGGATACTTTTGTTGAATGATCTACAAAACTTTCTTCTTGTAATCATTCATGTTGTTTGAGGAATTTTTGTATCTAAGAAGACTTTTATGCTTATAATGCAACAAATGTTATGGTTTTGATAGATCCATTGTTGAAAAGCTACGTAATGACTTTGTGCCTTCGTGAGCTTTTCTCTCTTTCTTTTATTTTTTATTATTATCATATCTGGTATCTTTATGCTTTTCTTTGACAAGATAGAGGTATTGGTATTACTTCTCATTTTTAGTTTAAAGCTATCTTGAATCAGAACTTCCAACTGTGAAGCATTGTAAAACATCTTCTTTGAAAAAAGAGAGAAGCATGAATGTGACACACACCCCCCATTTCGTAAGTGTAGTGTACATTTTGTAAATACTTAATTAGTTTTACCTTAGTTTTTGTTAGTAGTAAGAAGGGCACCTCCCCTTTCTGAGAGGAGATATTATATCTCACACAGCTGTGGTTGAAATCTAGGTTGTGTAATCTATTGAAAAGGTGATTACATAATTTTCACCCAACAGAATTCAAGCCTCCTATGTCAACAAAATAGGGCAAGTGGAATTAATCATTGACTAACAAAGTTTTGAAGCTGAGTCTAGAAAGGAAGAACCTACAAATTGTGACCATCTAAGATCTGGTTTTTGATTTTTGAGAATTTTATTTCCTAGTCTAAGGTGCAAGCACTCTTTTCCAACCAATTTGAGTCCAAATTCACATATCAAGTTCCTCTATCTTTGCACTCTATTGTTCTATAATTCATTCATGTGTTCAATTATGCATTTATCTATAATTACTTTAGGTTTTTGTAGTTTCATAGTGACCTAGACCGTACAAATTTGCATTATCAAATCAAGTTAATCATTAATCAATCAATCAATATCAATCTCCCCTAGTGAAAGAACCAAAATCCTGATCCACCATTATGAATCTTCCATTGAGGTTAGTAGCCAATTGGGTGTTAGTGATTATTTTTGGTTCCTTCCCCATGTGATGTAGGATAAATTGTGATTTAGACCCTAGATTCCTTTTCCCACATCACATTTGGCAAACCTAACACTTGTTATACTTTTAAAAACCTTTTGAAATCTTAAATTTGTGCATTTCTAGAAATCTATCTGCATCCAAACCTGAACCTCTACACCTTTGGATCTTCAAACATCATAGTTAAGTTCTATATTTTAAAAGCATTAAAATTTAAGTCCTCTGGTCTAGGGTGCCACTATCCTTGACTAGACTATTTTGAGCTAGATTTTAGTGACAGTTTAGTCTCTTAGAGTCTTTTTGTCCAAATTTGTTCCTAGTTTTTGTTGCATTGCTTTGTAATAGTCATATTCAACTCAATATATTTAATTGTATTACTTTTGGTGAAGAAATTTTAAAATTTTTGAGTGCTTTAGAAAAATAATTTATTGTTTGAATTCCTTAGATGATGTTTCATTTTGTGCCTTTGGTAATGCTTCTCACATAGATGATGAAGCTTGTGTATCCTTCTCTCCTGATGCATTCTCTCCTAGTGAGGATATCTTGGTGTAAGAGGAGGATATCATCGATAGCTTCCTAGACAATAACTTACCTACCCTTCAGTCAAACATTCCTCATAACAAAATAACACCTATGCATGAAGAATCCATATACCATCCTCCAGTCTTACCTACTTATTCTCACCAAAATTTCACAAAACCTATCATACCATAAATTAATGTGTTTTCATCCTCTCATAAAGGGACTCCATTACAATTAATCCCTTATCCATTGCATCTACACAAAAGAAGTCTCTTTCTAATCCCAATATGGATGTTTCCTTTCCTCATGAAGTTGGTGATATACCTATAGATTTAGAAAAATGTTATGGGCATGGATTTAAGATCCTTTCTAAACAAGGTTTTGATACAAACAAGGAGCACAAAATTTAGACCCTCTTAGAGCATAGATCACATTCCTCTACAAGAGGAATGTTTATCGACACCCTCTACCTTTGCATAAGAAATTCATTCCTTCCTCTACCCAAACACCACCCCATTGTTCAATTGGAGATGAAATCATCCCCATTCCACATCCCTTATATGAGATAGAGCATACATTGTCCACACTTTTGAAAATGGAATTGATCACCCTCCCACATCCTCATGAGAAAAACTCTAACAAGAAAAAAAATTATAATTCATCCTTTTTTGTATATCATCAAATATTTGGGTATTCTACCAATGACAATTAAATTTATGCCAAAAATTGATAGTTGTAGCATCAACCACACAATATAGTAATGGTCTAAACCCAAGTTTAGGGTTTTATTTTGGGAATCCTTATATATTTATCCCTTCACCTACAATACCTCCATGTTATTTATATATTATAAACATGCAAACCAATAACACACCATTCATCAATAATAGTCTGTCATATTAAGCACATTCTCAAAACATGTCACCAAATGATCCTGTGATAAATCAAATTTTACAAAAAATATCATCATTACAAATACAAATTTAAAACATGAACCAAATTTAATCCAATGCTCACCCACCTACATACCTTACATGTAGTTCATTATCATTTTCTATCTTAAAGACACCCATACTGCAAAATATTGAGATACCTCACTTTGAGGAGTACGTTGGCAACGGAGATCCCACTGATCATATATCAACTTTCACTATTTTATGTAGTGGTTTCCTTTTCCAAGATTCTCTCTTTGCTAAGCTTTTTCGGTGATCATTGAAGGATATGGCCTTATATTGGTTTTTTTCATTGTTGAATAACTAAATAGTGTCCTTTAGACAACTTGTTAATTAATTCATTCAACACTTTCAAGAAAACATTGGACCTCAAGTTACATTAACAAATTTAGTTCATTGTAAATAAGGACCTAAATATAAAGTAACTTATTTCATAGGACGATACCAAGACCTTTATTCACAAATCTCATATTCTCTCCTAGATGTTGATATTCAAAGAGTTTTCATTGGAAATTTATAACCTAGCATTAGAGATAAGATCTTGTTTATGAAATATGAAAGGAAAAATAAATTGAGCAATGGAAAGTACTAATTAATAAGAATTATTTTAAGGAAAGATATTACCAAAAAAGGGAGAAGCCAATCCAAACACCAACACCATATGAAGAGGAGACACAAAAATTTGATAAGGAGTAAAAACTAGAAAAAACCCCAATATTATGAATGAGCAAAATGCCTAAGAATGATACAAAGAGAGAGAGAGAGAGAGAGAGCACTTAAGCCTTAAGCTTACTTCATGAAGAATGAGAGGAGAAGCACCTCAATAAATAGAGGTGAGAAAAGGAGTTACAAAGTAACTCTCAACTCTATGGATGCCATCATTCATTCTATGTGTGTGTATGGTGTCAAGATCCTCATAAGGACGAGGCTACACCTAAGAAACTAATATTCCTTAATAAAGGAATTAAAATAAAATGAGTCATCCTCACACATGTGTGAGGAAACAAAAAAGACAAAAGACTTGTAGGGATTCCTTTGGAATATCATACAAGTAATTAAATAATTAAAATTAATAAATAACCTTTACCAACTAAAAATTAAAATTCTAACATCCCCCTTAAGCTTTACTTGGGGGGTTTACATCAAACCCTTTAATGGGTTGTAATCCTACATTTTTACAGTGAAAGATAAATTTATCTTTACAAAGAGCTTTGGTGAGAATATCTGCAACTTGATCTTCACCTTTACAATACAAAATAGAAATTTTCTTGTCTTCAATTTTCTCTCTAATGAAGTGATTTTAAAGAGCAATGTGCTTGGTCCTTGCATGAAAAATTGGATTCTTTTCCAAAGAAATTACAGTTTATTATCACAATATAAAGGAGTAGGATCCTTTTGAGGTAGATCCAAGTATTCAAGTAATCTTCTTAACCATAGTGTGTATTTGGATGCATTGGTACAACCTTTATATTCATCTTCTATAAAACAAAGAGAAGTAGATTTTTGTTCCTTACTATTCCATGAGATTGCATCTAATCCAAAAATGAAACAATAACCACAAGTGGATCTCCCATCATTGGGATCACCTCCTAAATCTAAATTAGTATAGATTTTTACAGAAAAATCACAATTTGCGTCATAAAAGAGACCAAGATTAAGAGTACCTTTTTAACATATCTTAAAATTATTTTTAAAATTTTAAAATGAGTTTGGTGTGGTTTAGACATATATCTAGAAACCACACCAACACTATAAGAAATATTGGGTCTAGTAAGTGTTAAATAATTTAAACTGTTAATGAATTGCCTATATAAAGTAGGATCAACAAAAGGAGTTTCCATATCAACCATTAATTTAGTTCCTAATTCACAAGGAGTACAAACACACTTTTCATCATCATTTTAAATATAGCATATCTTGAGAAAATAGGGCTAGGACCCATACAGATGTTCCCCCCCCTAAATTATTGGACCTAATTAAGTCCCTAATTTCCTAAATTATGCATTCCAAAGCCTATTTTTATCATTTTCTGACAAAGTTGCAAGCATTGAATAAATACAAATAATTAATGTTATGATCTTGACACTCAATGTCCTAGAAAATAGGGTTAGGACCCATACACATGGGTGTATGGGTCCCCTTATCTTTTTGGGGACAAATTTTTAATATGTTGTTCATGGAATTTTGACATTTAGAATTCAAAGTTCAAATGTCAACTTTTGGGATTTCATTTTCAGGAAGTTAGAACAATTGCATATAAATACCTAGTTATTACATCATTTCAAATCTAACAACCATTAACAAGAGAACTATTAGAAAATTTATGATCAAAAGCACTATTGAGAAAGTCAAGAGTAGCATTTTAGTGATTTATTGCAGCAATTCAAGATCCAACATCATGTCAAATTCTATCTGTGTTCATGTCTTGTGAAGGCTAACATTGTTGTAGGTCTCCAAGCATTCAAGAATTCAATAAAATCATTCAAGAAAGATCCAAGATCCTTGAGGTGATGTGTATGACTTCAGTCCTTCTAGGGAGCCATTGAAGGGTGGTGAGTTGCAACATTGTGTTCATTTGTCATTCCCTCCTTTCAATTATCATTTATATCATTGGCATTGCCATTATGGAAGTGGAAACACTTACACGAGGTTTGATTAAGGCAAGTCCCTAAAATGGCCCAACATTTTTCCTCTTTGTGAATGTGCAGGTTACAGGTTTGAAGACGATTGAAGGAATCTTGAAGGAAAATTCTCCATCATTGCATTTTTTGTCATATATCTTGTTAAGACACAAAAAGTCAATTGAAAAACTCACTAATGACATTCTGACAAGTTTGCAACTAGGAAATAGAAGGTTGAATCCAACATCATAGGAGTACAAAATCAATTTTAGGACCCCCTATCAAGGGCCCATATGCCCCTAGGCGACTGTGTCCCTCTACACATGTTGGATCCAACTTTTGGTGACAAGTACACATTAGTCTGCCTTTCCTAGATCCACTTGCAATTTATAGTTTCAGTCTGTGTATTTCTAGTTTATTGCATTTGTCATATTAGGTCATATAGCTCAATTAGTTTAATCATTTCTTATCCATATTCAAGGCCCTAAGAAAGTGGATCCAGGTCTAATTGGCTCACCTCTTTGGTTGATAGTCAATCTATTCACCTTGTTGATATCCACCCTTTTAATGAAATATGGAAAAAGGATCCTAAAAAGAACCTTAGGTTTAAACACTAAACATTCAAGGTTCACCCCCTTTTTCTATGTTTCATTTTGGTGAACCTTACATTTGACATCATAGCTTTCTGACATGGTAGTCTTACAAACCCTGGATCTAGGTTTTGCATTATGTTTCCTTGCATTTTTTATTTAGGGTTTTGTATTTGCATTATAAAAAATTCATAAAAAACTAAAAAAATTGCATCCATATTGCATCATAGCTTGTATTAAGGTGTGTTTCGGTCATTTAGATTAGTTTTTCATTTCAAATTGCATTAAAAAAAGTATCAATTTTTTTCAAAATTATTGTACATTTGCATTTCCTTTACATTAATTTTTTTTGGAAAAACAGTCACTATCAACCTGTTTGTAGATAGGAATTGCAACCTTAAAGAAAAATTTAGACATTCAATTTTTTAGTTTTCAGAACCGTGAACAAGAACCCATTTTCCCTTGGGAGACCTTGTCCTTGTATAGTTGCATCAACAGTCTTTTTCACACTTGTTTGTCTTTGACTGCTCAGTTTTCATGTACTTGCAAATCTCAATTTGAAATTCATAACTGTATTTTATAAAGCACTTTTCATTTATTTCATTAGGTGAAGGAAGGTGCATTTTTTAGGGTTAAAATTTGAATTTAAAAATCATTTTCAAGTCTTTGCATCTTACGATTAGTCAATTATTACATTGCAGATCCAAAATTGCATTCAAATTTGTTCAAGAGTCTTTCACATCGTTGCATACTTGCATTCTACATCAAATTGGGATACATTAAGAAAATTTTGGGAATTTTTTTTATTGTATCAATTATTTTCAAGTAGAATAAGCATTCTTAAACAATGTAGTACACAGTCAAATTTCAAACTTTTAGAACCCATAAACAGGAATCATATGCCCTTGGGCAACTCTGTCCTCTTGTGCATTGTCAGAAAAAATTTACAGATCTTTGTTATTGTGTTTCCTATTTTCTCTTACTATTTGATTCTTGATTCTGGTCATTTTTGCTATGTTCTTTTATCAGTTTAGTGTTCATAGTGGGTACACTTAGCATTTTGAAACTTGTATTGACAACCTAGTGTCCTATTTCCAATACTTTAGTGAGATGTAGTTCTAGACTTATGGAATCCCATTCTATTTTTACATCTGTTGTGGATCATGAGTCTTCTAACTCTTTCATGACTAGTGTTGTCAATACTCAACCCATATTGGAGTCTATTTATAATGCTACCATACCAATGACAACCTTACAAACACCTATCTTCAAAGATGAGACTATGGTTGCACATGTTCTTGAAGAAAAAATAACAAAATTGGATAAGGATTTATAAAAACTTCAAGATTGTGTGAATACTGAATGCTTTGCTAGTACAATGATTCCTATAATTGATAGCATGAGTAAATTGCTTCATGATGATCATGGATTAGAGGTTGTGTGTAGCCTAGCCCAAATAGTTGATGATAATATATCTACAATAAATAGTTACACTCAAGCTTTGGGATACACTCAAAGTCAAGGAGGAAGTCAATTCTCCCTCTCTACCACCATAGCCTCTATTCCTACATACACAAATCCAATTGTTGCTTCAACAATACAACTCAACATTGGCATAACTTCAACAATAGGTCTTCCCACTAGAAATCCTTACGGTTTTGGATCCTCACATGTCACACCTCAAGTTCCATCCCCACTCATAACTTCAAAACATAGTAGCCCACAAAACACATACACCATTCTACCATATTTACCTCATTCCCAAAACATGCTAAGAAATGATTATGTCATAAACCAACTCTTGTAAAATGTGGCATCACTTCAAAAAAAAATCTCAACAATGAACCAAAACCAAAATGGACAACCATCACAATATATTAAAAGGATCCCACTGTCACTTGAGATATTAAAAGCACAAATGCCACAAAACATAGGGATCCCCTGGTTTTGTTGGCAAAACAAGGGCAGGCAACTGAGATGGGGGGGTGAATTAGTTGTCACAGAGATTTAAAATTATCCAACTAAACTTAACCTTAATCTCATATCTAATGAATAAGCAATTAACCATAAGCAATTAACACATCAAAGAGACAAGAACACAAAGATTTTTGTTTTTTGGACACCCTATTAGGGGAAAAACCATGGTGGATGTCAGTCCACAAGATTATACTCTGCTAAAAGTATAATGAGAAATAACAAGGGGAATGCACATGCATTCAGGCACACTGCCTAGAGCTCACTGATCAATTACAAAAGGGACTCACTACCCAACAAGGTTGGATTAAAAATCCAGAGGGTATGAATTGAGAAAATAGCTTATGCTAAAGCCTAATTACAGTTCCAATTAGGCTCAACACTTCTTCACACTTCACACAATTCTTCTTCACACTCTTCTCTACAATCGAATGATATTCATACACACACATAGGAGCACCTTCTTCACTCACAACATCAATGAAAAAATCACAATTATATTATTTCTACATGAGATTTCACCACATCTTTTTTGGCTAAGAAAAATAAAATATATTTGCAATGTCGGCCCAAATTAACAACTAGATTTTTAATGCGAACCCACCAAGGTCAGCCACAACATAGTGGATACCCAAATTTACATCTCCAACACAATAATATTTTAATTGATTCTTCCCCAAAGATCCACAACATGCTACCACCATCATGTCGGCCAAGAACAAGAAAAACCGAACATGCGCAAAAAGATCTTCAACCACGAGCACACGGATCAATGTGGACATACCACAAAGATAGAGAATGAACTAGAGGCATCTAAGAACACCAAGAAACAATAGAGAAGCATTTGAAACAATTTAAATAACTAGAATCATACAAAATTTGTTTAAGAGCACTGACAAAGACAACAAAAATACTGGCAGACCACAACACACTCAAAACTTTACGCAGACCTCTGAAGCTTCCAGTAGATGATCTAGATATACTCAACAATAAACCATTTGATCCACATCAGTTAATCTTTAACATACAGAACAAAATTCCTTCATGACCTGCATCGTTCCACTGGGAACGTGACACACTTTATTTTACAATTTTCTCAATATCCTCGACATATACAACAATTGATACACCAAATGCTAATAGTCTTGACATCAATGGAAACCACATATCAAAAACACATTGACAACATCTAAAAATCTCCAACAATCTCCCCCTTTGGCATTGATGGCAACACATGATGTAAAAAATACCATCAACCCAACACACTGACTTCTTCTGCACTTCATTACTAAAAAGATTTGTCATGTTGCTCTTCTCTCCCTAAGATATTTTTCACATTACTCTTCTCCCCCTTTGACATCAATGGAAAAGGTAACCATGACCTTTCCATACACTCTGAGCCACATATCTGCACATCTAACTACTCCCCTTGAGTAGCAGCCACAAAAACATCAATTTGGATTAGAATATAGCAATAAGGCTCACGGATTGATGCAAGTAAATGCATCATTTAGTTCTTATCAAGAGGGTTAATTACCCCTAACATTCCTCTTAGATACTCAAAAGTATCCTTCAATAATGGCTTAGTAAATATATCTGCAATTTTTTCTTTGGTAGGCACATACTCCAGTCTAACTTCTTTTTCATTTACTTTTTCCCTCAGACAGTGAAACTTGATTGATATATGATTTGTCTTAGAGTGCAGTACCAGATTCCTTGATATATTTATTGCACTTGAATTCACAGTATATGGAAATAGGCTCTTCATATATTACCCTGATATCTTTCAACATTTGTTTCATCCATATCACTTGAGTACAGTTATTTGCAACAACAATATATTATTCTTTAGCAGTGGATAGAGAAATGGAATTCTATTTTTTGCTTAACAAGGACACCAACTTCTTCCATAGGAAGAAAGCACCATCACAATTACTTTTCCTGTCATCTACATCACCAGCCCAATCCGCGTCAGTGTATGCACACAAAGTGAGATCATCATCCTTTAGATACCAAAGTCCAAATTCAACTGTTTCTTTTAGATATCTAAAGATTCTTTTGATAGTAGCCACATGTGATTCTTTTGGATCATCTTGAAATATAGCAACCATGCATACAACATTCATAATGTTTGGTCTAGTTTGAGTCAAATAGAGCAATCCACCAATCATTGACTTGTACTTGGTTTGATTTTCCTTAGGAGAATCATCATTTTGTGTTAACTTACATCTAGTCACCATAGGGGTACCAACAGGTTTGGAGTCTTCCATTCCAAACTTCTTCAACAGTTCTCTCACATATTTGGACTGAGATATGAAAATCCCTTGCCAACTATGTAATTTGCAATCCCAGAAAGAACTTCATTTAACCAATCATGCTCATCTCAAATTCACTCTTCATCTCATCAGAAAATTTTATGCATAGATTATCATTTCCTCCAAAAATGATGTCATCAACAAAGACTTCTATTATTAACTCCTTGTCATGATCTAATTTGAAGTATAAGTTACTATTTGTAGTACCTTTAGTGAATCCAAGCTTCAGTAGGTATTTGTCCAATCTGGTGTACCATGCTCTAGGGGCTTGCTTAAACCCATATAGAGCTTTCTTCAATCTGCAAACCATATCTTACCTATCTGTTAGATGAAATCCATTTGGTTGTTCAATGTATACTTCTTCTAGTTCACCATTCAGAAATGCAGATTTTACATCCATTTGATAGGCTTTGTAATTCTTGTAAGCAACATAAGCAAGAAATAGTCTAACTACTTCAATTATAGAAACATGAGCAAAAGTTTCTTCAAAATTAATACCTTCCATTTGAGAGTACCCTTTGCATACCAGTCTTGCTTTATTCTAGACCACTTCACATTCTTCATTCAGCTTGTTTCTGAATACCCACTTGGTACCAATCACATTTTTGTCTATAGGCTTGGGGACCAATGTCCATGTCTCATTCTTTTCAATATGTGCTAGCTCTTGCTTCATATCTTCCAACCAGTGCTCATCTTGATAGGCTTCAATGACATTCTTAGGTTCAATCTTGGAAATCAGACAATATTCTTTTGTATTTTTTCTTCTAGTTTGCATTCCTTTGCTTTTATCTCCTATTATTTGACTTTGAAAATGATTTAGCTTTACATACCTTGGAGTCTTGGGACTTTCTCAGACTTTTGAGTCTTTTGAAATTTCTTCTACACTTGCACTTGTTTATGCTTCCTAACTGACTTGGCTTACTGGAGCAACTTTTGGTTGCTTCACCGAAACATATGGAACAATCTGAAGTAGATTCAGTGTCTGAGTGTTTTTACCTTGATTTGTGTTATCTTCGTTTGAGTCATAACTACAATGTCTGGATGATTTGACAGAGTCCTCATCAACTTTGACATTTGCACTCTCAACAATCTTTCTTAGTCTTTTGTTATAGCACCAAAATGCCTTACTTTTAGTGGAGTAACCTAGGAAGATTCCTTCATTGCATCTAGCATCAAATTTTTCTATATCATCATCTCTCTTGATATAATATTTTCTTCCAAAGATCTTGAAGTACTTAATAGTAGGCTTGTGGCCAAACCATAGTTCATAAGGGGTCTTACCAGAATTACCATTTGCATTCACTCGATTCAAAGTATACAAAACAGTGCTTACCGCTTCACTCCAATACATCTGAGACACATTTCCTTCCATCATCATTGTTTTTGAACCACTTAGACTTGTTCTATTCTTTCTTTCTACAACTCCATTCTGTTGAGGGGTTATGGGAGAGAATTGTTCTATTCTTTCTTTCTGCAACTCCATTTTGTTGAGGGGTTATGGGAGCAGATAACTGTCTTATAATTCCATGCTCTTCATAATAAGAGTTGAACTCCTTGGAGATGAATTCACCACCTCTGTCAGATCTTAGACACTTAATTTTTAAACCTTTCTCATTTTTTGCCATAGCCTTAAAGCTTTTGAACTTATCTAATGCTTCACATTTTTCTCTCAAAAAGGAAACCCAAATCATTCTAGAGTAATCATCAATGACCAACTAAAATATCTTTCCCATGAATACTTCTAACTCTAGAGGGACACAAAGATCAGTATGTAATAGTTCCAACACATTATTTGAATGAAATTGTTTGCTTTGGAAGGAGACTATAGTTTGTTTACCCATCTGACATTCTTTGTAGATTACATTAGCAGGCTTCACTAACGTAGGCAGATCTCTTACTGCTTGAGTAGTTATTATCTTGATAATATTGTCAAATTTTACATGACACAACCTTCTATGCAACAACCAAATTTCATCTATTTGAGAAATTAAGCAACTTCCACTAGCAGTATTCAAGTGAAAAATATTACCTTTAGTTTGCACACCAGTAGCAATCATGTTTCCGGAACACACACGAATCTTGCATTTTCCATTTTTTAATTGTAGATAATATCCTTTGTGTACCATCTGTCCAACACTTAACAAGTTGTGCTTTAGGCCTTCAACATATAGGACACCATCAGTATTATCCTTACCACCAAGGCTAATAGATCCTCTGCCACGAATCACACTAGCATTGTTGTCTCCAAATCTTACAACCACACCGTCATATTTCTCTAGACTCACAAACTTACTCTTATCATCGGTCATATGATGTGAGCATCCATTGTCAATGACCCACTCATCCTTTTCTTCAATTCATGTTGCAAGAGCTTTCTCATCTTTAGTGGATTCAATAGCCACAAGATTATCTTCAATGGTAGCAATGAAAGCCCAATCATCTTCTTTTGCATTGTCTTTATCAGACATATCATCAGTCACTATTTCTTCAAAAAAGTAGCATTTCTTTTAGAATCTAGGTTTTCTAGGCTTAGATCTAGGAACTCTTTCAGGACATCTTGTTGCAAAATGACCTATTTTACTGTAGGAAAAACATTTAATAGGAAATACATCCTCATACTTACCTTTTCCTCTGCCTTCTTGCTTTGCAATTAGTGCTTCCAGTTCTTCTACCTCTCTTTCTTGGTCTTCAAGTTGTTTCAATTCTTCATTGTACTTGGATATCTTTCTAGAGCTTTCTCCTAGACTATATCTATGATTGTTACTTTCGGATATAGTAGCCTTGAAAGCAGATTTAGTTTTTGGTGTGGATTCACCAAATTCATTTATTTCAAAAGCAGCAAGCTTACCGATCAACATATCTCTTGTCATCTTGTTCACAAATTTGAACTCTTCAATGGCATGAACCTTAATTTTATAGGAGGGAGGAAAGGATCTAAGTACTTTGGCCACAATTTCATCCTCATCCACAGAACCATCGACACATGTAATACCCATCACTATCTCGTTTACTCTCTGCATAAAAGAAGCGATATTTTCATCTTCTCCCATCTTCAAATTCTCATATTTACCTTTCAAGCTCTATAGCCTAGCCATCTTCACCTATGCATCACCTTCATACAAAGTTTCTAGTTTCGTCCATATCTCAAGAGATGTCTGTAGACCTAATACATTAGCCATCTCTGAATCTGTCAAAGCACTCACCAATGCTTCCATGGTCCTATATTATTTTCAACATATTTGATCTCATTAGCAGTAGAGGGACCATTCTTAGGAATAATATATTGATTTTTTGTAATCTTCCAGTAAGCATCACCAATGCATTGTAGATGAAATTACATCCTGACTTTCCACATGGAATAGTTAGTGCCATCAAATCTAGTACTGTCCTTCTTGAATGTTTTCATTTTTCATCACCTCAAGCTATTAAACTTCTTCAGAGGAACCTGCTTTGATACCAATTGTTGGCAAAACGAGGGCAGACAACTAAGAGGGGGGGTGAATCAATTGTCACAGAGATTTAAACTTATCCAACTAAACTTAACCTTAATCTTAGATCTGATGAATAAGAAATTAACCATAATCCATTAACACATCAGAGAGACAAGAACACAAATATTTTTTTTCATGGAAACCCTATTAGGGGAAAAACCACAATGGATGTTAGTCCACAAGATTATACTCTGCTAAAAGTATAATGAGAAATAACAAAGGGAATGTACATGCATTTAGGCACACTGCCTAGAGCTCACTGCTCAATTAAAAAAGAGGCTCACTACCTAACAAGGTTGGATTAAAAATCCAAAGGGTATGAACTGAGAAAATAGCTTCTGCTAAAGCCTGATTATAGTTCCAATTAGGCTCAACACTTCTTCACACTTCACACATTTCTTCTTCACACTCTGCTCTGCAATCAAATGATATTCGTACACACACATAGGAGCACCTTATTTACTCACAACATCAATGGAACAATCACACTTATATATCTACTACATGAGATTTCATCACATCTTTGTCGACCAAGAAAAATAAAATATATTTGCAATGTTGTCCCAAATTAACAACTAGATTTTTAATGCGAACCCACCAAGGTCGACCACAACATAGTGGAGACCCAAATTTACATCTCCAACACTAAAATACTTTAATTGATTCTTCCTCGAAGATCCACATCACGCTACCACCATCATGTTGGCCAAGAACAAGAAAAACTGAACATGCGCAAAAAGATCTTCAACCACGAGCACACAGATCAATGTGGACATACCACAAAGATAAAGAATGAAGTAGAGGCATCTAAGAACACCAAGAAACAATAGAGAAGCATCCATAACAAATTAAATAACCAGAATCATAAAAACTTCATTCAGGAGCACTGAAAGAGACAACAAAAATACTGTCAGACCACAACACACTCAAAACTTCACGCGCACCTCTGAAGCTTCTGGTAGATGATCTAGACATACTCAAAAATAAACCATTTGATCTACATCAGCTGATCTTTAATGTATAGAACAAAACGCCTTCATGACCTGCATAGTTCCACTGGGAACCTAAAACACTTTCTTTTACAATTTTCTCAATATCCTCAACATATACAACAACTGATACACCAAATGCTAATAATGTTGGCATCAATGAAAACCACATATTAGCAACACATCGACAACATCCAACAATCTCCAATAGGTTTGACAAGTAAAATGGTAAAGGGGACCCTATTAACCACATATCAACATATACCACCATGTGTAGTGACTTTATTCTTGAGGATAAGATCCAAGCTTAAATTTTC
This sequence comes from Sequoia sempervirens, assembly GCA_007258455.2. Lineage (NCBI taxonomy): Eukaryota > Viridiplantae > Streptophyta > Pinopsida > Cupressales > Cupressaceae > Sequoia > Sequoia sempervirens. The sequence continues at coordinate 212,397,025 of VDFB02075321.1, read as the reverse complement.
CCTAGGTCATTGAAAGAAATGACCTTGGAGTGGTTTTGTTCATTACTAAATAACTCAAACCACTCATTTAATAAGCTTGTTGATGCTTTACTCAATCACTTTTAAGTCAACATTGGTCCTAAGATCAACATAACTAATTTAATGTGATGCAACAAAAACAAATGTAAAAAGGTTACAAATTTCATAAATCGCTATCAGTTGATATTATCACAAGTCAATCTAACTCTTCTTGATGTAGAAATACAAAGAATGTTCATTGAAAACTTGCAAAAGGAAATAAGGGAAAAAGTCTTATTAATGAATTTTTCATCCTTTATAAGCTTGTGTATGATGCTTCATGACTATCAAAATCTGGTTAGTAAGTATGAAGAAGCATATTCATCAGCTCATAGTGAGAAATCCAAGCTTGTACATCAAAAAAATTTCTAATCATTCAAGAAGACAAACAAGGAATTTCCAAAGATAAATCCATCTCAAACAACTAACCATGTTGAACCTCAAGTTGTAGCCATAAGTTCAACCCCATACCAATTTAGGGAAAAAGATAGACAGTTTACCCCTCTACTTGATTCCCTCCATTCAATTATGTTGCAAATTTTGGGTAAGAACCTAATCCGCTTGCCTCTAATTAGACCTGTGGATACAACCAAGCCTCTACCTCCAAGCTTTAACCCAAGTGTGTTTTGTCAATATCATCACACAAATGGACATGATACATAATGATGCATCCATCTTAAACATCAAGTTCAAGACCTCATTGATTCTAATCACATTCAATTGGGTGGTATTAATGATAAAGGGAATAAGTCAGTTGCCCCACCTAACCAAAATTTATAGTTTCTTACCAATCCCGTGCCTAATCATGCAACCAACTTTGTGCAACCTTGTGATGATGATGAGATGAATATTGATACACCTAACTATATTATTAATGATTACAATAGTGATGAATATTTTCTATAAACAATGGTTGGTTTTGTGGAGGTGTAACCTCATAAGGGAAAAACCACTATGTTACCCAACATCGCTTTCACTAATGATGATGCACTTAGACATGCGCTTGATGATCCTCTCTACATTGTTGACCATATCAATAAAAAACCTTACAAAGAATACTTATTGATCCCACGTGTGTAGAGAATGTGATCATTGAGGAATTTTTGTTTGTGCAAGAGATTTATCAAGATACCTATGAACAATTGCAATCATGGATAAAAACTCATGATGGTTTTTCTCACCCTATGATAGGTTCCATCACCCTTCCTCTCAAAGTTGGACCAAAACAACTAGATATCTCATTCTCCACCATCTTGTCATCAGATTAATTTTTTGTGAAGCTAGGCTATTCATGGATACACTCCATGAATTTCGTCTCGTCAATTATTCACAAGTGCATAAAGTTTCCCTTTTGAAATGAGATATTTACAATGCACCATAGTGGATTTAATCCTTTGTATTCCCATAGAAAATTTTCATTGGATTTCTTTTGGCCTCAACCTATGGAACCTATAAATCCTCATGAAGATTTATTTTTCAAGTCATATCAAAATTTTAAGGTAAAGCGCATAACAAAGTTATCTCTTAGCAACATTCCTGAGTGTGATAGGTCTATGGTTGTTCCTTCTCCCGAACCCATCATGGATGAACCTGTGATTGAGCTAAAAAACCTTCCAAGTAACCAAAATAAATATATTGTAGTTCATCCACCCATCTTGTATAAGAGACCAAGAGAGAATAAGATGATTTCCTTTGTGCCTCCAAAGGTAAAGCAAGTGTCTAGAACTAAAGAAATAATGGTTTCCCAACCCTCAGTGGTTCCTTTAGTTCCTCCAATATGGAAAGAAAAGAAACCTATGGTTTATAAACTTTCTCCCACCTCATCATAACATGAAAATCATGCAAGAAGAAACAAAAATGCTAAAGAGTGTAGGCATAGACATCGTGTTATTGCCCACCAATTGGAAGAAAAAAACAAAAAAAATATGATAATCCAACTGCCATGGAAACAACTCGAGAGGAAATTCAACTTTCACTAAAACAAGACATAAAATCAAAACAAGAAATCAAACAAGAGAATTCAAATAAAATTGTCATAAAACCTCCCATTGTGATCAATTTGGATATTGATGATGAGATTGCTAAAATTGATGAGGAGGTGCATAATGAACTTAATGTTTTATTTTTAAAGAAAATGAATTTAGATGGAGAAATCATGATGATCCTCTTGATGAGAGTGGCCTACCACATGTTACACCTATAGATACTCCTAGTACAACACTTGTAGTCCCTTTGGATAGTTTTCTGCCTTCCATTTATGATAAGCAAGATTAGGATACAAATGACCTGCTTTAGGTCAGCTTGCACGTATGGTAATTCTTTATATTTTTATTATGTTTTCTTTGTGTTTTCTTTCATGTGATGTGATCTCTCATGTTGTGTTGCTTGGTGTGTCTTTATGTTTGTGAGTTTTCTTTGGATGGCCCCTTGTTGCTCTGTTAGTGCAAGGATACAAAGAAAGCAAATATTTTGTGACATTCTTATATTTGTACCTTCATTTTTCTATATGTTTTCAACTTTATTCTTCCTTTTTGTCTTGTGTTTTCCTTTTGGGGATGATGCAAGGTGTTGAGACATTTAGGTCTCTTCCATGTTGACCCAAAATTTTCTTTGTCTTCTCTATCTATGTGTTAGTCCTCCTTTGTGTTTGTTGTTCCACAAGTATAAATGGAGAACGATGTCCATTTAAAGATCTATTATATCACTATAGAAAAGATGTATATTGATCTCATATCCATGGATCCCTTAGTGTACCTTTCTATACTTTTGTCATATTATATTTGGGGGCAACCCCTTATCATTATGTAGATCTATTTGGAAGCGTATGTTTTACATAGGGATTTCCAAATAAGCTCTTGTGACCCTTTGTTGCATGGAATTCATCATTTTCTACTTTAAAGTAATTGCTCATGACATGGTGTTTTTAAATTTCTTTAAAGTGGGGCATATAGTGAAATTATTTTTCTTCATTTTGTCCACAGAGACTGGAATTAGTGGTGTGTTGACATTGACACTTGCCATTGACATTTTTTTGCTTTACTTTGTTCATGGGAGTAAATTTAGTGTAGCATTAGCATTGCATCTTTTGGCACCTTATCAAGGTTATCAGGGAGTTTAACTCTTGGTATGGTTGGGCACACCTTGTAGACCTAGTGTGTGTGTCTCATTTTTCCAATGTTATGGGTATACCTTGTAGACCTAGTGTGTATCCCATCCTATCTTGGGGGCTCACCTAGTGAATAGAAAACTTCACTAGCCTGTGTGCCTTCCAGTTCATGATTCATCTAGAAAATATGAAAATTTTCTATTGTTTGAGTCATGAATACTTTTTGTATGGGTCCTAGCATAATACAAGTTGTTATTCCATACCCTCTTTTGTGTTTCATGTTGATGTGTATATTTGTGTATGTTGTTTTACTGCATATCAAACATGTGTGTGTTCATTTGTGCTTATGTTCATTTTTCATGGGATCTTAGATCATGGGGGATTGATCACCCTCCTTGATCCTTATTCATCCCATTTCTTCAACATTTGGTACAATTGAACCCCTCTTGACAAATGTGTCTCTACTTTAGTGTGAGTATGAGCATAAGTTCATACTCTCACTAAAGTGGGGGCTAAATGTAGTATAGAAAATTAAGTCGCTAATTTCCTAAATTATGCATTTCAAAGCCTATTTTTATCGTTTTCTAATAAAGTTACAAGTATTGAATATATACAAATAATTAATGTTATGATCCTGACACTTAATGTCCTAGAAAATAGGGCTAGGATCCATACACCCATGGGCATATGAACCCCCTTATCTTGTTGGGGAGAAATTTTTAATGTTTTTTTGGTTGTATTTTAACATTTAGAATTCAAATTTCAAATGTTAGCTTTTAGGATTTGTTTTTTGGGAAATCAAAACAATTACATATAAATACCTAGTTATTGCATCATTTCAATTCTAACAAACATTAACAAGAGAAATATTAGAAAATTTATGATCAAGAGAACTAATGAGCAAGTCAAGAGAAACATTTTAGTGATTTATTACAATAATTCAAGATCCAATATCAGGTCAAATTCTATGTGTGTTCATGTCTTGTGAAGGCTAACATTGTTGTAGGTCTCCATGAATTCAAGCATTGAAGAAAATATATCAAGCAAGATCCAAGATCCTTGAGGTGATGTGTATGATTTCAGTCCTTCAAGGGATCCACTGAAGGGTGGTGAGTTGTAGCATTGTGTTCATCCATCATTCCTTCCTTTTAATTATCATTTCTATCATTGACATTGCCATTGTGGAAGTGGAAACACTTACATGGGGTTTGACTGAGGCAAGCCCCTAAAATGGCCCAAAATTTCTGCTCTTTGTGAATATTTGGATTATAGGTTTGAAGAGGATTTAAGGAATCTTTAAGGAAAATTCTCCATCATTGCATTTTTTGTCATATATCTTGTCAAGCCACATAAATTCAATTATAGAATTCACTGACAATATTCTAACAAGTTTGCAACTGGGAAATAGAAGTTCATATCCAACATTAGAGGAGTAAATAATTAGTTTTAGGACCCCCTATTAGGGACCCATATTCCCCTAGGTGTCTGTGTCCCTCTGCACATGTTAGATCCATATTTTGGTGATAGGTACACATTAGTCTATCTTCCCCAGATCCACCTACAATTTTTAGTTTTAGTTTGTGTATTTCTAGTTTATTGTATTTGCATATTAGGTCATATAGCTCAATTAGGTTAATCATCTCAAATAATTTCTTATCCATCTTCAAGGCCCTAATAAAGTGGATCTAGGTTTGATTGGCTCACCTTTTTGGTTGATAGTCAATCTATTCACCTTGTTGATCCACCCTTTTAATGAAATATGGAAAAAGGATCCTAAAAAGATCCTTAGGTTTGAACACTAAAAATTTAAGGTTCACCCCCTTTTCTATGTTTCATAAGCTAAATCAAGAACTAATTTAATAGTTGGCATCTTAGCTATTGCAAAAAATGTTTCATTATAATCTAAACCCTTCACATGAGAGAAGCCTGTAGCAGTTAATCTAGCCTTGAAATTTCTAACCTTAGTATTATACAACCATTTAGATGAAACATGTTTTTTTTTCATTAGGTAAAGGAACTAAATCCCAAGTTCTATTAGCAATTAATATATCAAATTTTCTTGCTTAGCCTTTTTCCAATGAGGTTGAGCTTTAGCTTGTTCATATGTTTGAGGAACATTTGTATGCATAATTTTAGACATCAAAGCATAATTACAATAGTTTTCCTTTCTAGTCTTAGATTAATTCATTCTAGCTAAAATATACTCACTTTCTTGTATATATTTTTTAAAATATTTAGGATTTCTTTTAGAAGTACAAGAGTATCATTACTTAAATAAGAATCATGGGGAGAAGATACAATAGATCCATCTTCACTATCACTATGAGTAAGAGATGCATTAAGAGGGTGAAGAGAAGATTCATCTTTAGGATTATCCTCTATAACAACAATTTTGTATTGAGAAGATTAAATATTGTGCACTTTAGAACAATCATGAACACCATTTTTGAAAATTCATACATTGTCTAGCAACTTTTAACTTCGTTAGTAATAGGATTATAAACTCTATAAAATTTAGAATGTTCATCATACCCAACAAAAATATGATAAGAATATTTATGATCTAATTTTTGCCTCTTTTGTTTAGGTTTATGAACATAAGCAATTGAGCCAAAAATTATTAAATGCTTAAGATTAGGTTTCCTACTAGACCAATCATCTTTAGAAGTTATATCCTTTAAGGATTTTGTAGGAGTCCTATTAATAATATAACTAGCACAAAACATAGCTTTAGCCAAAAAATTATAAGACATATTCTTAGCATGTAAAATGCATCTAACCATTTCAACAATAGTTCTATGCTTCCTTTCCACTACACCATTTTGTTGAGGTGTATAGGGAATGGTTTGCTCATGTTTAATACCAATTTACTTTAGAAAACTATTGAAAGCATTATTCACATATTATTTGCTATTATTAGTTCTGAATTTCAGTTTTAAAGCCATATTGTCTTTCAAAAAATTTATGAAATTCATAAATATATCAAGAACTTGATCCTTACTATGAAGAAAATAGATCCAAGTTATTCCTGAATAATCATCAACAAAAGTAAGTGCATTCCTTGATCCTTGGATGGATTTATTTTCCATGGGTCCCAAAAGGACACTATGGACTAGGTGCAAATTATGATTTTCCCTCCATGATTGACCTTGTGGAAAGGGCTTCCTATGCATCTTACCACTCATGCATCATGTGCACACAATTTTAGATTAAACAATAGTAGGCAATCCTTCTATCATACTAAGTTTTTTAATGAAGGAATTATTGTTAGCATTTATATGACTAATTATTTCATGACAAACATTGAAATCAATGGTAGATATTAAAGAGCATCTGGATTGAGAAACCTCATAAAATTTGAACGAATTATCATCGTTTAATTTAGCATTAGCAATGACATTATTTTATTTTGGATCAATCACATATCACATATCTTTGTAAAATTATTTTTGTAATCTTAACAAAGCTTAGCAACTGAAAGTGAATTAGTCTTTAATTCAAGAACATACAAAATATCATGCATTTATCATTAGGAACATTCACATGTCTAACTGTTTCTACTTTATAACTATGATTATTAGTAAGTTGAAGAGGAACATTAGACATATCAGGATGCTTAGATTCAAAAAATTATTTATTGTCAAGTGACAGGTGAGATGCACTTGAATCAATAACCCGTTCAAGAGGTCATGAAGTATTAAAACTACAAGTAAAAACACATCTAGATTGATTTGCATTGTTATGAAACTTATAATTATTAGGTTTATTTTATTGTTGATTATTTTTCCTCATAGAATTTTTCTCATTATGCTTCTTGAAACAAGTACTTTTCCAATGACCATATTACAAATAAGTGTAATGAGGTCTATTAGAAGAGTTAGACTTTTTAGGATCATTACCATTATTTTAATGAGGTTTATTATTATAATGTTGTTTATAATGGGGCTTAAATTTTTTCTTATGATTAGACAAAAAAGCATGTTCATTAGACTTAAGATTGTCAAATTGAATCAACTTAATAGCTTCTTCCTATCTTAACAAATTACAAAAAATATCATAAGTGAGTTGACTAGCTAAAGAAGGAATAGCTAATTAAGCATGAATATTAGTAATAAATTGTTGAAATTGCCTAAGGAGACATTTTTTAAGAATAAGATAAATTAATAGAAGATATTCTAATTTTACTCCTAAAACTTGCAATTAAATATTGAAAGCATCAAATTTTAATAAAAAATCATCCATAGATTTGAAATCGAAATACCTTAAATCTTCAAGTTGATCTTGAAGTTGATTTTTTATAGATTCATTTGAACTATTATAAATAACCTTGAGTTTTTTCCATGCTCCATACGCTTCTGTGCATGTCCCAATGTGAACATATAGTCCAGGTGACATGGAAATACCTATGAAGCCAAGGGCTTGCTCATTTTTGAGTATCCATTTTTCTTGACCATCTTTGGATGCAAACAGATCGAGTTCTGATTTGGGATCTGTAGCAACATCAAAAAGATGTTTAAAATGAAAAATAAAAGAAATATGAGTTTTCCAAGAATAATAGAAAAATTTAACTCAATTTCAGGAATTAAAGTAGACATAATTGCAAGACGAAAAAAAATTGCTTTTACAACTATAACATTTTAAAAAAAAAAGAATGATTAGACTCCAATTTTTTAAAAAAACTTGATACTAAAAAAAATTAACCCCTTTTTTTGAAAATAAAATTTTCAACTAAATTTTTTTTATTGCAAAAATATTATTATTATTATTATTTTAAATACTATAAAGAAATAGTATATAAAAATAATTAAAATTAATATTGATTGAAATTATATATAAAAAGTTACAAATATAAGGTATTAGAGTTTCAATTCATTTTGATCAATTAGACTAAGGCATAAAGAAATGGCGCACAAAGGAGCAAGCACAGGGTGGGTGTGAGTCAAGCAATGCGACATTTCGATGGTAGAAGGGAAATGCAATAGGATGGAGAAACAATGTGAATCAAGGGACAAGGATGGTGGGAAAAGGATGCGGAAGATCAAATTTCCCCAGCACAGATTAGGCACCGTGCAAACAATGAAAATTGGAAGTTGGGTTGTGGTTGGGAGGATCAGAAGGAAGGTGGAAGTCACTTGGGGGGAATAGGTAGACAAGGGAATTGAGAGATTTCCCCCAGCATTAGGGGAAGCAGAGATGGTCAGGGAATTATGGATGGCATGGGTGAGGTAACTTTAGAGACAGAGGAAGAAACCCTAATTAGGGAAACAATCAAAGGTCAAATGGGAATTGGAGGCGAAAGAAGGATCACGACCCCTAGTGGCCAATGAATAAAATGGAAATGTGTCAGGGTTGTCAAAGGGGTCAAAATAATAATAAGGAATCAGCTAGAGTAAGGGAAAGGAAATCAATGGTGATAAGTGTAGAAAAGTTTTGCTCTGAGAAGGATCAGCTAGAATGGTTGAGATTATTGGTGAAATGGCCAGGGAAAGTTCTCAAATGGTATTTTTTGGTTAGCTAGTGGTAGAGCAAGTGGGGCAAAGACTTACAATTGAAAAGACTAATGAATGAGTTTTTCACAGTAATCTGCCCTACAGAGGAGATTAGAGCTGAAATTGAATATGGCATTTGGTTACTAGATGGTTACAACTTTTACATTAAAAAATGGATGATTGAATTCAATCCTTACACGCATACGATGGAGATGATTCAAGAATGGTGGAAGCTACCTGACCTACCCTTAGAGTTTTGGGCCCCTAGCATTTTGGAGGAAATAGGGAACAATCTAGGAAATTATGTGTAGAAGAAAGAATGAATTTGGATGGTATAGGTTCGTATGTATGATGTGTGGAAAAAATGCTAGATCATGAATAGTGGAGAAAAATTGAATTAGTTTCAGAATGGGGTAGTTAGATTCAAAAGCTAACAGTGGATCTGATTTCATGCTCAGAGCTTATTAAGACCCTAGGATAGTGGGTTCCACATAGGAAACATCTGGAAAATGCCCAGGGCTGTGCTTGAGATCTCCCCGAGAGGAAGAGCCATGTGAAAGTGATAGAAGACGAAGTCTCTAGTGTCAAGAGAATTCATGCTTGTGGGGGGATGGAGACAATTCTAGAGGAAGATAAAGAGGAAGGGGAGATGAATAATGATTCTCAAGAATCTCTAAAAGAGAAATTGGTTGAAGCTATCTATTTCTTGGGGAACCAGTGTAGGCAGGAAGATTTGGACTCCTTGATAGAAGTTGGGAATGAATTAGTCGAGCTAGCTAATGTAGCCAAAAGTGGATTGCTGAGGATGGGTGGAAAGGATGAGTTCGAGGACTGGACAAATTGCCCAGTGTTGGAAGAGGATGAATTACCTTTTGAGGATGGGAAACCAGAAAAAGGAGGAAATTTTTACAAGCAGTTCAAGTGGTGGGTGATAAAATTGGGATCATCTAGAAGGAAATGAATAAATTTTCTCCAGATTATGGTGAGAGCAAGAAGTGTGGAAGCATCCCAAACCAGGAGAAGTTCAAATGGGACAAGGAGGCTAGTGGTTAGAAGAAGATAAATGAAATGTTGAAAGTAGGGAAGAGTGAGGCTCTTCCTGAACAACCATGAAAATCATTACCTGGAATGTTAGGGGCTTAAACACCCCTAACAAATGGTGCATCATCATGAATCAATTGGAATCATTTCAAGCAAACATAGGATTACTTTGGGAAACTAAGCTAAGGGAGTAGGAAAAGATAAAGCTCGGTAGGAAGATGAAGCAATGGAGGATGTTGGGGGTCAATGTAGATGGATCTTCAGGTGGTCTATTGGTTATTTGGAAGCCACAATCAGTGTTGGTGGAGGAGGTCTCAAGTAGTAGACACTAGATCGTTTGTCAGGTAAGAAGTCTCATCTCAAATTTATGCTTCTTATTGATCAATATCTATGGCCCTAACACCTACCTGTAAAAGAGACAAGTTTGGCTAGAATTCAATTTAGTTCTAAATAATTTGGGGCAAGAATTCTATATTATTGGGTAGGATTTTAATGCCATCATGAGATCTGAAGACAAGAAAGGGGGTGTAGTTAGGATGCTTCAGTCCCAAACAGACTTTAGGAATTTTTTGGAGAGAAACTAGTTAATTGAAACTCAAATGGAAAATGAGTATTTCACCTAGATGAATAGGAGGAGAGGTTTTAGCAGTATAGCGGAAATGCTAGACAATTTTTTCTTTAAAGGGAACCTAGGCCTCTTCCCCTTTTCCATGGATTGCAAGATTATTCCATGTGCTGGCTCAGACCATTTCCTGATTGAGATGGACATAAGTGGTGACAAAGGGCTAGTAAGATGTTCGCTCAAATTTGAAGTCATGTGGCTCAAGGACCTAAATCTTGATGATCTAATTAGACAGTGGTGGATAGAGTGCAATCCTTGAGGCTTGAAGATGTTTAATGTGGTCACAAAACTGAAATTAGTAAAGAAAAAGTTGAAATGATGGAACAAAGATTATTTTAAGAACATCTTTGAGGAAAAAACAAAGATTGAAGAAGAACTAAAGGAGGTTTCAGAGAAGGTAATAGGTAATGGAATGGACATGAAAAGTTATCAATAGGAAAAAGAATTGATACGAAAAATTTATGATATGTTGGCAAAAGAAGAAGTGTTTTGGAGACAAAAATCTAGAGAGATGTGGTTAAAACCAAGGGATAAGAATATTGAATAATTCCATAATGCTACAAAGGTGAGAAGGGAAATAAAAAGAGGCTCAGGTATCAAAGGGGCTGATGGTAGGATGTTGGAGGACCTGGTGGAAATCAGGAGGGCCATAGTCAAATTCTTCCAAGATCTCCTAAATGAGAGTGAAGGGCCCAATTTATTGGTGCATAAGGAATTGTTTAGTTGCATCCCTAGGTTGGTGACATAGGTTCAAAATCAACAAATGATTGCAAAAATCACTGAGTAGGAGGTTGAACTTGCATTGTTTCAACTCCATCCTGAGAAGGTGCTGAGGCTGGACAGCTTCCCGACAATTTTCTTCAATAAGTTTTGGCACATTGTAGGGACAAAAATAATAGATGCAATTGAAGAATCTAGGGATTTTGGTAGGGTGCTTAGAGAAGTGAACAATACCTTCATTGCACTAATCCCTAAAAAAGAGAAGTAAGAATCATTGGAGGAGTTTTGTCCTATATCTTTATGCAATATACTTTACAAGATCCTGGCTAAGGTGGTGGAAAATCGAATAAAAATAATATTACCTTTCATTCTTTCAAAGGAGCAAATGGGGTTTGTCCCAGGCAGGTCGATTTTGGATGGTGTCATTCTTATGCAGGAAGTTATACATTCCACACAAAGGTTGAAGACGCCAGTGATTTTGTTGAAGCACGATGTCAAGAAGGCATATGATAAGGTAAATTGGTGGTTTCTATTAGGTAAATTGGTGGTTTCTATTCAAAGTAATGGAGGAATACGGTTTCCAAAAGACATGTCTAGATTGGGTCTTCGGTTGGATTGCTTGACTGAGATACTTTGTGTTGGTAAATGGCACCCTGGAAGATTTTTTTTGCTCCTCCAGGGGTCTTTGATAGGGGGACCCTCTCTCCCCATTCTTGTTCATAATAATGGTTGAAGCATTGGGGAGATCTCTTGAGGAGTCAAGAAGGAATTGTTTGGTGACTAGGCTACAGATCATTAGCAATCAGGAAAAATTTACACACTAGCAGTTCGCTGATGACACAATGCTCTTTGGAATGGCTACTAAAAGGGAAGAAAATTGACTCAAAGGTGTGTTGGACAAGTACTGCTTGGATTTTGGACAAGAGATAAGCCTTGCAAAATCCGAAGTCTTCTTTTTCAACATGAATGATACAAGAGAAATCCAAATATTGAGAATTCTCACGTATAAAAAAGGGAAGTTTCCATGCAAATACCTAGAGCTTCCCCTAACTAAAGGGGTTCAACATGGAAAAATTTGGAGTTCTCTAATTGAAAAGGTGAAGGACAGAATGATGTCTTTGAAGAGCTAGTGGCTATCATGGGTAGGAAGGCTAATTATGCTCAAGTTTGTAGTGGTTGCACTTTTGATTTACATGATTTCTCATCTCCCACTCTTAGTTGAGGCAAGAAAATAAATCAATACAAATATGAAGGAATTCTCTTAGAAAGGGAACTCAGATCAACATAAATTCCCATTGTTAAAATGGAAGAAATTCTGTAAGAAGAAAGAAGCAGGTGGGGCTAGGATGAAGGATGTGCTCCTACAGAATGAAGCTCTAGGGGATAAAATGGTTTGGGAAATACACACAAAATAGGACTACAAATGGTTTAAATTACTCAAGGTGAAGTATCTTGATGAGGAAGAAAATATCATGTTGTTTGCAAGATTGCTTCCTAGTAGATCAAGAATCTGGAATTTCATAAGAAGCACAAGGGACCTAATTCTGGAGCATCTCACTTGGGAAATTAAGGATGGTTGCAAAGATTTGTTTTGGGAAGATTCATGGGAAGGTTTCCCAAAGCTCAAAGAAAAGAAGATTTTGGAACAAGTCAAGTTGAGGACGAAGCAGGCATGGGGTGATAGGGTAAGAAATTATATCAAAGATTCTTCTTAGTTGGGGGATGTGTTCTATCGATGAAAGAACATAAGGCAGCTGGTGTTTGATGATGAGGTAGTGGAAGTCTTTGAGCAAGTAATGGAAGGTAGGAAGGTATGCATGAGATAGCAGAGACTGCATAAAGTGGAATGCATCTCCAACTAGGGAGTATAAGTAAAAGGTAGGTTATGAAGTCTTAGGGGGTGGTGGAGAGTTTGAATCTAGGTTGTTGGTAAAATTATGTTGGAATAAACTTTGTCTCCCAAAGGCCAAAATTTTTACTTATGTCGTAGCACAAGGCAGGTCCCTTACAATGGATAGGTTTAACAAGATGGGTTATTATGTCCCTTCGAGATTACAATTATACAAACATGCAAAAGAAACTAAGGACCACTTGTTTTTAAATTACACATACATGCAAAATTATTGGAAGTGGTTAAGCTCAAAGCTTCATTGGCATTCGGCTTTCCTTGGAACCTTATTGGAAATGCTAAGTAGTTGGCCTATCCTTAATAAACAAGCGTTGTTCGGTGGATTATGGATAGTGATCCCATCAATAGTCTTGTGGGAAGTATGGAAGGAGAGAAACAAAAATATCTTTCAAGAGAATGAGATATCAGAGTAGAGATTGCAGGTCAAAATTGAGGCCATTATAGTGGAAGTGATAAATGCTAGAATGGATAATTTGAACCCAAGGAAATTGAACTTCACTATTTGGGATGTTGTGGCAAGAAGAAGTTGGTTTGGATTGAAAGTCTCGGCCTTCGTGGGTGAATGGGGTAGAGAGATGTCTGAAGATCATAGCAAGGTGTGTTGGTTGCCCCTTGAGGCTAGATGGGATAAGCTAAACTTCAATGGGGTATCCAGGGGGAATCCTGGAACCTCAAGTGTTAGATGTATAGTCAGAGATTGGAAAGAGGGTACGTCGGGGAGGTTAGCTTCTCCTCTACCAATAGGAACCAATAATGCGATCAAATTTCAAGCTTTGATCTTGGGTCTCAAACTATGTAAAGAGCTTGAGAAAAGGAAGCTGGTAATTGAAGGCGGCTCTGTGTTGGTAATCAAGGCTCTTCGTAGCAGGAAGGTCGTGAATTGGAAGCTGGGGGAGAAGCTGGAGGTGGCTTTGAGCTTGGTGGATGGATTCGATCTAGTGATGTTTAATCATATTTTTAGAGAAGGAAATAGGGAGGTTGACCAACTCTCTAACTTGGGGGTGGATGGCACAACACTCAAAGAAGATTTACTCTAAATAAAATAATGATAGTGGGTGGCAGGTTGGGTGACTCCCCACACCAAGTGGTGTGGTGAGTCTACAACTATCACAGAGGTGGGATAACATGCGGGAACATATGTCGCAGTGGCATACTGGGCCCGACAACAATGACATGGTGAATGCCTCATCATCGATGAGGGCTGGGCTATTTTGTTTTGGTCGGTTGGTGGTGAGGAATAAAGGCTTAGTCATGTCGAAATGATAACAATTTGTTAGGCATTGCGCAAAGCTTGCAATTTAGCAAAGTGACCTGTCCTACCAAGATCACCAATACAAATCACGATCAGAAAGATGGAAGGTTTTCATCATTCACTGGTAGATCCCATGCTTGACATTTATATCGGGTAATAATAACAAGTATTGGAAATGGTGTGAGAAGAGTTCTATTGTGATAGGGTGGTAGAGTATGGTCATTTCTTTTGGGTTTCATTTTCTTTCTCTTGTCTCACTTTTGGTTGTTTCTCTAGTTCACTTGGCGTTATGGGGGAATGATCAAAATTTGTGGTGCAAATGTATGTTGAGACACTAACAACCTTTGGTTTCAACACTCTGATTATGCTAGACTCTAACATAAGGAAAATGGCCTTTCAAGGGGTCATCACTGATCATCGGCTTAAATGCTTGATGAAGAAGTATGATCCCCTAATGTTGGTTGTAGTGAAAATGATATTAGGGAAGAGGTTCTTGAAGAACATAGAGACATTCAGGGTGGACATGACTATTACTTCCCATTTTCTAGTGGCACTGTTGGATATCCTGATGGCTAAGAAGGACGTAGAGGAATTGGTGAAAAGGTTGTTCTTAATGGATTACCTGGTTAGAATGGAGGAGGTTTTGTATGTCACCTCGACTAACATGGGAGTCTTGCGACCAAGAGATATTCCAAAATTTTATGTGCCCAGGGAGGTAGTGAAATGCTACCCATTCCTACTAGACTTGAATGGCATGGCCTTGGTCGAGCACTAACATACAACAGCGGTGGGAGTGTATTTTCTGCAATGAAAACTCAACCCGCGGCTCTCATTTGGGGAGAAATGGGTGCCAAATTTCAAAGCCTTTGCACTGGATAATGGATTTCTGGGTGAGAAAGTGTCCTCTTAATTGTTTGGTTGGTGTGGTTTCCTGTTTTATTGGTGTTGGTTCTGGTGTGTCTTGGTTGCCTCATGTTAGGGCTGGTTAATGTTAGTTAAAATTAAGCAAGTATGGTCGATTAGTCTAGTCATTCTATGTTAATGGTGGTGGTTTTTTTGGTCTATAATTAGATATGGTGTTATAAGGGTGTTCGAGTTAGTTACTGGCAGTCACTAGCTACATTTTGGTTTCCTACTGGGTAGACATGATGTAAATTTTTTTTATTAGAAATATATAGTATTTCTTACATATAAAAAAAATATTAGAGTTTTAAAAACTATGAAAGAAATTAAAATATTAAAAGATTTATTTTAAAAAGATATATTAAAAAAATGAGAGGACATAATTTTGATTTAACATGAACCTGTCCTATCATATTTATAGAAACATTTGAATTTTTTTGGGTCTTTTATTGTTATTAAGTGGGGACCAAGTTATCACATACTATAGCCATGACACAACCCGACCCACGGTCGACCCCTCTCCGTTACCACACAAATAAGAGTGAAGCCTTTTTTTTTAAAACTCTCACCTTTATAGAAACCAATGACTATTTTAAGATTGAAAAAGTAAGTTTTAATATTTTTAGTTAAAAAAATTAAGCCCTAAATGAGCGAAAGGAAACAAAGGGCGACAGTTTGGAGAGAGGAGGAGTGATTTTTTGCAAGGGCAATGGGAGAGGTTTTTTTTAAATGCATGAAAAGGATGCAGGATGGCAACAAAGGATGGAGGGCAACAAAGACAAGGGAGCTTCAAAGGGATGAAGAGAGCTTCAAAGGGGGCAATTGCCAACAGAGGGGGCATCCTCTTGTGCAGAGGACCAAGAGCCCTAAAAAATAGGGTTTAAAAGTATTTTTTATTTAAAAACAAATAAATGTATTGATAAAAAAATTGAGTTTATTTATTTTGTTATTAAAAAAATGATAAAAGGGGCTAAAGCCCTATAAAAGATATAGGTTGATGAAAAAAATAGGGTTTGATTTTTTTACACTGATTAATAAAAAAAACAAAGATTTATTTTGAGATTATTGTATTTGATTATTTAAAAAAACAAAGGGCTTTGATTTAAAAAAAATAGATAGATGTAAATATTTTTTGATTTATTTGATTAAAAATAATTTTTGAACTAAAACAAGGTTAAAGCCCTTAAAAAAATTAGTTTTATTATGGAAAAAAAATTGACATGCAAATTTAAATATTATGTAGAAATAAAAAACTTTGTTGAATAAAATAAAATTAATTTATTTAAAAAACTATATTGTAAAAATAATTTTGATTTTTGAAGAGAGAGATTTGTAGAGCTCTAAACCTCCAAACAAAAGATCAAAGGATTTTCTAACTATTTAAGATCCAAGATTTGTTTAAACTACTAACTTAACATAAAATAGAAAATACTAATAAATGACAAGGGCGGTGAGGAACCTACTTACAAGAGGTCATGTGCTTCAAAGCCTCTCGCAATGCTCTGCATGATCAACCTGCACCCAAGGTGAATGAAGAAAAATGTTGGGGTGGTTTTGGGGCTTTCCATAGTCAAACCCCCGTTTTGGTGTACAAGATAAAGAAACAAAGTGATAAAAGCGAACCTCCCTTGAGAGGAGAGCCTGCATCATGAGATAAAGACAATAGATTACATTATAGAAAATAGAAAAGAATCAAGAGAGCATTACCAATAGTCCGCGACCCCCTCTTGGCTTGATAGACACAATGTTGAGTGCTTGCAAGAGAGCTTTGGCTATTGGAAAGACTTTAGTCCGGTAGAGGTTCACTGTAGAAACAAGATGAAGAAGAGAGAAGAGAAAGAGAAGCAAGCTCGAATGAGAGAGTGATAGAATGAATGAGAATTAGAGTGAAAAAAAGGTTTTTTTCAACTACATGGGTGGGAAGAGACATTACTCTCAGAAATCTGCCATAGGGATACATGACACGGGTCAAATATTTTGAGATTCCTCATTTGAATTTGCAAAAGTATAGGGACGCTAGTGCACCATGTAGACATTCATGCACCACACAAGTTTCCAACTCATTGTTTCATGAGAAACGAGGTGATGGACTAATGTCACTTCATCATTGGTCATTATGAAGTCAAAATCATGAAATTATGACCCATAAGGTTCTTTTCATAAATGCGGTTAGATGCCATAAATGCAAAGGTAAAATGCACAAATGTGAAATTGCCATGGGGTACAATTTTGTGATATTACATTTTTCCCCCACTTTAGTGAGGTTATCTTTGGGAAAAATCAGCTATAGTAAAGTAGAAAAGAGAACATTATAGCAAACTCAAAAATTTGAAAAAAATTACAGATTTGCATGCCAAAAAAGGATACTATAGAGGCCACAGAGGTTGAGCAGGATGGTACCGATGATGCCCCTAGCAATTGAGTTTAGCGAGAAACCACAACATCTGATGCGAAGGTTCATTCTGCAAAACTCAAATTTAAGTCAGCTTGAAAATCCAAACTAGCTGCAAAGGCAAGAAGAATGCTCAAGAAAAATCCAGTGGTTCGAAAGAAAAATATGATGAAGAGGTGAGTATATGCCCCCTCCTAGTTTTACCCCCAACTTGGTGAGGTAAGAACAAGAAAATGACAGGATTGCGATCACTTGGAAAAATGGTCCCTAGGGGGGGCTATATATATCCAAGTGGGCCCTTAGAAGGGTCATTTTCACTATTCACAGTGAGTGTTTTGTTGAATTTTGTGAGAGAGAATCTAGAAAAATGCCTCGCAGATGGGAGTTTGAGGAGCCACGGATCAAGAAGCTACGTTGTGTGGTTGTCGAGGGATGCGATGTCGACCAAGTGAGATTGAAAAACCCATTTTAATGTATTTTTTAATAGTTTTTCCAAAATTTGGAGCGTAGGCATCTTGATGGCATGAAGGTGTCCTATCAATGCACTGGCATCTCGCCCGCACACTGGAGGCCTTCGACCGTGTTGGTGTCTACCAAACATGTTGTAAATCTAATGCTACACATATGGAAAAATCAAGCTCAACATCACAATGAGATAAACAAGATTGATGCTCAACCTCACAAGGGTCAAACCAATCTTTTTCTTGATATTGCTTTTACACATATTGATGCTTGTATAACTGCACTTGATGGTCCTCTTTACATAACCAACATAATTAATGATAAAACCATAAGGAGAATATTCATTGATCTTGTGTGTGTAGTGAATGTGATCACCGAAGAATTCTTATGTGCATGAACTTTATAAAGATAACTATGAACAATCAAAATCATTATTGAAGGCACATGATGGTTATATTTTCCCTACAATCAATTCTATAACTCTCCTAGTAAAATTTAGACCTAAACAACTGGATGTTTCATTTGCCATAATCCTAATGTCAAATCAGTTTCATGTAAAGTTAGATCAACCACGGCTAAGCTTCGTGGATGTGGTCCCATCAGTTATTCATAAATGTCTTAAATTCCAATTTGAAGAACAACTACATACTATTTACCATAGTTGATTTAAGCCTTTAGCTTCTCGTGGAATTTTTTTGCTAGATTACTTTTGGCCTCAACTAGCCCAACCTATTAAACCTTGTGAGGATTATTTATTTGTGTCATATCAAAAGTTTAAAGCTAAGCTTATAGCCAAATTATCCCTTAGTAACATTTCACTCGAGGCTCCTCAATCTCTAGTGGCTACAATGGTTGTTCCTCCTACATCACAGGTAGTGAATGAAACTCAACCCAAAAAAAATATTCTTCCTTGACCTTTTGGCTTGTATGTTGAAATTCCCTCTTTGCCATGGGTGATCCCACAATAGTGGGTGACAATTACGTTGAGGAAGAGAAAATGCATTTTGGGTGGAAAATTTTTTTTGGGGGGTTTGCTAGAAGGGGGGGGGATTCTAGTGAACCCCCCTTTAATGGGTTTTTTTTAATGTCATTTAAAGGGGGGTTCTCTAGAACCCCCTTTTTTTCCCTTCGCCCCCTCCTTTAACAATTTTTTGCAAAATTTTACGTTTCCAGGCTCAGGTTGATGAAAATGGAGGAAACTTCATAGACCCAACTAGATGATGGTATTCCTCAGAACAACCTATCCACCAAGTATAATTTTAATATATTTTTGTTTTATTATGCATTTTTTTAGTTTAATTAAACATAGGTTTTTCACCAAAAATCAAGCTCTTTATTCTACACATGGAAAAATAGTATATTATAAAAAAAAAAACTGAAAAATATCTATGCAAAAGATATTGATGTCCTTGATCCAACAAAAAAAAATGAATTTTGATACATACAAAAAAAATTATGTGTTAGCAAGTAAGCGTATGTCTAAATTGAAACTGGTTTGACTTCAAAACTTAATTAAGAAAAAATTCAATAAAACACTATGAATCCAAATGCATGCACTAGATATCGTAGTTACAAATCTAAATTTAAAAAAAAAAAGAATTTTATCCTTCATAAAAAATAATTTATGTGTTAGCAAGTACATGTCACTCTTTAAAAATGGTGTTTACTGTTAAAAACTAGTTTTCGAAGGAGATGGAAAAATAAAAGTAATTTGATTCCAAATTTTTTAAATATATATATATTTAGAATCTATAGAAATTTTTTCAAAAATCACTAGTTTGCATCATCTTAAAATTCCTCATGGTTTAGTAGTTATAGGTGCCCAAAAGTGAAGATTTAATTAAAAAAAAATAGTTCAATGTCAAGTTTGGCCAAAAAGTGCAACCCACTATTATGGGATCACCCCCATCTTATAAAGGACCATGAGACAATCATTGGGAAAAGCCTTTAGGAATCAAATTTGTACCTCCTAAGGAAAAACAAGCTTTTTTGCAAAAACCTAAAAAATATTGTGTTTTCCCAACCTTCAATTGGCCCCTCTATTCGTCTTATAAAGGAAGAAAAGGGACCAATGTTGGGAAATGCCTCAATTCCTCCTTCACAAGATGAAGCTTGAGCGAGATGAAATATAAGTGAAAAATAAAATGAATGAAGACATCAAGCTATGGCTCATCGGCTTACTGAAGAGCATAAATATTTACCTAATGACCATCCATCCATACAACCACATTTCAATAAAATACCTCCCACCAATCCATCCTCGTCATCACCTAACTCCACTCCACCACCCTCATCGAACCATGAATTTGAACCTTATTTATCTCAATGAAATCAAAGAATAAAAATTTCACTAGATACAAAAATGGATGTTAGTGCTTGCAATCATGTTGATAGTATTAATATGCAACCCATTGTGATACATTCTGATAGTGAATTTGAAAATAAAACGGAAGAAGAAAAAGAAGACCATATTGAATTATCTCTTGTATTTTTCAAATCAATTAATTTAGATGGGGGCAACCATGATGATCCTCATAATAAGAGTGAACCACCATATGTTGAACTTGGTACTTCTCCTTGTACTATACTTTTTGTAGTTCCTTTAGTCTGTTGGTCGCCTTCCATTTATGATGAGCAAGAATGGGATGTAGACGATTTTCTTTAGATAGACTTATATGTGTAGTACCCTTTTGTGTTTTAGGTGTTTTCTTGCACATAATGTGATCTCTTGTGATGTGACGCTTGGTGTGTATTTGTGTTTTTTATTTTTTTGAATGACCCTTATCATTCTTCTTGGCAAAAGGATACAAAGAAAACAAATATGTTATGGCATTCATCTATTTGTACCTTCATTCATCCTTATGTTGTGAATGTATTGTCTTTATTCCTCTTGGGAATTAAAGTGTTGATCTCTTCCATGTTGACCCAAAATATTTTTATGTTGTCTTCATGTGTTATTCCTCCATTGTGCTTGTAGTTCCATAAGTATTTGGGGAATGATGTCGATTCTGAGCATGATCATTATCTCTTGTCTATACTAACATTGGATCTATGGATCCCTCATGTGCTATATTTTTTTGGATAAGTTATGTGGCTTTGTTTTGGGGGAAACCCCTTATCATGAGTTAGCTTGGTGGGGAACATATCATTTTAATAGGGTTTCTCATCAAGCTCTCATTTCTTATTAAATATCATTTTCTTCTACCTTAAAGGCAATTGCTCCCAGTTGACATTAGCAATTACTTTAAGGTGGGGGAATGCATTCCATTATGTGCTTCACTTTGTTCACACATGTTAAACTTTGTGATGCATTATTAGAATATTGATCATATTTTGTAGTGTCTTATTAGAATTATTGGGACTATAATTCTTGGTATGGTTGACATGAGAACTCACCTAGTGAATATCGAACTTCACTAGCCCTTGTGTGTTTTCATTTGCTATTGTTGTAGAAACTTTCCTAGTTAATATCAAACTTCACTATCCTATGATGATTTTGTTCATGGGTCACCTATCAAATATTGGACTTTGCTAGCCTTGTGATTCATGAAGGCCTTGGGTATGGATCCTAGTAATAATTATGCAGAGCTTGCTAGTATGTGATTGTCATACCCCCCTTGCATGTTTACATTATATCCTATTTTTGAATTATAGTATTTTTGTGTCTTCATTGTGTATGCTTTATGTTTATCATTGCACCTCATGTGTGTGTTCCTTTGTTGTTATATTATCGTGCCATAGGATCTTGAGCATGGGGGCTAGCACATCTCCCAAATTCGATGTTTTCCTATGTCTTCAATGTTTGGATAAATGAATCCTTCTTGGATTATCCTTTAGTGTGAGCATGATCACAAGTTCATACTCTCACTAAAGTGGGGGATGAATTTTGTGTTGTAACTTGTCATCCTTGAAAATTTCACACTAGGTTTAGCACTCCCTATGTGCTTGGACCCAATTTTGCTCTTAATTTTCCTATTTTATGATCATCTTTGGAAAATCAAAATGGAAATGGAAATTTTGATTTAATATTAATTTAACAAAACTTAAAGACCCAAAATAGGGTTGGACTAAGGTGCTAGTGCCCCTGTCTAGCCTATTTTTTCTCCAATTTAAATATGTTGTTGTTGGATTTTTAACATTTATAAATTTGAATTCATTTGTTGACATTTGATAATTAATTTTGTGGGAAATCAAGAAATGCATGTAAATACAATTCTTTTTCACCATTTAAATCATAGTGAATTGATTGAGCAATTGAACATCTTATAAAGTAGTCAAGAGCAGAATTCACAAATTTCACAACATTTATTATCAATCAAGATTCATGTTTGTAATGCATCAAGATCATGTGTGAGTTTATGCATGTTTTATGTTCATTTTTTTTTAGTACTAACACTTGTAGAACTCTAATAAAGCATTCAGTTCTCCTTGAAAGTGATAAGTATAATGACTTCAACCCATCAAGGAAATCATATCTAAGTGGTAAGTTGTAGCATTTGTCAATTTATCATTCCTTTTATGTATTTTGCTTCTGCCTGACTGAGGGTAAGCACTCTTTTACATCATCATAACTGTTGTGAGGTGGAAACACCAAAATGGGGTTTGACTTAGGAAAGCCCCTATATGACACAACCCTCTCTCTCCTCTCTTGTGTATAGGTGATAGATCTGAAGTGGATTTGGGAAAGGATTGAAGACCTAATTGTGAGATCAAGCATTCAATCCTCGTATGCCAACAAATTAGGGAAAGTGGAATTAATTGCTAATAGATGAAGTTCCAATGTTGAGTCTAGAAAGGAAGAACCTACATAAAGTGACCATCTAAGATCTGATTTTTAATTTTAAAGATTTGTATTTCTAGGTCTGAGAGAAAACACCCTTGTCCAACCATTTTGAGCTTAAATTTGTATGCTAGGATCCTCTATCTCTACACTCAAATGTTCTATGATCCTTTTCTATGTTTCATTTTTGTGCTTCTCTAAAATCATAACAGTTTGCTATATTTTCATAGTTAACCTAAATTTTCTCATCAAATCAAGTTAATTCACAATCAACCCCACAACCCCCAAATATATAACCAAAAACCCAATCCACCATTCTGGCTCTTCCATAGTGGTTAGTAGCTAAGTGGGTGTTTGTGATAATTTTTGGTTCCTTCCATTGTGATGTAGGAGAAAGTGTGATTTAGACCCTAGATCCCTTTTTCCCACATCACACTAATAAATATCCAAGCTCATCTACAAGCCATTCATTACTTCATATCACAATTAATTGACGATATAGCTACCTTGACATGTCCCCTCCATAAAGAAACCAAATTTGAGTGGAACCAAGAGTGCTAAGAAGATTTCAAATATCTCAAAGAGTACTTGGCTAGCCCTCCTATTCTCATGCCAATAACCCATGGGAAACCATTCTTATTACACACATCTTCCATTGACCAAGATATTAAAGTTTTCTTGCAAAAAATTATGATGAAAGATGAGAAAGGATAGTATATTAAATTTTTGAACACTCATATATTATGAAAATAATATACTCTCATTGAGAAAAAAATAGTGTAGTATTCTATTCTTCTCAAAATATAGGTCATTACATGTTACATAAGGAAACCCATGTAACCATCAAAATTAATTCCCTAAAGAATCTCTTATCAAAAAAAATATATTAGGAGGTTCCACATGATGGGTCATTCTACTTACAAAATTTAATCTCTATTTTATAACTCAAAAAAATTATTAAAGTACAAACAATTGCCAACCAACTGATAGAAGCACCATCGTCTGAATCTTCTATCCACCTATAAACTTTCTAGATTAATAAATATTCATGATAGACCTATAAATATGTGGGAGATGTTCTTTGATGGATCATGACGTAAGATGGTTGTAGTTGTATGAATTATACTTATTTCAGAATTAGAAAAAATAATTTCATTATGTTTTCATCTAAATTTCTCATTCACCAAGAACACTACCATATATAAAGCATTGATAGCAAGATTGAAAGTAGCACAAGCTTTGGGAGTACACAATCTCAACATAGACATTGAATATCATTTGATTTCTACCAAATTGTCAAAATTTATGAAATACTTAGTACCTATCACCACTTAGCCTTGCTCATCTTTTAAAAAAACATCTCTTATTAAATTGGCATAGTTCCTTGCGAAGACAAAAAACATGACAATTCCATTGCTAGTGTTGCTTCAATATTATCATTTTAGAATAAAATAGATAATTAACAATATTGATCCATATTTTTACTCATCTAGTGATAGCACATGAAATGACATGAGATGTGGATTCCAACATCTATAGCAATGAGTAGTATGTTGATATATACTATCATTTAGACATGGGGACCTTACCAATAAATTCAACCAAAAAAAATGCATATAATATGTATCCATAAATAATCCTCCCAATATGTCTTCCTATATAAGATCATTTATCACCATAGTTGTAGTGGCCTCTTTCTATGATGTTTAACTAAACATGAAACACTTTTGGTTCTTTAGAGAGCCCATGCTAGGGCATATAAATGTCACTTTAATGGATGATCCCTATTCAAAATCTCTTACACATGGGATATTATTAGAAAATAATAGAAATAGACTCACACAAATTTATTAATAAATATAACAAATGCCAATAATATAGTAGTCTCATAAGTGGCTCCAATTAATACTTGCAACCACTTACATCCCCATGGCTATTTTAATTTGGGGTCTAAACTTGATCCAAAAAAATTACCATATTTCATCAAAATGAAATTATTTCATAATCACAAAAAATTATTACTTCACAAATTGGTTGTGGTGATACTATGAAATCAAATATGACTGGTGAAATTTTCAATCTCCTTACAACCAACATTACCACCTACTTTGGAATTCTAATGATAGTCATCTAAAACAATTATTCCTCTTTAAGAAATAAGGAAGTTAAGAAATTCCTAGAATTATTCAAATTAGATAAATGTATTTTGCCACTCCATAATACCCTCAATCAAATGATCAAGCAAAGGGAATTAATCAAATCACAGAGATAATTTTATGTAAACTAGTTGACAAAAATGATACAAATTGTCCATCATAATTACCACTATCCCTTTGGGATATCACACCAATGTGAGAACACCTACATGATGTTGAATGAACAAAACAATTGAGATTGGTTGAATTAGTTGTAGAAAATTAAACCTTCAAAAAGCTCAACAATAATTAGATCCACATTCATTCATTAAACACTTATTCTATGATTAAACATGAAATGTAGATAACGGAAACTAAAATAACCACACCATACACAAGAGAACACTATATTTATGTGGAAAACCCAATGAGGGAAAAACCACAGTGAGGATTAGCTCACAATATAATTAATTACAAAACTGGTACAAAACACTCACTCCCAAAATAGGACACACTATCCCAAGAGGCTCACAGCCAGGGCTCGCTACCACAAAAAGAAATACAAGAAGATAGAAGAGAAATGTTATACACATATTGCTTTCTCAATGCAACAAGGAATCCACCACAATGCTCTAACAATCTCACAACCTTGCTTGAATGATTTCAAACACCTTCATCTCACTACTTTTAGGAATCCAAACACTTGGAATTCACACTGTTCTACTCAAATTCACATCACACACATCACTCACATTGGTCTCACATCTATATTGCTTCTCTCTTACATCTCAAAACAACTTTACATTTATTTATATCAAATTGATCCTTAAAATCCTTCTCTAAGGTTGGCAACTATCTATTAAACTTACAAATTCAAATTAGGTTTACACCAAAACATTCCCATGGTCGATAGGAACGAAGGTGACCTACATAAATCCTTAATTAGGATCCAAATAGATCCCAACGCACCTCAAAACACTTCTATAAACTTCACATGTAGTGTTAACACGAGGTCAACCAATACTTGTGCTAAACACCATAATCATTAAGTACACACTTCCTTAAATCAATTTGAAACTTTTGGAAAACAAAATTAACTTGAACATGATCTAGAATAATCCATGAGCTACTTAATATTCATCAAACACTTCATCCAAACTTGTATCATTCAAATACTTCAACTCAAAGAAACTGGTAAACCTTATTTGCATACTAACATATGAAACTCACTTTGTACTGCACCAAATCAAGTAAATCCTTGAATATAGAAAGATAAAAAAAATATAAGAAACTTCCCGAATCTGCACAACCTAAAGCCAAACAATGAAGAAACATGGAGCAAATACATTTCTCCTAGGCCACATACAACATCACTGAAAGATTGGTTCACATATTGGTGAAAATATCTCACAATATACAATGATCCAAAAACCCAAATTCTGAATATAGCAATCTCTGACGACCTTGAATAACCTATCAGATCTACATAGGCATAGCCTCAACACAAAAGAAACGTGGAGCACAATACCAGAGCATATTTTGAACACTTACACAACACAGTTTACTTTTTCTATCAAATTTTCTCAAGAGCACTTGGAAACCAAGTACCAAAGACATCATCTTAGCTCATTACTTCATTCCAACTCATCTTTAGATACAACAACAAAAAGGATAGCTCCATGTACTCACCACACTTCTTCAAAGTTTCAACTACACATGTACAACCTGTAACGACATGTTTTCATATTTTTCATAATTTTCTCAATATCCTCGACATGCAACAAACTTCCTTAACACATAGTTGACATCGATGACAACACCAGTCAATATAATTCTTGTTGACATCAATGATAACACATTCATACTTGCAACACATGACATATTGATTATGTGATCATCTATGGAAACAAAGAGTCCATGCCCCTAGAACTTAAAATCCCTCCATTGCATATGTCTTTTAATGGTTTGATCAATGACAATATGCACCAATATGATGAAAAATGTGAATTTTCTACAACACTTGCAAACTTACTAAAAACACCTCAAAATAACTACAAAAAATGTATTCCACAAATACAAATCCAAGTAGGATATTTTTATTTAAAGGAAAACCAAAAGAAAATGAATACTAAGGAAGAATAGAAAGGAAAATTTGACCCAAGTGGCTTGAACCGCATGTAATAATCATACTCTATTGATTGATTGTCTATGATCTTGTAATAATAATTGGTTTTTCATTAGGTGCCAAATCAAAAAGTATCCTATATATAGATATCTCAAGAATCAAATTTTATATTATAATCAATATACATTAAAAAGTGTCTAATATAAGAATATACTCCAAAAATATCATTGGGGAGGTGTCATTGATCATAGATCTCATGCTACACTAAAAATATTTGTGCAATACCAAATTTTTCATTATAGCCTGATTGTCAACTTTGCTCCCACATCAAGTTGACTCTACATGACCCACAACACACTAAAGTTTCATGATCTTCACCTAGTCCTCATGTAAATTTGTTGGTCCTCTATACTTTGCATCTCAGCTTGAGTCTCTTATACCTCCTTGTGATCTTCCCATAGCTCCTCCTAATGTATAGTAAACATATCGACTATCCCAATAGATGAGTTATATGGAACTAAAGCTCTTGCACCATACTAAAATTTTTGGAGCTCTTTCTATAATCTCTCTTCCTCAACCTATTGCCATTATCACTTAGTAGCCCCCATCTCTAGTGTATCATCCCTTTCAACAATGATCTCATCATGCTTTCTCATCTCCCACATAAAGGATTGTGCATATAGATATTTAGATTAAATAATGACACAAATTGACCAGAGCTTACTCAATTAGATTATCTTGATCATTTATACCTATCTAAGAAAAACCACTAGCCCAAAACTCCATAATGGATTGGATAAATTCATCCTAATACATGATAAACTATTTCAAACAATATCATCATTTTCAAAAGTGCATTCATTAAGAGCTTGAACTTAAAAGCATACCTAAATCTCTAACCTACTAGGATGGATCTATAACTCATTGTAGAGGCTCAACCAACTTAGGAGAAATATGTGACTTTGATCAAGAAAATGATAGAAGCTATTTTTGATTCCATCTGCTCATTAGCACCCCACTATATTGGATTTACCTCCCTATAGGACCCCCAACCATCATTGTCTCCATATATGTAATATAGTGGGGTAGGTCATGTAGTATCTTACCAACATTGTCACTCCTATATGCACCTTATATTATCCTCATCCAACAAAACATCCTATGTAACCTCATCATTAGGTACCATATCATATTAAGGCCTCTACACATCCCATATGTTTACTATCGACCTCATGGTCATCCATTGAGAGGAGGAACATTCTACTATATTTTGAACTATAATAGCACCCACTCATCATAGGATCACTCTACATCTTAGTTGTAGCAATGATAGCTCAACATGACAAGTAGTGCACACCCTACAATTATACATCTTTAGGATAGGTCTCAATTCCCCTATATTTTTCTATGTGATATCATCCTTAGTGATGTACTCAAGATATAGATATCACCCACCTACTCAAACCACTCTCCAAAATTGTCAACCAGAACCATACCATCACATTACATATGTTCCACTTTCTTCCCATTCTTGGCCTACAAATACTAGATCACTATTAGATAATTAAAACACCATATTTTAAACAAGGTCCCCTCAATTACACAATGACCACCTTGGTATAAAAATGAATGCGTATCATAGCATAAATTTTCTAGCATGAACCAACCCCAAGAAAGCACCTCTCCAATCACCTAGATTGCCTAAATAATTATACCATCCTTCAGTCCATCATACTTCCACTCTCATTCTAGAACTTTAATTTTCACCTTTTTTTAGCCCTTTTGATGACTATTTTTTGTCCACATATTTTATTGATCTTTTGGTATCCTTCTTCCAAGAAAATACAAGATCCTAGGACTAAGAGTAATTGATTATGATAGTGACACCCATTTCTTATGCACTAAGAACAACTAAGAATTTACCAAATTCATTCTTCCAAATAAGCTTGCTTTCCTCACATTTTCCATACACTAACCACACCACCTTCCATATAGCTCATTGATAAAAATAACTTTCCATGTATTTCTAGCTATGATAATAGGAAACTTTGGATGTTTGAGCCCTCTACATTGTCATTGTTAGAAATTAAGATCTTAGGATACTAATCATTATAAAAAAATATATAAAATAAATAAAATGAGAATAATAGAAGTATGTATTGTATACACTACACAAGATATACAAGGGGAAAACTCTTTGAGGTAAAAAAAATCTCCAAAAAGAATTATTTTATTAAAAAAAAATAAAAAAATAAGTTTTTTAAAAGATAGACTAAACCTAGGGACACTCCTCTACATACTTCTACATGGCCAATAATACCTCATGTGCATAGCGATATAATTCACTATAAGTCTCTAAATTGCACTATCAAATGACAAGGAACCTCCTTAAATATAGGAGAAAGGGTAGAAAAACACCTTAAGGGGTATTAGTCACACCTATTCAAAGCAACCATTCATAAAATAATTAATAGCCTAATAGTTATTAGATTATTAATTATTAAATGTTATGAGGGTATGACCCTAATAACATTATGTTGTAACACTCCCCTTTAATATTTTGATTTTAAGATTAAGCGGGAAAGGGGTCAAACCCATTACAAAGAAAATTGTAAAGGAAAGTAGGGTGAGTCTCACCAACGGTGAGACTAGGAAAGCCAACCAAAAACTAGAAAAGCTTTTAATCCGAGCATAGAACTAGAGAGAAGTGGGAAACAAGGGTCCCAACCCTATACAATTAAATTATCTATCACTACACCAAAATGAGAATGTTAAGAGGTAGAAGAAAGACCTTTCCTCCTCCTATGAACAATAGTCGAAGTAATGATATCATCCAAGTTCCCACCACAAGGAGAAACAAGAGGAGACACCCCCACAAGAGGGCTAACCACACTCAAAGGGGGAGATGAAGGATGAGAAGGCCCATCAACCAAAATAGAAGTCTAGAGTGGAGTAGAAGCCAACTAAGAGCAAAAAATAGGAGAATTTGCATTAGGGTCAGTAGGAGATGATAGATTCACATCAAAAGCAAGATGCTCATCATTCTCCTAGGAGGAGAAAACTACCAAAGAATTAGGGGCGTGGATAGACATGTGATCATGAATAGCATTCCTCCACCAAGTAGCAAGGCCTTTGTGACACAAGAGAGATAAATATGAAGCTAAGTGACAAGTTGTGAAGCATCAATGACATCTAAAAGGGAGGCCCTCATAATCAAGTAGTTGAGTCCAAGTTCAATCTCCAACCATCAAAACCACATCCTCGTGAAGAGACAAGGAGATGTCGATCTTCATAGGAATGCGGGGAAAAGTATAATGGCCCATGAAGGAAGTGGAATAATAAACCTTCAAAAGATGACCAATAGAGTTGCCAATGGACTCATAACAAGAATCCTCCCAAAATTGAAGGAGAAGATTCAAAAGTCTAATCCACATCTGATGCACATGGAGTGGTTTGGTAAGGGGGTTAAAGCATATAAACCAAGGTTTGAGCGAGAGGGAGTGTTCTCCCCAAGCCCACAATTTACCCAACACCAAGTTTTTGTCCTCTCAAGAGGAAAAGTAAGAAATGAAAAAACCCTTAGAACAAGGGACAAGCTCAATCTTACCAACCAAGGGGCCCCCAAGAGTCCAACACCCAATTGTGCAAGTCAGGAAGATAAGGCCAGAGGTTGAAAAACCAACACACCAGACCACGATGTTGGTATAAAACTTCATTTTCAACCACATCCACACTACAAACCACCATTGGGGTAGTTTTGTACATAGAAGAGGGTGAAAAGAATGGGTAGGAATCAACCTAGTAGCTTGAGCAAAGTTATAGATTCCCAAAGTGGCAGGCACATGAGGAGAGGAAGAGACATTGAAAACAGATGCTAGATGAGGGGTAGAGGCATCCCCAACACTAGAATCTTGCTCTAGACCAGCCCCAACCCAAAACACAGGCTGGCAAGGGATTAACTCCCTATAGGGCATCACAAATAGAGGACCTGATGGCAGCAACATTAGAGATATCAATAGTAGGAATAGTTGAAGATCCAATGGCATCATTGGCAGAGAACTCACAACCGAAATCAAGGTGGGTATGAATTGAGTTGTTTGAATGGCGAGTGGGTGAGTGATCCATGATTAGATTCCTAAGTAATGTAAGTCTTGAAGGAAAAATAATTTCTTTAATTTTAATAGGGGAATCACATGTCAATAAATATATACAAGAGAAAATGAAGTACCCTAGTAACATAGGTTTTGATTGATAGTGATAAGCAAGGACATAAACATATGCCAAAATGAAGAGTGTTTATTCCAGACTACGTGAAAGTTACCTTGTCATAATTTATAATCTCAATGTTTTAAAATATGTTATATATATGAGGTCTTATATATATATTATGGAGCCCAAGTCTCCTCAAATCAGCCTCACCCCAAGTTCATGACATAGTTCCCATAGGTCATAATACAATGCTTTTAAAAGTGGAATATTTAGAGAGAGAACTTTACAATATGCTCAAAAGGACTTATATATAATGCCTAAATATCTTATGTTATGCTTGTTACTTACATCCAAGGATTTTTCTATTTCAAGGTGTTAAAATACCAACATGCCTTATTTATTCCCGAGGTCTTACATCTAGAGGTGTCATCGTTATGTGTATTCCCCCTCAATGGCAACTCCTTATGGCCAAGCATTGAATTGAATTTAGAGGTTGTGAATAAAGTAACATCTATTCCCATCATATAGATAGCTCATGAATATTAATAGTATTACAACATGAAAAGTGAAATCTTCATCATAATTTTACTACTCATAGTTCAAACGTATATAGAACAAATGGTTAACCATTTAAAATTCCATATGCTTGGGTAGGAAGCTACGTCCAAGAGGTAAAATAAAGAAACCCATTTTTGCAGTTATAGCATAGGACATCATCACTTCTTCGCTATCATTTTACAACAAATGAATAAATAATCCGTCACAAGCTTAAATTTGTTAATGTCATAATGACATGCTAACTATTATTAAAAATCTAAGTACTTCAATTCCATAACCATAAATAGTAATTAATGAATATTTTTTATGTTCTAAACTTATAAAATGTGGTATAGTTCTCCTATTAAGACTTCACCATCTCTTAGTGTTGTCAATTGAGAATCCCATATCTTCTGAGAGAGAATGGTAAAATACACATATAATCCTAGATTTACAATATTTTACAATAAGGAAAATATGATCTTATAAACCAACACCCCATATTAATGTTGTGCAAATATACAAATTTCAAATTTCTCGTATTTTTTAGTTTTAAACTCCTCCAAACCCATGCTTCTAACTAGCAAAACATAAAAATATACAAAACATATAAGGTGCTAGTGCTAGACTTTAGGAAAAAAATCATTATAGATTTTAATCATCATAGCACAGATTTACTACTTTATATTTGTTGCACAAAGGAGAAAAAAAAAAAACCTAAAATATGATGCCTCCTTCATGCCTATGTCTTTTTTGTGATATAGAATATGTGCACTATATAATATATAACCTTTTAAGAAGGACCTCTCCTCCATTGTGTTTAATTGTACATTAAACACATAAAATAATTTTATAAATGATGCTTCTATCTTGATGTTAATTTGATAAATATCTCATCGTCTAGTGTTAAACTAGAACTCAAAATATATTTCATCACCAAACTATATACCATCACATAATCGAATTTCTAATTTTAAACCCAAAAAAAAATCCTCTATGCAATGCAATAGCATATTTCCATGTATCTTTATTTTAATTTTCTCTCATCTTTTAGATTTTGATTCCAGATTTCCATTCCATATTCATTGGCTAACTTCTCTTTGGAGACAAAAATTCCTTCGTTTTACCTTTTAATGCCCATTGCATGGTTTAGACCATTGAGAGTGGGAAAATATTGTCTTTAACATATCTGCAACTTATTCCTCAATCAAATATTAAGCCTTAAAACTTTGATGTTCGGTAATAGAAATAGAAATCTACGAGTGCCCAAGAGTGGAGAGCAAAGCAGAAGATCACTGTCGATTGCTAGCAAGAAATTAAACTATTATTCTGGTATGGGATCACCCTAAACTCTGTTAGTATAAGCAATTATTAGCTACCATGATTGGCTTTATGTTTACAAATTTTTCAAAGGAAAAAATAATGTGCAAATGGTAGTTAGTGCTTAGTTCTATGCATAGGCGTTTAACTATAGGAGAGGGAATATGCGACAGTTTCCCAATAACAAAAAACACTTTATTGTATTTCATTCGCCCTTTAAAATAGCATGGCAGCAACATAATGACATAACAAATTCAATAGATTTTTTCCAAGCAATCGTAGCTTGTTCAAAAGCACCTGTTTTAGGCTTTTAGCCATAGCAGCAAGGCAGTGAACTTTTTGATGAAATGCTTTGGTAGACATGTATGAAAAATGTGGTAGCATAGACAATACAGTGAGCTGTTTGATAAAATGCCTCAAAGAAATGTGGTCTCATGGTGATGGAATGCCATGACAATCCATATTGCTGCCTTGTTGCTATATGGATTGTCATGGCATTCCATCACCACGAGACCACATTTCTTTGAGTAATTTTATCAAACAGTTCACTGCCTTGTCTATGCTACCACATTTTTCATACCAAAGCATTTTTATCAAACTATTCACTGCCTTGCTGCTATGGCTAAAATTCTAAAACAGGTTCTTTTGAACAAGCTATGGATGCTTGGAAAAAATCTATAAAGTCATAATAGTAAATATGGATTGTCATGGCATTTCAACACCATGGCTAAATAGTAAATATGGATTGCTGAGAAAATCTATTAAAGCATAATATTAAATATGGCTTGTCATGGCAGTCCAACACCATGGTCCTGGAATGCCATGACAAGCCATAGACAAGCAATAGAAACAATTACATAGAAATGGCTCATTGCACAGTCTATGGCTTGTCATGGCATTCCAATCACCATGGTGTTCCAATGCCATGACAATTCATATTTACTATTATGCTTTAATAGTAAACACCCAATGTTTTCCAACAACCATATACATGCACAACATGATTGCAAGTTGGAAAACACAGTGGGAGGTGAGTATATGTCTGCCAAAACATAGTAGCAAGCCATAGATAAGCAATCATACATAGAAACAGTTCATTGCCTTGTCTATGGCTTGTCACATGGCATTCCAATCACCTCGGTGCTGGAAGCCATGACAATCCACATTTACTATTATGCTTTGATAGTAAACACCCAATGTTTTCCAACAACCATATATACATGCATAGTATGATTGCAAGTTGAAAAACATAGGGTGAGGTGAGTATATGTTTGCCAAAACACAATGGCAAGCCATAGATAACCAATCATACATAAAAACAATTCATTGCATTGTCTATGGCTTGTCATGACATTCCAATCACCATGGTATTGGAATACCATGACAATCCATATTTACTATTATGCTTTGATAGTAAACACCCAATGTTTTCCAACAAGCATATACATGCACAATACAATTGCAAGTTGGAAAACACGGTGTGAGGTGAGTATATGTTTGCCAAAACGGAGTGGAAACCCATAGATAAGCAAGCATACATAGAAACAATTCATTTCCTTGTCTATGGCTTGTCATGGCATTCCAATCACTATGGTGTTGGAATGCCATGACAATCCATATTTACTAATATGCTTTGATAGTAAACACCCAATGTTTTCCAACAACCATATATATGCATAGTATGATTACAAGTTGGAAACCACAATGTGCAGTGACTAAATGTTTTCCCAAACACAGTGGCATGCCATAGATAAGCAATCATACATAGAAATAGTTCATTTCCTTGTATATGGCTTGTCATGGCATTCCAATCACCATGGTGTTGGAATGTCATGACAATCCAGATTTACTATTATGCTTTGATAGTAAACACACAATTTTTTCCAACAACCATATACATGCATAGTATGATTGCAAGTTGGAAAACATAGTGTGAGGTGAGTATATGTCTACCAAAACACAGTGGCAAGCCATAGATAAACAATCATACATACAAATAGTTCATTTCCTTGTCTATGGCTTGTCACGACATTCCAATCACCATGAGACCACATTTCTTTGAGGCATTTTTTCAAATAGATCATTGTCTTGTCTATGTTTTTGCTTACTATTATGCTCACTAATATGATTTCATAGACAAGGAAGTGAACTATTTGAAAAAATGCCTCAAAAAAATGTTGTCTCATGGAATGCCATGACAAACAAATGCAATTGGAAGCTGCAATTATCACTCATAGTCGAAATATCCAATGGTAGCATCAACAAAGAATAGTTGAAATTAGGGTGGGTATGAACTGAGTTGTTTGAATGGTGAGTGGGAGAGCATACCATGATTATATTCCTAAGGAATGTTAGTCAATGAAAAAGGGTTTCTAGTGTTAATAGAGGAATCACATGTCAATTTATATAAAAGAGAAAATGAGGTACCTTAGTAACATAGGTCTTCATCGATAATGATAAACAAGGACATAAACATATTGCAAAATGAAGAGTGTTTATTCCAGACTGATGTGAAAGTTACCTTGTCATAATTTATAATCTCAGTGTTTTAAATATGCTATATATGAGGTCATATATATATAAAAGCACAAGTCTCCTCAAATCAGCCTCACACCAAGCTCATGACATAATGCCCATAGGTCTTAATACAATGCTTTTATAAGTGGAAGATTTATAGAGAGAATAACTTTACAATATGCTCAAAAGGACTTATATATAATGCCTAAATATCTTATGTTATGCATGTTAGGTCTTACATCCAAGGATTTATTCATTTTAATGTGTTAAAACACCAACATGTCTTATTTATATCTAAGGTCCTACATCTAGAGGTGTCATTGTAATGCATATTCCCCCTCAATGGCAACTCCTTATGACCAAGCATTGAATTGAGTTTAGAATTTGTGAATAAAATAACATCTATTCCCATCATATGGATAGTTCATGAATATTAATAGTATTACAACATGAAAAGCGAAGGCTTCATCATAATTTCACTACTCACACTTCATACGTATATAGAACAAATGGTTAACCATTTAAAATTCCATATGCTTGGGTAGGAAGCTAGGTCCAAGAGGTAAAATGAAGAAACCCATTTTTGAACTATAGCATAGGACATCATTGCTTCTTTGCTATCATTTTCCAACACATGGATAAATAATCCATCACAAGCTTAAACTTTTTAATGTCATAATGACATGTTAACTATTATTAAAAATCTAAGTACTTCAATTCCATAACCATGAATAGTAATTAATGAATATTTTTATGTTCTAAACTTATATAATGTGGTATAGTTCTCCTATTAAGACTTCACCATCTCTTAGTGTTTCCAATTGAGAATCCCATATCTTTTGAGAGAGAATGGTAAAATACACATATGATTCTAGATTTACAATATTTAACTAAGGAAAATATAATCTTATAAACCAACACCCCTTATTGATGTTGTGCAGGTATACAAATTTCTAGTATATTTTAGTTTTAAACTCCTCCTTGAACCCTTGCTTCTAACTATCAAAACATAAAAATATAGAAAACATATAAGGTGCTATACTTTAGGAAAAAAATTATTGTAGATTTTAATGATCATAGCACGGCTTTACTACTGTTTATTTGTTGTACAAAGGAGAAAAAAAAAACTAAAATATGATGCCTCCTTCATGCCTATGTCTTTTTTGTGATATGGAATATATGCATGGTAAAATATATAGCCTTTTAAGCAAAGAAGGACCTCTCCATTGTGTCTAGTTGTACATTAAACACATAACATAATTTTATAAATGATCCTTCTATCTTGACATTGATTTGATAAATATTATGATAACACATACTTCATTGTCTAGTGTTAAACTAGAACTCAAAATAAATTTCATCACCAAGATATAAACCATTATAGAATCGAGTTTCTAATTTCAAACAACAAATCCTCTATACAATACAATAACATATTTCCATGTGAATTTCCTTTATTTTTCTCGTATCTTTTAGATTTCAATTCCATATGCATTGGCTAACTTCTCTTTGGAGACAAAAATTCCTTCGTTTTACCTTTAAATGCCCATTGCATGGTTTAGACAATTGAGAATGGGAAAAAATGTCTTTACCATATCTGCAACTTATTCCTCAATCAAATATTAAGCCTTAAACTTTGATGTTTGATACTAGAAATAGAGGATGTAGAGTTCTTAAGCATCATGATAGGAATATAAATCGACTAGTGCCCAAGAGTGGAGAGCAAAGGAGGAAAGAAATTAAACTATTTTTCTGGTAAGAGATCACCCTAAACTCTGTTAGTATAAGCGATTGTTAGCTATCAGGATTGGATTTATGTTTTCAAATTCTTCAAAGGAATAAAACTAAGTAACTGTGTAAATGGTAGTTAGTGCTTAGTTCTGTGCATAGGCGTTTAACTATAAGAGAGGGAAAATGTGACAGTTTCCCAATAACAAAAACCACTTTACTTTATTTCATTCACCCTTTAAAAGAGCATGGCAGCAACATAATGACATAAAAAATTCAATTTGTAATAAATTTTTCATTTTCAGCTGTGCTACATGTACGTGTATAAACTGACATGTTTGTTTTTTGTTTTTGGCCAGGAAATGATCTTGAAAGGCATGACTACAATGGCCCTACTTATAGAATGGATAATGGGGATAATGGTGTTGAGCTTTCAAGTACAACATAAGGTGCTGGATGCTACAAAACACTTGGATTAGGGATTGGGACGTGGTGAAGCTGGGACCATTGAATGAGGTGCCAAAGCATAAAATCTAGTATCATTACCACGAAGAATAGTTTCCTAGCCCAAGGACCACATTCATGATATTGCAAAAGGCATTATAGCAGATTTATAGGGCTGGAAACTAAAGCATTTTCTTCTTTTTAGTTCTTTCTTATTCTGATGATGAATCACAAAGAATGATTCAAATCGTTGATGAAAAATTAAAAAAACGAACAAATCCAAAAATTATACTATAACAACTAAACCATGATTTTATATCACAATTGTCCTCCATGCAACATCATTCCAATTATATAAATCCTTCATCCTAACATGCATGGCATAAGGATCAATCTTCGACAGATATTTTATTGTTGTTTCAATGGCAGATACAATATAGTTTTCAAGTACAATCAAAAACCTCTTAAGACCCCTCTAACTCATATACTCACAATTAACAAGACACAACTAGTTAGTTCTAATTTTACAATACAAAATGCCTCTACAAAGTAGTTGTATCTGCAAGTTGTGGTGAAAGAGACATTAATGAATCCATCTATGGGGTCTAAGGCCCTAAGAATAGGAACTTAATGTCATGTGCCATTTAGTTCCACAACATGCTCAATCATCTTGCATTTACTTTTCATGTTCATGCCCAAGCATTTTAGGATGTTGGGGGGAGGTGAAAGCATGATGTGTACGGAGAGTAGAATGCCATGCTTGGTAAGAAATGAGAAAGGAAAGCATGGAAGCTTTAAAATCGAAAGTATAAGAAGTAGGAGTTTCCATTGAACCTTTGGGTAATAAAATGGTGTGAGCCTTTCCAATGTAGCATATTATTGTAGAAGTATGTAACAAGTAGAGTATAAAACATTTATTTTGCATGGAGATTTATTTGAGTGTTAGTATAGTAGAGTATGATATTTATTAATTCAGATTGTGTAATATGTATGGTGCAATTTTCACAAAGGAACATGTTTATAAATATTATGAAATATTTTGTATTGTTTTCATAAAAATCATGTAATGTATTTAGGTATCCACAAGCTATATGGGTTATAAATGGTAAGCAAGAGAAAGAAAAGAGAGCAAAGTAGTGAAAGCATCATTAGAATTATTAGGAAAGTGTTTTGGAATGATTAACATATCTTATACTACTTTGATAAATTGATTTTAAAATAATAGAAAAAGCACATTGGATGTATTGCAAAAATGGTCTTGCATATGTGTTGATTGAGAATAAAGAGGTCTCCCCTCAAGTTCTACATATCTTCTAGTATAACTTGTAAAAATAATTAGTATAGCTTAACCTACTTTGATATCATGTTATAAATTAGGGTCTTAGGAGAGTAATCATTATAAACAAAATATAAAATAAATAAAATGAGAATCATACAAGTATAGATTTTATACATTGTACAAGATATACATGGGAAAAACCCTTTTGAATAAAAAACCTCATAAAGGATCATTTTATTAAAACACTTACAAAAAATGGTCTATTAAAAAATAGACTAAACTTGGGGACACTCTTCTACATAGTTCCACATGGCCAGTAATACCTCATGTGCATAGTGATATAATTCACTATAAATCTCCAAATTCACACTCTCAAATGAAAGAGAACCTCCTTAAATATAAGAGAACTGGTGGAAAAATACCTTAAGGGGTATTAGTCACACCTATTCAAAGCGACCATTCATAAATAATTAATAGTCTAATAGTTATTAGATTATTAATATTAAATGGTATATGTTTTATAACATAAGATTTTATATCTTTATATTAAAATAATATACAAATGGTAGAGGGTATGACCCCTAATAACATTATGTTGTAACAATCATCATCTATTAGTCACCCAAGTCTTAATTTTTTTACTAACATGTTGAGCACAATCTAGACCATTAGGTCCATGAGCACTATCCCCCTATATTTATCCTAATATCCAAAACTTAGTTTTGATTCATGTAACCTCTTTAATGGACAAAGTTTCCCCATTCCTTCTTCACCTGATTAGGGACAAATCAAAATCATTCCATTATTCAAAAAGTCTAAAAATTATTGTCTATAACTACTTGATCTAATCCTCAACGATGATCCCTATATTTTACTAGTTATATAGGGCTAGGTCGTGGGATGACATCCATAAAAATATATATCCATATATACCAAGTCTAATATTTAGTGTCAAGCCCTTGCATCTTACTGGTTACATGGGGTTAGATTATGGGGACAATATCAAAATATAAAAATTCAAAAACATGCAAGCTTGAGAAATGTATTTAAAATATATATCAAAGAAACTTGAAGGCATTGTCAAATTTTAGAAGAAAAAACTCTACCAAGCTTGTGGTCTCCCACTTTATCAAAAACATTTCCAATCCCCATTTTTGTCCACTGTGATCCATTATAATAGTAAACCCTAAGCTAAAATTCCTTCTTTATCCATACAATTTATATCCATGAATTAAAAGTGCACATCTACATAAGCATATGCCCTCCACATATCCACCTCATAATCCCCATACAATTGACTATTTTCAATATCCTTCAAATTCCAAATATAACAAAGCTTAAAAATTAAATAATTCATATCAAACCATCACTCTATCCTATCTACAAAAGCTCACATACTACTTTTCATGTGTAACACATCCCACCACATTCCATTCCAACTACCAAGTAAGTGTACAACAAATATTATACCAACCAAAATCCTCAGTTAACTTGGTGTATAAACCTAAAAAATCACTTTATAATTCCTTGGAAGAATTTTTTTGTAATGACCCTTAGCTAAAATATTCATATAAAATAATCAAAGCTAAAATTCTCGCAATAGTCATCCAAGTAGAAATACTTAGATCTAATATATCCACAAAACATGTTTAATATATTTTCACATGTAATATTGGTTTGAAATTAATGTTTCATTCAAATATATTCTTTATGCATATGATTATGAAGAATTTGTCATGAAGTAGTTACAAATGTATTCTAAAAATCCAAAAGTTGAAATCTTCCTAATTGTTGAAATTCTTCAACTTGAAGCATCAATGCAACCTTCATATGAAGCTACACTTAGGAATCAAAATTAATTTCATCCTATAAAATTCTAGGAGACCAATTGGGTTTCATCCATTGATCTCTAAAATCTATAGGCTTTCATTGATTGATCTCAAAAACCTAAGATTTTTCATCCTAAAATATAATAGTTGAAGACGTGTGTTCAAACTAGGGTCATGGTTTGATGAAAACACTAAAATATTATCCAAAATAATGAATTTGGATACCTTATACAGATATTGAAGGTATAGCATGAGGCCAAATTTTTCTATCATTTTATCAACTCAAATTTAAGGCTCTGAATGGCATCCTTGGTTGGTCATGGTGATAGAGAAACCCTTTTTTGAATGATGAAGGTCCATGGAAAAGTATGTCTAGATGTAGGGATTTGGGGAAATGCATTCTTGAAGGTTGAGTAGAGGATAATCTGAATCTCTAACATTAAGGGTTTGGAGAATGTGATTCTAGGGTGCTAGAATCCAATATGATGAGTATCTAGGGATTCACATGCTAAAATGAGCAATACAATTGGGGTCTAGTGATTCAAAGGTCTAGGATATCCCATTATCACTTTCACACAGGCATGATATCATTAAAATCCATGAAGGTATACATAGGAATATATGAGTGAAGAAGTGAGGAACAAGAAATCAAGGCACCAAGTGAATGTGAGAAAATTTTGAAGGCCCACAACAAAGAAGTAGAAAGAAGGGGTACAAGGAATTGAGGAAAGGGATGCTAGTGTGAGAAAGTCTAAGATCTTTCCCAAAGTAGGAAAGTGACCGGAATAATCCCAAACTAAAATAAATTAGAAAGAGAACATTAAATTTTCTCCCCTCTCAAAATTTATTGTCCTCAAGCAATTTCAAATACAACTACTATAAGTTTTATGATTCTTTACAAGTGGTACCTCTATGAGTACTTTTTTCCAATGGAATAGATACTTTGTGATGACCCTATTTTTTTATTTCTTCACCCTTGTAATACTAATTACATCTAGTACTCATATGAATGGTATAGCTACAGTTTGTGATCCCTAAATCATTGAAAGTTAGTGCATCATAAACATGTAATACCATACGTGGAAACATACCAATGTGCATATGGTGAACGTACTATAGTAGCAATGTCAAAAGAATGATCCATGCTAATTTTTTATATGTGGTATATTATCTCAAGACTCATTCCATCCAAATATTCACTAGTCCTACCTATCCATATATTTGTGTATAATAACTAGATCTAGAAGTGAGGTTGATATTTGTCAAGCCAAATAAACCTTGTCAAAAAGAGCTAAGAGATATACTATCATTTTCTCTAAGAATGTTTTTAGGAAAAAAATTAACATAAAAATCCCTCTAAAAAATAAATGCATCATCTTATGTGCTTTGAGTTTTGAAAAAATGGCAAAGAAGTGTGTATACAAGCTCTCAACCTATCCACCACAACATGACTATAATATTAACCATGTACCTTTGGGAGTCTCATGATAAATTCCATGAATACACTCTTTCAATCTTTCTTGGGGATGAAAAAAGGTTGTAATAAAGCTAGAGAAAAAGCATTCCCAACTTCATTCTACTGGAAATTGGGGTACTCTATGATCTTCCTCAGATCATGTTGCTTAAATATTTCCTAGGAGAATCTCTCCCTTATTTTCTTACTAAGTCTTGAAGGATCTAGAATATCCCACCTTGAGTATAACATCTAAACATTTTAGAATCTCCCATTTCATGTTAGAATTAGGCACTAAGAAGATTATGTCCTTAAAAAAATAAGACCATCTATTATCTTATAGTTGTCATCCTTCAAATTTCCATCTAAGTTAGCACCAAAAGAATTCTTGGCATATTTTTCCACGATAGAAACCCTTCAACCACCACAAATGACAAAAATAGAACCAACTTCTAAACACAAAATCAATAACTAATTTAAAATCACAACTTGGAGCTTACTCACCCATTTTTTTGGCTAGTCATGCAATTCTTGTTTCCACTATAGATTTTCCACAAACCAAGTATTATCAATATTTGGCCAAAGATGTCGTCATACATAAAGAAACCCTTTTTGCATAATTCAAATTTATATTCTTAATTTCTATGTGGTTCCCCTTTTTATTATAGCAACTCCAAATCCCTCTCTTTAAACATCATATTCATCAACTTCTTGTTTTGTGTCTATCTATGTAAAATCTATTTTATTCATCATGTCGGTTAAGAGTGTCGCTAGCTTTGAAAATTCTTAAAAAACCTACTACAATAGATGCACAAACCAAATATCATCCTCAACTATGTTGATGTGGTAGGGAATAGACAATTTAAAGAGTCTTGGGTGTTTTGTTGATCTAATTCATTATAGATTTGGGGTTGGCTAGTGCACTAATCAAACAAAATGGTATGACTAAGAACTTGAATTGCACCAAGTGACATTTTATTGATATATTCTGCACATCTTTATCCTACATATGGATCTTATGATGGCTTAATTTCAAATCAGTCTCTAAGTAGTAAACCACCTCTACAACTCAATAATGAACTCATCAATCTTGGGAATAGGGTATATTTTTATCTTCCAGTACAATTCTCTATAGTTTATGCACATTCCCATGGTGCTATATTCATCCTTCTTAAGGGCCACTAAGGAAATTAATGTGATAGCATTAATGTGGCCCAATTTAAACCATTAATAAATTTATATATTTCCTCTTTATACATATTTAAGTGATAATAAGTAGTCATCATTTCAAGATTAAAAGAAAGTTCTATATATATTAAAGTTAGAATATTTATCTTGTACCAATCTTGGAGGTGTATTATTGAACACATTATCATATCAATTCAAAAAATTATAATATTATAATGAAGAATGTGTTTCTTACTAGAAAATGAAATGGTATGCATGTCTTTCAACACTAAGAAAATTTCTACTTCAACTTGATGTGTACAAGAAGTTGTCATAGCCATGAACACTCTTGGTAATCCACTAGATAAAATTCTAAGCACCACACCTTATTATTTAAATCTAAATTTGATTTCATGGACTTAGATTTATGTCAAAACTTTCCAAGAGAATGTATCCCTTATACACACATAACCATGTTTATTTTCACAAGATAATATTAATCATGTACCTCATGGTCACTCATGTTGTATTGAGTTATCTACTTATCCAGGTAAATGGAATGAGGGATATATTATAACCAACCCGTTAGAATCTTCAACATTTAGGCATCTCTTAATATATTCTTTTTGGAGTTGTTTGGCTATAGCACCAAGGTCCCACTTGATTTTGCATAAGAAATCTTGAACTTG
The DNA here is from genome assembly GCA_007258455.2 of Sequoia sempervirens. Lineage (NCBI taxonomy): Eukaryota > Viridiplantae > Streptophyta > Pinopsida > Cupressales > Cupressaceae > Sequoia > Sequoia sempervirens. Next base: position 212,352,860 of record VDFB02075321.1, on the reverse strand, counting down.
AGAGAAAGGATCCATATGATATTTCCTAATAACTTTTATTGCTAATTTGAACATCCTTGAGAAATATGAAACAACATTACCATTATCAAAAATGAAAACCATAAATGGAACATGGATCAACTAAATATTTCTTCACAAATTCATTCCCACCAACATGGTTAACTTGTAGACCTTTCTCATAGGGAAATGGTTTCATCATTTCAAAATTGGAAAGCTTAACAAGTGTTTCTTTGACATCATTAAAAATCATTACTATACATCTTTTAATCAATGGAATTGTATCTTTAACCTACATTGTTGGTTCATTTTTCTCCTCTAGATAGCTTTTGTACTCTAGTTCAATCATTTCTTCCTTTTACTGGAGACTTTTCTATGGTGCATGCTCAATTATATGCTTTTCTACAAATTTTGTGGCTTTGATTTATAGGATCCAAATCATCATCATATATCACTTCAATATAGTAGACTTGGCTCTTGTTGATGCATCTACGACTATGTTCCCATAGCTCCTTTTAGGGAAAACGTTATCATTTCCACCTCAATTCATCTTTATTTTAGGTACTTGAGGTTTGATCTTCTTTGGAGCTTGTTGTTGCTCTAGTTTTTTTTTTTCTTCTTTCTACTTCAATTTTCTTCTATTGTTATTCCAAATTATATTATAAGGCAATTTTACAATTGTAGGTAGTTGTAAAAGGCTACATTATATTTGAAAACATTATATTGCATGTGATACATCTCAAATATTTTATCCATCTCCTCTTCTTGTGATATTTTTTTCTATAACTAAATTATGCCAACTACCTTGAGGTTGTAATTGTTGTGATACATCTCAAATATTTTAGGTTGTAATTCTTGTATTAAGGTAATGATTTTTTTGTTCTTGTCATCTAAAGATTCATAGAATCCTCCCATTTTTCCCCTATAGGATAGCAAGAGGAAAGGTTTGAGACCACTATAATGACCCTTAGCTAAAAATAATCATATAAAATTACTTAGATCTAAAAAACCCGCAACACTTATTCAAGTAAAAATACCCAAATATGAAACATCCACAACACATATAATAGACATGCACATGTAATAGTAGTTGGAACTAAATGTTTCATTCAAATTTATTCTAAAACTACCCATAGGATGAAATCTTCCAAAATACTAAAATTCTTTGACTTGAAGCATGAGTGCAACCTTTGTATGAAGCCACCCAAGTAGGAATTCAAAGGATTTCCATCCTTATATCTAGTAGCTAAACACACATGTTGAAACTAAGGTTATGGTTTGATAAAAATGCCAAAAGATGAAACTACCTACCTTATACAAAGGTTAAATGCTAGTGTGGGACCATAAATTTCTACCATTTTATCACATTAAAATTTGAGGCTATTATTTTTGTTCTTGGTTAGCCATGGTGATATATGAAACCCTTCTTTCAAATGGTGGGGGTTCACAAAAAGATATGCTTGAAGGAATGGATTTGAGAAAATGCATGCTTGAAGGTCAAACATAGAATACTCCAAAGGCCTTATGTTGAGGATTCAAGGAATAGGATTTTAGGATGGAAGGATGTAATATGGTAGAGGTTTATGGATTTGCATATCTAGAGGAGCATTATGTGAGGGTTTAAGGATTTGGGGGGTAGGATCCCTCATTGACACTTCTGTAGAGGTAGACTATCATCAAAATCCCTAAATTTCCAAAGATGGATGTGTGAATAGAGAAGTAAGGGTTAGGGAATTAGGGTGCTAGGTGAACAAGGAGATAGAATTCTAAAGGCTCAGAGAGAAAGAAAGGGATGCTAGTATGATAAATTTTGAAACCTTGCTAAAATAGGAAAGTGACCCAAACACTCCCAAACTTATATAATTACAAAGGGGACATTGTAGTTTTACATTTTATCATGCTTTATTTGTTTTGATCATTTTTTTCACTTTTACATTTTTTAGTGTTGTGTACAACCCCTACAACCTTTTTTTCCACATGTTTGAACCACATCCCACTACTATGAGTTGGAATGATGATCCATATTTAGTCACCATTACACATACTACTATCAATACTAACTCCAATTAATGTAGTAAGATGGGGGTTCATTCCTCCATTTTTAATTTCTTGACCATTTATTTTCTTAGCCTACCTAGAACACATTGAGATGCTTGTGCTCCTATGCATCATAAATGATTATCCGTTTTTAGCATTCCCTAATATCCCATGGCATCTAGTTTGAATCTTATTTTATCTATCATTCAAATCTACATACTTTGGTCTTTTTTTACTTTTTTACTCTTTACCTCATTGCCTATTGCCTCTACTAGAGCCTCATTGACCATAATTCCCTTATTAGTACCATTATTGATCCATCTTTCAAGCTCCTATTAGTTTGTCACATTTTATGATTTTATGATTATTATCTCCATATTGGTTGATTAATCTTTTGATTCAAGATTCCTTATTTCTATATTAATGTAATACACCATCTTTTTAATCCTCATACTTCTAGATTATGTGGTTATGGAAGTATGATTTTCAACAAAAGTTTCCTCATGTTTTAGGTGCTTTCGAGAATGCTTGAAATAATATGTTGATTGTTTGTTTTGTTTTATGTTGCTACATAAAATCATCGTCCTCAATGATTCACAGGGGGGGAGTATGTTACACCCCAATTGTGTAATTACTATTTACTATTAGTATGTAAGGTAAAATGTGATTGCAATGTGAATTTAGTGGATGAATAAATTGTACTTACACTTTGTTATCACTACTTTATGAATGAATGTTATCTCATTTAATATTATATGAAGGAATGCATTTATGTGATTGGATGAATATTGAATTAATATTCTAACTTTGGAGATGTATTATGTATACTGCATATTTTGTGAACAACTGACTGTCGTGTGCATGTGTTAGTGGTTGTAGGTATATGTTCAATTCCTCCAAGCGGAGGGGAAGTATCACTCAATAGAAGGTCTTAGTCGGGTAACTAGTAACGTAACCTATTTGAGCTTACACACACCATAGTAGAATAATTGAGTTGAGTTATTAAGTGGGAAGTTGGTAAGTCATCCTTAGCTAATATGTCTGCATTAGTAAGAGTCTTGCTTACTTTTGAGTGCATTATTGGGTGATGTTTATCTATTTGAAATTGTGAGTTCTTCCTTGTTACTATGCTTGTATTGATATGTGGAACATACGAGAAATATGTATACACACGCACACATGCATGACAATGATAGACCATACACAATAAGGAACACATACATGAGGGTATATAGGTAGACATATCTATGCACACTCATGCACGAGTTGCTTATGTGCATGGAACTATCTGATGGATCTAACATGTATATGTATACGTATAGATATATCGCTCGTAGGCTCTTATCAATACCATAGTAATTGTGTATGATTTTGGTGTAAGAATCAAATGTGTGTGTATATATATAAAGTATATACATATATCCATATGTATATATGTATCAATATAAGCGTATGGTGGCAAATGGACATGCTCATACAAATGTATCGATA
>VDFB02075321.1:212208814-212349235 GCA_007258455.2 Sequoia sempervirens | reverse complement strand
GGAAATCTTCTCACTCTCCAAGGTGCTTGTCCTTCCTCCACCTCATGTACCTTTTTGACACCTCACTTACACCTCATCTTCTCTTGGCCACTTCACCATCCACATGTCAAGATGTGAGGGCTTGTGGGTTCTCAACCCATCATAGCCCTTCATCTTGGCCTTGTTGGATGCATCTTGACTGTTGAATTCTCTAGAGAATTCAAATTCTCCTATAAATACCCCCTCCTCAAGGGCATTTTCAACAATTTGGATTTTCATAACTACATGTTTCCAATTTGCATTCTCAATCATCCACTATCATCTAGCTATCCATTCTAATCATTTTGCATAAGTTGATCTTGTATTTAGTCACTCAAGAAATCATCTAAGGAGCACACAAAATCATCCCAAGCAAGGGCCAATCAAGGAGTCGTCAACAGCAAGGAAGGTGAAATTAGTTGCATCTTGTTTTATCTACTTTCCTTCTTGTTTTATCACTCTTTAGGCTAATCTTAAAGTGTCCTTAGTCTTTTATCATTTGCATTTTTAAGTTATTTTGCACATTAGAGTAGGGTAAAACATTAAGGTACACAATTCCCATACAAACCTCTTTCCATGTATTATCAACTCTCCTATATAATAGACACCTTTCTAGATTTAAATTTCATATGATATATATGTACCCAAGTGTTTCCAATTAGAATTGCTATAATTATACTTTTATGGCATTCTAGATATTCAAAATAGTTTTCATAAATCTACCAAATAGACCCATTCTTGACACTAAACCTACATAATTTTAGGTATGTCCAATGAAAGATTAGGGTCTACGGTTCATAAATTTCAAATGCTTTAGTGTTGAGGGTTTAGATTTTACAGTTTCGGGTCTAGGGTTTAGCAAACTTAGGGTGAAGTTTGGGTGGCCCTTGACATAATTTAGACTTGCAAGTTAGTGTCAATTGGAATCGATTGTATGCGCTTAGATTTACGAATTTGCTAACTAAATTTGCAAACAAACATCAAAATAAACTTTATGAATTTTAACTATTCTTTAACATATTGATTTCTAATCTAATTATAATTTAACATTCAAACTAAAGTTTAATATATATCATTTTTTCCATACAAAGCAAATAAAATTTAAAACATTTAAGCAATGCAAGTGAATTTTTTTGAGCTCGAAATTACCTAGTTTTCAAAATCAAAATGATTTGTTCGATTCCAATTTAGGGTTTTAACAATTTCTTTGTTCCAATTCAATTTAGGGTTTCAATTTTAAACAATTGGGGTTTTTAATGCAATTTTTTCGTTTCAATTTAAACTAGGGTTTTCAAATTCAATTTTTTTCATTTGATTTGGATTCAGGGTTTCAAAAAGCTTGATTTGGATTTGTAAATGCAATGTTTTTATTTCATTTCGATTTCTAGGGTTTTGAAATGCAAATTGTTTTGTTCTGTTTCAATTAGGATTTTCAAATTCAATTTTTTTGGGTTTAATCGAACAATTTAGGTTTCAAAAGTTAAATTTTGTTTCTAAAACACAATTCAATGTTCATTTTTTCATTTTTATTAAAAAACCTTCAGGTTTCATTGCATTTTTTCGTCTATTTTTACAGTTATTCATTTCTACTATAACAGTTTAAAAAAATACTTAAAACGTGAAATAAATTTAAAAAATGCTAAATTCATTTATTTTCTTCAAAATTTTAATTCAAAATTAAAAAATGCAAAAAAATGGCATGTAGTGGCGTACCTGTAGCTGATTGTGGGGGTCGTTGTCGCCAATACTCGGGGTCTCGTCCGCTGTGCAGTGAAATGTGTTTTTTTTTTAAATAAATAGCAATATAAAACAGGATCCGATTTCTACAAAACGGGATCCTGATTAATAGAAATCGGGATCCTATTTTTTAGAAATCGAGATCCCGTTTTGTGAGAATTAGGATCCCGTGCCTTTTCCATCGGTTCGGAATCCGATGGGAAATGGGATCCCGATTTTTAAAAATCGGGATCCCGTTTCGTCTCAGGCTCGGGATCCCGAGCCATAACAGGATCCCAATTTTTAAAAATCGGGATCCCGTTTATTAAAATTGGGATCTCGTTTGCTCAATGTCGATTTCAATTTTTTGGTTAAGGCAAAAAACTTCCACGTTTCGTGGACTCAACTTTGTGCACTTACCCTCATGTAACCTCTTTAATGGACAAAGTTTCCCCATTCCTTCTTCACCTGATTAGGGATAAATCAAAATCATGCCAATATTCAAAAAATATAAAAATTAATGTCTATAACTACTTGATCTAATCCTCAATGATGATCCCTATATTTTACTAGTTATATAGGGCTAGGTCATGGGACGACATCCATAAAACTATATATCCATATATACCAAGTCTAATATTTAGTGACAAGCCCTTGCATCTTACTGGTTACAAGGGGTTAGATCATGGGGACAATATCTAAATATAAAAAATTCAAAAACATGCAAGCTTGAGAGATGTATTTAAAATACATATAAAAGAAACTTGAAGGCATTGTCAAATTTTAGAAGAAAAATCTCTAACAAGCTTGTGGTCTCCCACTTTTACAAACACATTCCCAATCCCTATTTTCATCCATTGTGAGCCATTATAATAGTAAACCCTAAGCTAAAATGCCTTCTTTATCTATACAATTTATATCCATGAATAAAAAGTGCACATCTACATAAGCATATGCCCTCCACATATCCACCTCATAATCCCCATACAACTAACTATTTTCAATATCCTTCAAATTCCAAAATATCATTATGCTTACAAATTAAATAAGTCATATCAAGCCATCACTCTATCATATCTACAAAAGCTCACATACTACTTTTCATGTGTAACACATCCCACCACATTCCATTCCAACTACCAAGTAAATGTACAACAAATATTATACCAACCAAAATCCTCGATTGACTTGGTGTATAAACCTAAAAAATCACTTTATAATTCCTTGGAAGAATTTTTTTGTAATGACCCTTAGCTAAAATATTCAAAGCTAAAATTCTCACAATAGTCATACAAGTAGAAATACTTAGATCTAATACATCCACAAAACATGTAATTTATTTGCACATGTAATATTGGTTTGAAATTAATGTTTCATTCAAATATATTATTGATGCATATGATTATGAAGTAGTTTCAAATGTATTATAAAAATCCAAAAGTTGAAATCTTCCTAATTGTTGAAATTCTTCAACTTGAAGCATTGATGCTACCTTCATATGAAGCTACACTTAGGAAGCAAAGTGAATTTCATCCTCTAAAATTCTAGGAAACCAATTGGGTTTCATCCATTGATCTCTAAAACCTATAGGCTTTCATTGATTGATCTCAAAAACCTAAGATCTTTCATCCTAAAATATAAGAGTTGAAGACGTGTTCAAACTAGGGTCATGGTTTGATGAAAACACTAAAATATTATCCAAAATAATGAATTTGGATACCTTATATAGATATTAAAGGTATAGCATGAGGCCAAATTTTTATATCATTTTATCACACTCAAATTTAAGGCTCTCAATGGCATCCTTGGTTAGTCATGTTGATAGAGAAACCCTTTTTTGAATGATGAAGGTCCAAGGAAAGGTATGTCTAGATGTAGGGATTTGGGGAAATTCATTCTTGAAGATTGAGTAAAGGATAATCTAAATATCTAACATTAAGGGTTTTGAGAATATGATTCTAGGGTACTACAATCCAATATGATGAGGATCTAGGGATTCACATGCTAAAATGAGCAATATTGTAATTAGGGTCTAGGGATTCAAAGGTCTAAGATACCCCATTATCACTTTCATGTAGGTGGGATATCATTAAAATCCATGAAGGTATACATAGGAATATATGAGTGAAGAAGTGAGGGACAAGAAATCAAGGCACCAAATGAATGGGAGAAAATTTTGAAGGCCCACAACAAAGAAGTAGAAAGAAGGGGTACAAGGAATTGAGGAAAGGGATGCTAGTGTGAGAAAGTCTAAGATCTTTCCCAAAGTAGGAAAGTGACCCGAATAACCCCAAACTAAAATAAATTAGAAAGGGAGCATTCAATTTTTTCCCCTCTCAAAATTTCTTGTCCTTAAGCAATTTCAAATACAACTACTTTAAGTTTTATGATTCTTTACAAGTGGTACCTCTATGAATACTTTTTTCCAATGGACTAGATACTTTGTGATGACCTTATTTCTTGATTTCTTCACCCTTGTAATACTAATTACATCTAGTACTCATATGAATGGTACTCTACAATTTGTGATCCCTCAATCACGGAAAGTTAGTGCATCATAAACATGTAATAACATACATGGAAACATACCAATGATCATATGGTGAATGTATTATAGTAGAAATGTTCGAAGAATGATCCATGCTAATTTTTGACATGTGGTATATTATCTCAAGACTCATTCCATGCAAATATTCACTAGTCCTACCTATCCATCTATTTGTGTATAATAACTAGATCTGGAAGTGAGGTTGGTATTTTTCAAGCCAAATAAACCTTGTCAAAAAGAGCTAAGAGATCTACTACAATTTTCTCTAAGAATATTTTTAGGAAAAAAATTAACATTAAAACCTCTCTAAAAAATAAATGCATCATCTTATGTGCTTTGAGTTTTGAAGAAATGGCAAAGAAGTGTGTATACAAGCTCTCAGCCTATCCACCACAACATGACTATAGTATTAACCATGTACCTTTGGAGTCTCATGATAAATTCCATGAATACACTCTTTCAATCTTTCCTAGGGATGAAAAAAGGTTGTAATAAAGCTAGAGGAAAAGCATTCCCAACTTCATTCTGTTGGAAATTGGGGTGCTCTATGATGTTCCTAAGATCATGTTGCTTAAATATTTCCTAGGAGAATCTCTCCCTTATTTTCTTACTAAGTCTTGAAGGATCTAGAATATCCCACCTTGAGTATAACAGCTAAATTTTTTAGAATCTCCCATTTCATGTTAAAATTAGGCACTAAAAAGATTATGTCCTTAAAAAAATATGACCATCTATTATCTTATAGTTGTCATCCTTCAAATTTCCATCTAAGTTAGCAACAAAAGAATTCTTGGCATATTTTGCCATGATAGAAACCCTTCAACCACCACAAATGACAAAAATAGAACCAAATTCTAAACTTAAAATCAATAACTAATTTAAAATAACAACTCGGAGCTTACTCACCCATTTTTTTCGATTAGTCATACAAGTCATGTTTCCACTATAGATTTTCCACAAACCAAGTAGTATCAATATTTGGCCAAAGAGGTCATCATACATAAAGAAACCCTTTTTGAATAATTCAACTTTCTATTCTTAATTGCTATGTGCTCTGCCTTTTATTATAGCAGCTCCAAATCCCTCTCTTTAAACATCATATTCATCAACTTCTTGTTTTGTGTCTATCTATGTAAAATCTATTTTATTCATCGTGTTGTTTAAGAGTGTCGCTAGCTTTGAAAGTTCTTAAAAAACCTACTACAATAGATGCACAAACCAAATATCCTCCTCGACTATGTTGATGTGATAGGGAATAGGCAATTTAAAGAGTCTTGGGTCTTTTCTGATCTATCTAATTCATTACAGATTTGGGGTTGGCTAGTGCAATAATCACACCAAATGGTATGACTAAGAACTTGAATTGCACCAAGTGACATTTTATTGATATATTCTGCAAATCTTTATCCTACATATGGATTTTATGATGGCTTAATTTCAAATCAGTCTCTAAGTAGTAAACCACCTCTACAACTCAATAATGAACTCATCAATCTTGGGAATAGGGTATATTTTTATCTTCCAGTACAATTCTCTATAGTTTATGCGCATTTCCATGGTGCTATATTCATCCTTCTTAAGGGCCACTAAGGAAATTAATGTGATAGCATTAATGTGGCCCAATTTAAACCATTAATAAATTTATATATTTCCTCTTTATACATATTTAAGTTCTATATATATTAAAGTTAGAATATTTATCTTGTACCAATCTTGGAGGTGAATTATTGAACACATTATCATGTCAATTCAAAAAATTATAATATTATAATGAAGAATGTGTTTCTTACTAGAAAATGAAATGGTATGCATGTCTTTCAACACTAAGAAGATTTCTACTTCAACTCGATGTGTACAAGAAGTTGTCTTAGCCATGAACACTCTTGGTAATCCACTAGATAAAATTCTAAGCACCACACCTTGTTCTTTAAATCTAAATTTGATTTCATGGACTTAGATTTATGTCAAAACTTTCCAAGAGAATGTATCCCTTATACACACATAACCATGTTTATTTTTATAAGATAATATTAATCATGTACCTCATGGTCACTCATGTTGTATTGAGTTATCTACTTATCTAGGTAAATGGAATGAGGGATCTATTATAACCAACCCGTTAGAATCTTCAACATTTAGGCATCTCTTAATATATTCTTTTTGGAGTTGTTTGGCTATAGCACCAAGGTCCCACATGATTTTGCATAAAAAATATTGAACTTGAGAGAAAGGATCCATATGATATTTCCTAATAACTTTTATTGCTAATTTGAACATCCTTGAGAAATATGAAACAACATTACCATTATCAAAAATGAAAACCATAAATGGAACATGGATCAACCAAATATTTCTTCACAAATTCATTCCCACCAACATGGTTAACTTGTAGACCTTTCTCATAGGGAAATGGTTTCATCATTTCAAAATTGGAAAGCTTAACAAGTGTTTCTTTGACATCATTAAAAATCATTAGTATACATCTTTTAATCAATGAAATTGTATCTTTAACCTACATTGTTGGTTCATTTTTCTCCTCTAGATAGCTTTTGTACTCTAGTTCAATCATTTCTTCCTTTTACTAGAGATTTTTCTATGGTGCATGCTCAATTATATGCTTTTCTACAGATTTTGTGGCTTTGATTTATAGGATCCAAATCATCATCATATATCACTTCAATATAGTAGACTTGGCTCTTGTTGATGCATCTACGACTATGTTCCCATAGCTCCTTTTAGGGAAAACATTATCATTTCCACCTCAATTCATATTTATTTTAGGTACTTGAGGTTTGATCTTCTTTGGAGCTTGTTGTTGCTCTAGTTTTATGTTTTCTTCTTTCTACTTCAATTTTCTTCTATTGTTATTCCAAATTATATTATAAGGAAATTTTACAACTGTGGATAGTTGTAAAAGGCTACATTATATTTGAAAACATTATATTGCATGTGATACATCTCAAATATTTTCTCCATCTCCTCTTCTTGTGATATTTTTTTCTATAACTAAATTATGCCAACTACCTTGAGGTTATAATTGTTGTGATACATCTCAAATATTTTACATTGTAATTCTTGTATTAAGGTAATGATTTTTTTGTTCTTGTCATCTAAAGATTCATAGAATCCTCCCATTTTTCCCCTATAGGATAGGAGAGGAAAGGTTTGAGACCACTATAATGACCCTTAGCTAAAAATAATCATATAAAATTACTTAGATATAAAAAACCCGCAACATTTATTCAAGTAAAAATACCCAAATATGAAACATCCACAACACATATAATAGACATGCACATGTAATAGTAGTTGGAACTAAATGTTTCATTAAAATTTATTCTAAAACTACCCATAGGATGAAATCTTCCAAAATACTAATTTTTTTTTGACTTGAAGCATGAGTGCAACCTTTGTATGAAGCCACCCAAGTAGGAATTCAAAGGATTTCCATCCTTATATCTAGTAGCTAAACACACATGTTGAAACTAAGGTTGTGGTTTGATAAAAATTCCAAAAGATGAAACTACCTGCCTTATACAAAGGTTAAATGCTAGTGTGGGACCATAAATTTCTACCATTTTATCACATTAAAATTTGAGGCTATTATTTTTGTTCTTGGTTAGCCATGGTGATATATGAAACCCTTCTTTCAAATGGTGGGGGTTCACGAAAAGATATGCTTGAAGGTCAAACATAGAATACTCCAAAGGCCTTATGTTGAGGATTCAAGGAATAGCATTTTAGGATGAAAGGATGTAGTATGGTAGAGGTTTATGGATTTGCATATCTAGAGGAGCATTATGTGGGGGTTTAAGGATTTTGGGGCTAGGATCCCTCATTGACACTTTTGTAGAGGTAGACTATCATTAGAATCCCTAAATTTCCAAAGATGAATGTGTGAATAGAGAAGTAAAGGTTAGGGAATTAGGGTGCTAGGTGAACAAGGAGATAAAATTCTAAAGGCTCGGAGAGAAAGAAAGGGATGCTAGTATGATAAATTTTGAAACCTTGCTAAAAATAGGAAAGTGACCCAAACACTCACAAACTTATATAATTACAAAGGGGACATTATAGTTTTACATTTTATCACGCTTTATTTGTTTTGATCATTTTTTTCATTTTTGCATTTTTTAGTGTTGTGTACAACCCCTACAACCTTTTTTTCCACATGTTTGAACCACATCCCACTACTATGAGTTGGAATGATGATCCATATTTAGTCACCATTTTACATACTACTATCAATACTAACTCCAATTAATGTAGTAAGGTTGGGGTTCACTCCTCCATTTTTAATTTCTTGACCATTTATTGTCTTAGCCTACCTAGAACACATTGAGATGCTTGTGCTCCTATGCATCATAAATGATTATCTGTTTTTAGCATTCCCTAATATCCCATGGCATCTAGTTTGAATCTTATTTTATCTATCATTCAAATTTACATACTTTGGTCTTTTTTAACTTTTTTACTCTTTACCTCATTGCCTATTGCCTCTGCTAGAGCCTCATTCACCATAATTCCCTTATTAGTACCATTATTGATCCATCTTTCAAGCTCCTATTAGTTTGTCACATTTTATGATTTTATGATTATTATCTCCATATTGGTTGATTCATCTTTTGATTCAAGATTCCCTATTTCTATATTAATGTAATACACCATCTTTTTAATCCTCATACTTCTAGATTATGTGGATATGGAAGTATGAGATTCAACAAAAGTTTCCTCATGCTTTAGATGCTTTCGAGAATGCTTGAAATAATATGTTGATTGTTTGTTTTGTTTTATGTTGCTAGATAAAATCATCGTCCTCAATGATTCACAAGGGGGGAGTATGTTACACCCCAATTGTGTAATTACTATTTACTATTAGTATGTAAGGTAAAATGTGATTGGAATGTGAATTCAGTGGATGAATAAATTGTACTTACACTTTGTTATCACTACTTTATGAATGAATGTTATCTCATTTAATATTATATGAAGGAATGCATTTATGTGATTGGATGAATATTGAATTAATATTCTAACTTTGGAGATGTATTATGTATACTGCATATTTTGTGAACAACTAATTGTTGTGTGCATATGTTAGTGGTTACAGGTATACGTTCAATTCCTCCAAGCGGAGGGGAAGTATCACTCAAGAGAAGGTCTTGGTTGGGTAAATAGTAACGTAACCTATTTAAGCTTACACACACCACAGTAGAATAATTGAGTCGGGTTATTAATTGGGAAGTTGGTAAGTCATCTTTAGCTAATATGCCTGCATTAGTAAGAGTCTTGTTTACTTTTGAGTGCATTATTGGGTGATGTTTATCTATTTGAGCTTGTGAGTTCTTCCTTGTTACTATGCTTGTATTGATATGTGGAACATATGAGGAATATGTATACACACACATGCATGACGATGATAGACCATACAGAATAAGGAACACGTACATAAGGGTATATAGGTAGATGTATCTATGCACACTTATGCACGAGTTGCTTATGTGCATGGAACTATCTGATGGATCTAACATGTATATGTATACGTATAAATATATCACTCGTAGGCTCTTATCAATACCATAGTAATTGTGTATGATTTTGGTGTAAGAATCAAATGTGTGTATATATATATAAAGTATATACATATATCCATATGTATATATGTATCAATATAAGTGTATGGTGGCAAAGGACATGCTCATACAAATGTATCGATACGTGTATACATACGTATATATATATGTATACACAATCGATATATTAATATAACAATGTGATTGCTATCTTGATTGTATTTGTTTGTATATCGATTATATATGCATGATTTATTGACATATGATAAATATGGATATATATACTAACATATATATACATATATGTGTGTGTGTGTATCAGCTTTGAGGTCGAATATCTTAAACAACTTAGAGGCCAATTTAATAAACTAAATCAAGGCCAAAATATGATATAGTTATGATTATATTCTTTAGCTACTCATGTTGTCTACGTATGAAGAGTTTGAAATCTGCAAACAATGCAACCATTAAGTCAATGTATGATGATAGAATAAGTTGATGCCTTTTGTGGAAAGCTCGTGGACTTAGTAAACTCTAAATGCTATGTCATTGAACATCAACCAACATCTGTAAGAGACGTGCAAGGTAATGCATAGCATGTTGACGACTTTGTCAAACTGATTTATTATGTGAACCAACTCATACCAAGACTTAGTTGATGCAAGCTTGGTGTCGCGTATTTGATATTGACTATTTCAGATATGATGGAAACCGCGCCAACTCTATAAGTAAATCTTGATGCTTTGGCATCACTTTTGAATCATTATACCTGTAGATGTCCAGTACGAAATGCAAACCGAATTCAATCATGTGTTAATTTGAATTGATCTCTAATTGTTGTCAATCAACAAGGTTAATCTGTAACTTGTTTTAGCTGAGTATGTGCTTACATGTTTGCCACCTTTTAGTTGTGATTTATGTGTTGTGCATATTTTTTGTTGTCAAAACTCATACCTAAACTACAGGCTGGGTAGTCTTCAAATTGTTGTATAAATACTGGAGCTAGTTCACTTGTTTGGGACACATTCCTTGAGAAAGTTTCTACATTCTATCTACATTTCTATTTGCATTATTTTACTTAATACAGTGAGTGAGCTTTGAACATTAGAGAGAGAATATTGTTATTTTGAGTGAGGTATTTGCCAACTTGTGAGTTAGTAGTTACTGTGACATTGTTGGAGGGATCGATACCAAGTTAATTGTTGTTCTAGAAGTGTTGTGTTTGCAGCTAGTTGATTGGAAAGCTTATCACAGGCATGAGGATATTCTTCCCTTGTTTGTATTAGTTTTGAATGAGCTATGTATGTATATTGTGTACATTCATGGAATATTGTACTTTGTAAATTACTGTATTGAAATAGAAATCCTTATTGTAAATTGTTATAGCATCTTTGTTTATATATTCTCAATAAAGAAAGGGAAAAAAAAATTGCATTGGTTTATTACATAGTTTATTTTTCTCATACAGTGAAAACTTAGGAAAATTTACTTCAATGTATGATTGACATACTATAGTAAAGATCTTTCATTCTTCAATCAAAGAGCTAATTTATGTTTCTCCTTGCATTCACTTTGTATGCTTAACATTTAATTCAAAATTATATTACCCCACATATCAATTAATTTAAGCTCAATTGTTTACATTCGATTTGTTTGGCATAGATTAAGCATAGGAAAAGTTCATTTTCCTTTACAAATAAATGTTTCCATAATAGTTGTGGTGAAAAGCACATGATTATGTGTTTAAAAAATTAAAAACTGTTTGATTTCCATAGCTGTGATTCCTTAGATAGTACACATCAATAAAAATATGAAACCCAACCAATTTAGGCTAGAATTGGCACATGGCCAGAAATTAATGCCACAATTATTCCATTGAAAAGTAAATTACGACTTCAATTTTAATCCCTGCTTGGATTTCAACTTGATAATGGCAGAGGTCTAAAACTTGGTGAGTGATCCACCCAGTACACACAAGGTGAATTTTTTTTCCTTCCTTGTATAGGTAACAAGGTGGTCTTTCAAGGGCAATTCCATTTGATCCTTGCTTGGATTTCAATTTGATAACGAAGGGGGCTAAAATTTGGTAGCTGAACCTCCCCAACAAACAGAGGGCATTATGAACCTGGCCATTTGCGAGGCAAAGCTCTCTCAACCATTAGACCAACAGACTGTTTGAATAAAATCCAATTATTGCTCTTTTATCTTTCACTAGTATAGCACATAAACAAACTCAAGATGTAGAACCCTTCCTGTATGACTAAAGCTTATAACTTTGTTCATTAATAGACTTAATCTGCAACAGTAGAGGTTCAATGCTCGAATTCCTTAATATAACCTTGTAGCTGTAGGCCTATTGTACACTGGTTTGCCAAAACGCTAAGGTCGGATCTTGTATTCCTTGTAATCATGCCATGTTATCCCTGGACCTTCAGAATTAAGTTCATTGTAATCATCAACATTGAAATGCCTCCGGGTTTCTGGTTTGTGTTCTTCAACCTCCAAGCACAACGAATATTCAGAGACAATCATACAAGGCTTTGCTCAATATTGCACGCTCTTGTTTATAGTTGGTTGTTTGCACTCCCAATCCCCCTTACAACTCACAAACATCTATTACATGTAGTAGTTGTTCTTAAGGCTGCTTTACATTTAATGACAGTTTGGTGATGGCTGGGTTGCCAACTTGATTGTTTGCTTTTATGAGTTCAACTGCAAAACTACAACAGACGTGATGCAGCCATATTTTGTGAGGATATATGAGCTTGGTAATATTTATGTATTTAATAATGTAAATCTTGTTGACGCTTTGGATCAGATTCCATGATCCATCATCATTTTTTCTTCTATTGCTATCTCATCTTGATGATGGATCATGAAGTATGATCTGAAATGTTGATGAAGATAATCAATTACCAAACTTATATGAAATGTAGAAATTTCATGTCTTTAAAGGATATATGAGATTAGGATAGGTATAAAAGACCAAAGCAACTTCAATGGTGTGTCAAACAGCTGATGCCATTTGCATATATGTCTTTATAGTTCCTAGTGTGGCTGTGCCTGCAAATTATTTAGTGTTTGGGTTATTACCCTTATTTGAAGTCTAAGACTCTAAACCATTCATGCAGGCAAAATATTGCTTATAATGTTTAAACGTTTTACAAAATAATTTTAACACCTTGAGAGAGCTGTATAAGTCATATTCTTTTTCCAGGTCTTGGTATTTCTGTTACTGGACTTGGTTACCTGTAACAACTTACTGCTTACTGAAAATGTATTTAGCTCAGTCGCAATCCACAAGTAAAAATAGAACCCCCATTATATGCATACCTCGATTTAGCAAATAAGATGTATTTCAGCTCACCTGTTTTGAGCTGAAATTGATAATCATTTTTTTAAGAATTTAAATTTTATCTTCAGTGCACGTCCATTCTCTAACCAAAATATATTACCATGGCAGCCTCTGCCATATACAAACTAATAACTTGATACTCAAAGATAACAAGGGTCACCAACCTTCTGCAAATATATTTGCCGATTCTTCAAACATCCCAACTTAAGAAAAAGAGCAAAGGCCAAAGAAAAGGGTGGAATTCATTATCCCAGAAAGCAAGAAAGAATCAGACAGCAAACGAGGATCTTTAAAATATTACAATGTTTGCAGCTTACAGATGCTTTTTCCAATCTTCTAGGCGGCAACAATTGTAATAAATAGGGCAGATAGATGAAAACCAGATCATTGGGTTTTATGCTTGAGAAAATGAAGGCTTCTCCATCATCATCTTCTTCTTCTTCTTCTTCTTCAGGACATGTAAACTTGGACACTTGCATTCTTTAGCGAGTGGCAGAGGGGGCATGCATCAAGCATGCTCTCACATTCCCTGCATAGACAGAGATGTCTACAAGGCAAGAGCAAAATAGAAACATCATTGCTCTTGCAACTCCTGCAACTCCTCTTCTCTCTCAGCTCCTTGTTCTCTTTTGCAATGCGGACATGAACATCAGACATATTATTATTAACATTGTTGGTAGTGTTGTAAATGTTGTTATTATCCCCATAATGAGAAGAAGCTGCATCATCCACTTCACTATCCCCACAACCCTCTCTGCTCTGTTCTCTGCTCTGGGCAACTGCCTGCTGGAGATTGGTCCTGAGAGCAGTCACCATTGCTTCATTGTATTTGGCCCTGTTATGCCATGCTTGAGCTTCAACGGCTAGTTGTTTTATTTTCTCCATCAGTTCCTTGGTTTGCATATTGGCATTCTCAATTTCAACATCCTTCTCTCTTATCTTGCGCCCTAATCCCTTCTGTATGGCACCGAGAAATGATGTCATGTGTCTCTGCTTCATTTCCTTGAGAGCCAGGGCCAACTGCTCTTCCTGTATCACATGATGGTTTTGACTTGGTTAGACTTAGGTCATAGGAAGCTGCCTATCCCAACACTTATTAGGTGGCCATGTTCAAGGCATTTCTTGTTGGGCATTGCAATGCCAAGTCGACAGCATTGCTCTGTGGGTATTGCAGTTATATTTGACCTGGGTTACTAATTGTTAGGTGCCCTACGGGCCTATAATGCATATTCCTCCATAGCAGTTAGCATTTATTATTTCAGTTAACTTATGAATTAAAGAACATACCTCAACTCTCATGTAGTGTTCAAACTCGCTCTTCTGGCGGTTCATCTCTGCGCTCAAATCTTCATCGAAGAAACTCAGGAGATTTAGGTTATCAAGGTTTTCATTTGCAGATGTGACAGAGGAATTAGGCTGTTCATCGTCATCATATGCCAATCTCAATCCAGTAGACACTTGCGTTGGATTAGCCAGGGGCGGTTGAGATTGAAGGAATTTACCCACATGGATTTGGTTCCTTGAATCAGGCTCTCTGAGCTTCCTCTTTGGATGGTAAAGCCCAGACGCAGAGGCAATCTCAATCTCATCATTATGAACATGAGATGATGATGCCACAGGAACTGCAGCAGCCAATACCCACATCATCACCCTCAATTCAAAACAACCCAAGAACATACCCACAAATGCATTAGAGCAAAGAATTCAATGCCTTACATGGGGTATACAGTTGAAGTTGGCCTGAAGATCGATTGGTTACAGCATAAGGAAAGTGAAGGTCTTCAAACCCGAACACCAAAGGAAAAGTGGGAGCACCATTCCCATTTTCACCTCCCAGCATGTTTCTCATCCTGCCATACAGATTCTTAGCCCTGTCAATACCCAAAGCATGATGCAATAGTAAACACAATCAACAACAATGGGGATCAAACCTGTAACTTGCGGAGTCTGGAAGAAGAACGTTAGAGACTGCCATTTCTCACCTCCAACAATTATCAAACCCAACCGAAAGCAACTCCTAAAGCCCGAAATTGTGGCAATAGGCCAACCTATTTACCCATCAACCCTCATGCCAGAGCATGCATTGAATTGTGCACCAAGTCATTAGGTAGATTGTAGGTTGCCCCCACTTCTTATTCCACACCAATGTGGTCGAAATTCCAAAGCCATGAATGTAAACTTACAATTCTTATTTTCAACCCTCTGTTTTCTTTTTCCGATGCTCCTATTCTTGCTGTTATACCAAGATTATTTATTAGATTTCTGCAAAGGTCTCCTTTTTTTCAAGCAGTTGGGACAATGGGTCCCATCCCAATTATTACGGTGAACAGATTCCTTACAGTGTGTGAAAATTAAAGCCAGCAATTAATTGAATGCCATTGGTGGGATCCACACAAATATCTGTTCAATACGCCAGTCACGCATTTCTCTTGCCCACCGTGTTGGCACTTGTGATTATTGTCCCTCTGCTTTTAGTTTATTGGAAGCAAAGCATAAGAAAGTAGTGATGATGCCCTCTGCCACCTAAAACCAGAGGAAGAGGAAGCTTTTTGTCAACGTATTTGCTATATTAGAGAAAAACAAATTAGGGTCACATGGGGGAGTTGGGAAACGAGGTCCCCATACTACTTTATTCAAAGGGGCTACAAGATTCTCCAAACCACATGGAACACCATTCTTATGATCATGACAACGATTCAATTTTTTGGGGGCATTGTTAAAGTTTGCCATTTTCATTTTAAATCATGCCCTGTCTCTTCTCTTATTTCGGTGTGTTGGAGTTGCTAATTTTTGTTAGTATTATTGCGTAAGGAATCATAACTGTACACCTACATTTTTATAATATGATTTGTTTGGCACATAAATTGATTGTAAGTTTGAATTTGTTATTTGGAAGTCGTTTACTTATTGTTTTAGTTAGGATTAGTTTGTTTCTTTTGTTTTTTAAGTTTGGATTAGGTTTGATACATGACACTTTCTCTTAAAATGAGTTATGATGTCTGACTTAGTTTGTAAATTTTAATTTATAATTTTTTAATTTTTGAATCTGGATTTTCTAGATTTTAATTATTATATGATCAATTTATGTGTCAAATTGATGCAATTATGTTTCTTGAACTTGCAATTAGTCTTCAAAGAAAAAATATTCGATTACATTTTAACTCATGAATATAAACAATGTCAATGGCAAAGAACTAAAAAGGTATGAATACAACCATTTTGAAACCATAAGAAATACACAATAAGAATACTCATATGACTACTACAATACACAATGATGGGATCTAAAATCATTGTCTTCATACTATTTTTCTCATGTTTTGTTCATTATGTTTTATCTTCTCAATTCTATTTCAAAAACTAACATCTCCAACAAAATCTAACTATCCTAGAAACCTATTTGTCCTGGCCTCTAATGCTAGCATAGTTATTCACTCATACTTTTATTCATTAATTGAAAAACATAAAGATGTTAACAATTATTAATTAAAACACAAACAACAACAAATTTATCAAACAATAAATTAATATTATTAAAAACAAGGTCTTAAGAAGATTGAACCACACTCAATTGGTAGGATGTGTGAAGGAGAAAGTTATGGAAGATGCTTTCTACCATCCTCCCCTTCTCTCAAAAAATATGAATTTCCTAGTTGTGGTCCAAAAGGTGGAGTTGTTTGGTTGTACTTAAGAAAGTCAACTTCTATGATCTAAGAGGTTTAAGAATCTATAAGCCTTCCCACTTCACAAAATACAACTTATGTGATTTGGATCATGTAGCCATCAATTTGGTATCCAATGCTCATTCCATTTGCTCTCTTTTATTCTTTGGCAAGTGCCTAGTCCAATGATTATTTTCCTTCTCCCTATTCATCTTCCACCTATTCATCATTTGTTCCAATTGAATAAGAATAAAGGTCATCAACATTAAAGATAAGACTGATGTCTAAGTCTTTAGAAAAATCAATTAGGTAAGCATTCTCATTCATCTTCTTCATAATTTTTTATGCCTCATTTTTCATTGACTTTAATTGTTGTAGGCACATTGGGGATACCTTTCCTTCCATATGTACCATGACCATTTCTTCTTCTTAAAATATTTTTCTTTGATAAAAATTGACACTCTTCTTATACTACTCATTCATGGACTACAATTGGAACCTAACTTCTTGTTGTACCATACCTCTTGAATATTCTCTACAAAATTAGTAGCTTCTTGGTTGATATGTAGGTTTACTAGCAGATAAATTAGTTGATATGTGGGTTTACTAGTAGACCTATTTATGCTATAATTATAAGTAAACTCAACTTAGGGTATCATCAAATCCCATTATCTAGGGTTTCCAACAACTAAACACCTCAATAGATTTCTTAGGCTCTTATTCACCACCTCAATTTGACCATTAATTTAGGGGTGGTATGTTAAACTAAATTACAACCTTGTTGGTGTGAAAAGGGTGTTTTACCTAGCTAGTTCATCACCTAGGTCTTATTCACACTTGTTACTTAAGTTTACTTAGGGTACACATAGGATAGTTATCATTTTATGTCTTAAGTCATAAGATTAAGACACGTCATAATCTTATTCAATCATGCGTCTTACCTTGGCCTATATAACCAAGGGGTTCCCTTTGTTATCTTAATTCATTCAATCAATCCATTGTAATCTATCATTTGCATCCTTTAATAGAATAGAATTATTGTCCCATAGCTTATCTATCTTGTGCTTTCATAGAAGTTCCTAGATCTTGGGTGGCTATAATATTCAACCAAATATTGCAAGGTATAGAGCACTCTATACCAACTCTTACATGGTATCAAAGCTTGTGGGGTTATTTTTTATTAGTATTAATTGAGAGATCTAGGTTTTAGATCTTAAAAATTTGAGTATGATTTTCTTTTGCATCGAATAATGATTTAGAGAATCACAAAAACTTGATAGAAGTATTAGATTTGGGGTTTCCTCTTTGTGTCTTTATATTGCAAGTTCATTTTGGAGCTTGTTGGTGTAGATATGAGCTCATCATTGAGTTCAAAAGGGTCCAAGAAAGTTACTTTCTCCTTTTGTTTTGTCCAAATTGAACATCTAAGGCCAGATCGATGAGAGTTTGAAGTTGGGAGGTGGTTGCTAGATCTAGAATGTAGCTATATTTTTAGAGCATTTTGGGTCAAAATGGACCCTTCCATCATGTCTAGAAAGCCCAAGAATTTTAACATTGATTGTTAATTCATCAAAATCGAAGTACTTCACTCGAGGACCTAAGAAAATTTTTTCTCTCCTTAGTTGTACGATCATTTGTACAATTTTATTGTATGTGGCATCATAATTACAATATGCATCGATGAAGGTACATGTTGGAAAATAAATAAATAATTTTTCATATTTAAATAAAAAATTAAAAAAGCATGTAGTTTATGCCTACATAGATCTACATAAGGTACCACCTGCACATATTTGGATAGGGTATCGCCTACATAGATTTGCACAAGGTACTAGAAAAACTCACCTATGACCTAAGGACGCCACATGGCATGACCCCTACCAATCACTTTCTAGGTACCGAACCCCAACTCTTAGCAATAAATGAACTAACAATAAGAATGAATATTCTAGAGAAAGACCCCTACTACAAAATATTGGGTGAATATTTCATATAATCTCAAGCATTAGAGAATACTCAGGGCATCTTTGAAGATTTTTTTAATCAACATAGAATATTCCAACAATCATGAGAATATTCCTTTCTAATGTCAACATTACATCAACAATTTCTTTTAAATTTCCCCCCCTCTCCAATGGTGATTTGGGTTTTGGACTTAATTTTAAAATTCTCATAACTCAGGCTCAAAACCTCCAAATTTTCAACATTTTTTATTATTTTAGGCATAATTTTATGCTCTTCAAATTAGTGAGTTTTTTAATTCTGGTGCTTGGTTTTTCTAGAAATATTAGATTCTCACGTGTTACTAAGCAGTTCTTGTTTTGGGAACTTTTGGGGCTTCATTCTCACTCCTGGTAACATTTTTTGGTGTAGTTTTTTTCTTAAGTGCATAATTTTTCATGTACTTTATAATGGTGTGATCAAATAGATCTTTTTTTAATTTGTAATACATAGTCAAGGCTGCATGGATTATATTGATATCAAAAAATGAAATTTACATTGTTTTAGCCCACAAAATTATAGGGAAAAATTAAATTATCATGCTATATCTCCCCCAAAGTCACATATAAATTGTTTACGTCTAGCCCCAAAACATTTTTTACTACAAACTATACAAAATTAGCCACCATGTTGGATCTATGTCGACCTCATAGCCTGAGCAAAAACTGTTGCCATTCACCCTCATCCATTAGTCCCCTTCATCATAGAACCTAGTCGATTCCACCAGCTACGCAAAATCACGATACCACTGGATGCCCATGACCTCATTCAACCCTAGTCTTTGGTAGAGAAAGTTGTAACTAATGGTTACCCAGCGCCTGTGTCGCTCCAGGACTTCGACATCTAGATTGAGGATGAAAAGGTGTCACTCCACCCCCACTCATTACAAGAACATTTTGTTAATATTGTCTGGCTAGGGAAGCCCAACACCTGACTGCACCACCACAACTACATCTACATCATTGACCAAGATTGTTGCTTTGAACACCATTTTGAGTAGTAACAAGTAATAGAGCTTGGGGAGATTCAAGTCCAAAAGAGAGGTAAGAAAGTGTGAGGAAATGTTTGTGTTTTCCCTTGTTTGGTTGCTAGAGAAACAAAATTTCTTCCCAAGCACCATCCACACCACTTCAAGACATAGCATATCTTTGCTTCTTCAACCTCTGGTCGGTGATGAAGCCAAGGAAGGATGACTATTTTTTAGAGCTCCTCAACCTGATCAAAGTGTCCATTTTCTTTGGTCACTATTATCATCCTCCTCGCTAGATATAGGGTGTTTTCCATTGATCACCACGGCTAGCTATCTTGGCTTTATTAATATCTTGTGTACCCACTCCCACTATTGATCAACTTCATATAGCCAACTAAAGGTGGTAATAAATCCACCATGGGTGACAATACTGTGTGATCCAGGTGTTTACTTGAGGAAACATTCTGATTGTATCTTGTTATCATTAACCAGTCCTTTCTCACTTATCTCCCATGCCAAAACTCGTAGTCCAATGTCAACTAATCCTTCGCCTTATCACTTCAACGACCAAGTAGGGTGGTTGTTAATGTTCAAATCAAAATCTGCAGATATGTTTGTCATGCAACCGATTTTCTCCTTATTCCAATACAAGGTGATATCACCCTCATGTCAAATGAGTCTACTCTCCATCCATCAAAATTTGATGCACCCATATGGATGGATTTCCCTAGTAGTGGGAATGATGTCTTGGTCGGTGTCACACCCTCAAATAGAAATTGCCATGTGCCTAATCTAGCCATATGAGGCTCAGACTATGCCACCCAATTGGCACATGGGAAAAAACCTTATTCACCATTAACTCCCACATTGGCCAATGCATCTGCCTCACTATTTCCCTCCTTGTATATATGATTTACTATGAAGTGCTTAAAGCTCTACATCAAATCTACTTCCTTGGTTAGGAGAGCACAAAGTTTCCAGTTGGGGGTGTTTCCACTTCTAAGGAAATTGATGACTAACGTTGAGTCCCCTTCCATTGTTATCCTGGCCATCCCTGATTCTCTGCAAAGATTCATTCCATGGATGACAACTAAAAATTCAGCCTCATTGTTTGTTCCTTTGGGTAGCCACTCCGTCGAGGTTAAAATTGTTTTTCCTTGCCAATCCCTAATGATCCAACCTAATCCAGATGGGCTCGGGTGCCCCTTGGATGCACCATCAAAGTTCAATTTATACCACCCATGTGGTGGGGGGGACCATGTTACTAAAGCTTGAGCTTGCTAAGTACCAATGCCACCACTTCCACCCCAAGTTAGGATCTGAAGAGAGGGCCAAGTAGCATGTAATTTTGTATCCCACTCTGAGAAAACCTTCTCCTTGGCCACTCTTTGTTCCAATTTGGAATTTAGTGTTTCCACTATAACAACCTTAATTTTCCTAATAAGAGAGGTAGAGCACATTTTCTTATCTTGAAACAGCCTCCTATTTCTTTCTTTCCAAAGTTCCCATACGATAATTGATGGGCTAAGGGTCCAAACATCCCCATACATCATTTTTCTTTTCAGAAGTAGCCACAAACGTAACCAACTGAGCAAATCTCTTGGCATGGAACACACCCAACCAAGCCTCACACATAGCAAAAACCAACACTCTTGTGCATATGAGCATCCTAGGAGAAGGTGGTTGGATGTTTCTTCATCCTATTCACACATGACGCATCTTGATGGGCCTGAAATCCAAAGTGAAGAAAAAAAAAATTCCTTTAAGATTTTCTTTTGTGATGTTGCCCATGCAAATGTTCCTGCCTTGGGAAGGTAGACAGTACTCCAACATGTGTGTAGGGGTAAACTATCCACATTCCTAACTCTTTCTTTGTACAACATCCTATATCCATCTCTTGCATTATAATTTCTAGATTTGGATCCCACCCAGATCAAAGTGTCACTGCCATTTCATAAAGTCAAAGTTCTATTTTTTAGCACTTTGGTGAGGAGCAATACTTCTCTTTGTGGTAGATTAAGGCTAGTGAAATCTCTCCATTTCCAGTCTAGCACCATGTTTTTCTCATTTGGGACTATGTAGTCCTTGACC
The DNA here is from genome assembly GCA_007258455.2 of Sequoia sempervirens. Lineage (NCBI taxonomy): Eukaryota > Viridiplantae > Streptophyta > Pinopsida > Cupressales > Cupressaceae > Sequoia > Sequoia sempervirens. The sequence continues at coordinate 212,327,304 of VDFB02075321.1, read as the reverse complement.
TAATCACCCAATAGGTTTTTTAGTGTGTGCTTGACTTCTCCCACCTCAATCAGACTATCCAAGATTGGGAGCCTAGCCCATGATTCCTCCCAAAATAAAGCTCTACTTCCATCCTAAACATCCCATGATAGGTAGTCACAAACTACTTTCTTTCATTTCTGCATGGAATTCCAAATCCGAGAGCCAATAGGAGGATTGTAAATTATTAGAATGTCATTGTTACTATCGTCCTTTAGGTACTTGTGGTGGAGAATTTTCACCCACTTGCTTTGTGGTTCACAATGCATATGCCATATGATTTTTTCCCCCAAAGTTTTGTTTTACAGGTCCAAATGTTTGAAGCCAAGCTCACCATCTTCTTTGGATTTGCATAGTTTTTCCCAAGTGATCAAGGCAATTTTCCTCTTCTCTTCGTTACCTTGCCAGAAACATTGCCTATATAGTTTTGTTAAGCTAGAAGCACTACCGCTTGGAATACATAAAACCAACATGAGGTAGATTGGCAAGGAAGATACTACTGATTTTATCAACATTATCCTCCCAACATAGTTTAGCCATTTTTCTTTCCATGAGTTTAATTTCACACTTGTTTTGAGATTGAGTGGATCCCAAAGACCAGTTGACCTAGTTCCTTTCGCCAATGGGACACCTAGGTAGGTGCAGGGAAATTCCCCTTTTTTGAAGCCTGGAATCCTTAATATCTCCTACTCCTTTTGCGTTGTTGTGTTAAAGAAGAAGAATTTAGATTTTCTTTCATTCACTGTTTGGTCTAAAGCTTTAGCTTTCTGAGAATTGTGTTCAAGTGCATCACCTCCTTCCTCTTGGTTGCTACTAAGATATCGCCTAAAGTTCATTTTTTACACTTATTCCTTCAATTTCCATAGTGTTGATGCCAAGGGCTATTGTCCTACCTAGAGCTTCTGCCATTAGGATGTAAAAAAAAGGAGAGATTGGATCTCCTTATTGCAGCCCCCTTGACACTTCAAAGAAACCTCAAGTGAAACATTTACTAGAACCAAAAATTTGGGCATGGAAAATCAAGTGAAGATCTAGCTTAGCCAACACTTGTTGAACCCAAATGCCTCTAGGACTTTTATCAAAAATCTCCAGTTCACTGTGTCATATGCTTTCTTGATATCTAGCTTGATTATCATGTTGGCTTGTTTGGTCTGTTGTATGTGCAATGATAATTCCATCTAAGATCACCCTCCCTAGAATAAAACTCATTTGTTCTTCAACAATCACTAGAGGGAGAACAAGCTTTAATTTTTTTTCCATGGCATTTTTCACTACTTTGTATATTGTGTTGCAAAGTGTGATTGGTCTATAGTCATCTACTGATTTAGTGGCTTCTTTCTTGGGGACTAGGGCTACGAATGTATTGTTGACTTCCTTGAGTAAGCAGCCTGAGTTCCATGAGGCCTCTATTGCATCCACCAACTCATCACAAATCAAACCCCAAAATTTTTGAAAGAAACCATCTAGATTGGTAGCCTTATTTAGGTGTAGCTGGAAGAGGGCCACCTTTATTTCTTCCTTAGTGAATTTTTCATTCAACTTCTTATTTTGTGACTCTGTAACTAGCTTTAGAATGCTCCTTAATAGATCTTGTTGGTGATGTAGATTATAACCTTCATTGTTATTCAGTAAATTATTGAAGAATCCTACCACTTCTTTAGCCATTTCCCTTGGTTCCTCCACTATGGATCCATCCATTCATTTTAATCTCGTGATCAGGTTCACACTCCTTCGTTATCTTGTATTGTTGTGGAAGAACTTTGCATTTGTGTCTCCTTCTTTGAGCCACACCTCTCTTGACCATGGAGGTCTTCCTCTATGCTTTATTTTATTTCAAAGATGTTTTTGAAGCCATTCCAATTCTAGTCCTTGATCTTCTATTTTAGCCATTTCAATTTCGTTACCAAACAACTCATCTTTGACCTTGTTACTTGAAATCTAGCCTGCCATTCTTCCAATAGACCTAGGAAGCTTGGGTCCTTGAGCCACATGTTCTCAAATTTGAAAGGAAAGCATGTAGGGCTCTGGTCCTCTTATATGTCCAATTGTATTGGGAGGTGGTCTGAGCCTCCAATGGGGGAGATACTGACTTTGAATATGAATGAAAAGTTGTCTAAGCCTCTCCAAAATAAAAACCTGTCCAATTTCTTAGCTATCATCTAAGGGCCCACTCTCCTATTTTTCAATGTGTAGATACCATTTCTGAAATCTATATTTAGCAATTGATTTCTTATGATCCAATCTCTAAAGTCCTTTTGGGATTGATTTTCCTTTCAAGTTCCTCGCAATTTATCCCTATCTTCTAAAACCACATTGAAGTCCCCAACTAGGATGAAGTTCTTCCCTTCTATTGCCTTAAAAAATACTTCAATCTCTTGCCATAGGCTGCGTGTTCTAATGTATGAATTTGGCCCATACACATTTATGAGTCCAAATTTGAGCTTGGAATGGACACTTCATACCCAACAACCTTGCCAAAATGGATTTTCTGCCAACATTTCAATCTACATAGTATTTGGTTTCCAAAAAAATGATATACCACCAAATGCCCCACTTGCATGTATCCTAACACCATTCCATCCCACAATCTTCTTCTTGAGTGACTCTAGGTCTTCATTGCTTATTCTTGTCTCATGTGCTAAGGTTATATCTGCCTTGGTCAAAATGAGTCTTCTTTTGACCAAGCATTGTTTGTTAGGGGCATTAGACCCCTAACATTCTAGGATAGTAGCATCATGGCAATTCGGGAAGGGGGCCTCCCTTCCCTTTCTTTAGCATCATGGTGAGCTTATGTTGTCTTTCAAAATCCCCATCTATAGGTATCAGTTCCTGTAATGAATTTCTTCCCCTAGTCTTCCCTTTTCCACAATCTGGCTTAGACTTTTGTTTGATTGTTACTTGATCCCTAATTTACCGAGGGAGACTGATTCCTTTTGTTCTTCCTCAAATTTTGTTGCGACTTGTTGGTCCATTGGAAGGATGGATCCATTGATGACCTCTTCTTGGTCATCTTCTATGTTGTTGAAGGGGAATGGGGTATCCTAAGTTGCCTTATTTTTTTCTTCATCTCCATCTCCCATGGATATCTGCAAAAAGCTATCATTGATGTCTTCCCCCATATTGGTGGCCTCAGTTCCCCACCATGGGACTGCCTTTTCCACAACTAACTTTTTTGGAAAGACTACAGTATCATGTTGATTGATGTTTGCATCTTCCCTATTGCATTCCTCATTTATCCCTTGTTTTGAGATAGCCAACATGTTTTCACTGATGTCTCTCTCCAATATCTTTGTCTCTCTCAATAGATTTCTTAACTCTTCAAGGAAAGCCAGGCTTCCACTAGGGTTTGTTTTCTCTCCATCATCTGAGCTTGGCAGCTTCAAGTCATTCACAACCCCCACTACCTCCTCCTTTGACTGTCCTTTTGTATTGTTTTCATCCTTTGCACTCTCTTGGTTTTGTGTTTGTGTATGTCTCTTCCATACCATCCTCCATTTAAAGTAATGTTGATTGATTTCCCTGCCCCTTTTGAGAAGCTTGCTATGTATCCTTTACTCAAAATACACCTACCTCCTTTTGTGTCAATTATAGCTTTTTGGAGCCGATCTCCCTTCTCTATGAGTATTTCTAAATTGTCCATGAATCTAAGCTTCATGTTTATATCTACCAAAATTTTGGTTATTCTTGACTTTCTAAGGAAAAAATCTTCTTCATAGCCAATAAAAGTTCCTAGGGATTTGTCAATTTTCCCTAATGTTTCTTCACTCCAATATTCAGGGGGTAAATTTTCCAAACTAATCCAATGAGGGATTTTTTTCCATTTGTGTTGCTTGGGATTAAAGTTTGGCTCCCAATCTATTTTATAAAAAAAAAAACCCTTGAAAAGGAGTGGTTCCCTAGATAAAATTTTCTTTGATCCCCCGTTCTGCGCATTCTAACAAAATGAAATCTTCAATTAGGGTTTTTGCTTTTACCCAACCTTCGAAGTGATCAACAAACCAACATATGATTTCCTACTTCGACGCATCACTCCCAGTCCATTTGAAAAAAAAGTTGTATTCCTTGAGGTAGTCCCATCATAGTTGCATGTAACTGGTTGAGATCTTCATTATTTTACTCCTTCGATTTGGTGGAGAAAAGGGCTTTCTGTCTTGTAGATTCATCTTTGGAACCCATGTTTTGATTGCTTGTTTGTCACCCTCTTTTCCATTTCTCCTCCTAAAATTGGCTCGGATCTAGTTTTTCTGGGGAGCCCAAGCTGAGTCATTCCTAACCCTTGGTTGATACGGGGGCCTTCTTGGTTTATGGTTCCCTGACTACCCATACCTTCATGCCGGATGTTGCACTAATTTTTGTGGTTGATTTTGATTGCCATGTGTATGAATACCTACTTTCATGGATCCTTTGTTACCTTGGTGACCACTTGTCTTCCAATTCATGGCACCCCTTCTCCAACCGCCAATGTTTTGCTACCTTCGCACATATTTTTTCTCTTGTTTTCACTCCATTCACCTTGACCCCATCTCCTTATTGTTGAACACTAAAATCTTGATGAATTGAAAATGGAAAGATGGTATTTCACCCCTTTTTTTACCTTTGAGTTAACCTAGTATTTTTCTAGTGTCTCATAATTTTTTAGCTAAAATTTTATGATCAAATAAATCTTATTCTAGGTGATCCCACAAAGATAGTTTACAATTTCTGGGAGATTCTGATTTTTGTTGAAATCACATATTTTTAGAAGATATAATGATTTAATCCTTAAAAATTTCCATTTATAGGATTCCAATTGAAGAAGGTTTGATCAAATTACCTTAGATCAAACCCCCTTGGATAGAACCCCGCTAGTTTTAAACCATACCTATAACAGAGTCTCCTTTACACCTATCAAAATGTTGATAAAAAACCACTTTTGATTTACCTTTCGGGGGATCAAATGAATTCATCTAAAATTTATTTTTTGTAATTATGTATTCCTTATTATAAGCTTCCCAAAATGTATAATTTTAAATAAATTTAATTTTATTATTATATTTATTTTTTATTTCTTGTGAATGTAGGTTTTTCATCGAAAATCAAGCTCTTTGTTCTGCACATGTGGAAAAATAGAAGATTATCAATTTTTTTTTGAAAAATATGAGTTCACTAGATATTGAAGTCCTTGATCCAACCAAAAAATGAAGAATTTCGATACATTCAAAATTTATATGTTATACAGTTCGTCTATGTTTGAATTGTAATTGGTTTGACTTGAAACTTGATTAAGGAAAAAATATTCAATAAAACACTATGAAACCAATTGGAAGCACTAGATATCACAGTTACAAATCTAAATTCAAAAAAATTATAATTTTATCCTTCATGGAAAAAAATTTATGTGTTATACGGTGAGCATCACTCCTTAAAAATGGTGTTTACAAAAAAAAACTAGTTTTTGAAGGTGATGGAAAAAGAAGTGCTATCTGATTCCAAAAAATTTGAAAAAAATATATTTAGAATCTACAAACAAAATTTCACAAATCACTAGTTTGCATCATCTTCAAATTCCTCATAGTTTAGCTGCTATAGGTGCCCGAAAGCGAAGATATAGTTAGAAAAAATCAGTTCAGTATCCAGTTTGGCCAAAAATTGTAAACCAGTATTGTGGGATCACCCTTCTTTATGAAAAAATTATTTTGGTTATGTCACCAAATTTGGCCACTATAAGCACTAAGATCAAGTCCACTTCATTTTTTTTTGGGAAATGGCACCTGTCATCACACTAATTATAAAGTGCCACAATCATACTATTGGGGGGATTCTTGATTGAGTAATTTGGTGGGTAATCTTTTGGTGGTTGATTTCTTTCTTTGTTATTTTATGTGTGCTTGCAAGGGGAAAATCTCAAATTGAAATCCTAACTCCATATAATTATTCTTCATGGAGAAAATTAGTATGAAATTACCTCTTGGGAAAGGGTTATCTAGGCTATCTAAAGGAAACCATTTCTAAATATACTGATGCTAGAGATAAGGAAATATGGGAGATCAATCGTGAGAAAACACTTGAATGCATATGGTCATTAGTCTCTTTTGATTTATAATTTCATATTGAATCATGCAAAACACCTAAGGAGGCTTGGGAGACTTTTGAAAAATTGTATGGTAAAATTGACAAGATTAGGGAATATCATATTGATAATAATTTGATGAATCTTGATCCTAAAGGTTTTAACCACTTCCAAGACTATATGTCCAAGATTAAGAAACTAAGAACAATCCGAAGGATTGTAATATCATTGAGGAGGATTCATAATTGATTCTAAATGTGGTATCCAAGCTAGGTCTTGAGTATTTAGTGTATGTTTATGGATTTAATACTAATTAACTTTCTAGGGGAGCATCATATTTGATAAATTTATAAATCTCCTAATCCAAGAGGAAGCAAAGTTAATTCAAAATGGGTATCATCAATTCTTTTAGGCCATAAGAATTGGTGGAAACTAAGCCTAAGGTACATAAAGAATTAGGGAATTATGAAAAAAAGAAAAAGAGAAAGCTACATACAAAATCTAAATCCTCTCCCTCTCAAGGAGAATCATGTAAGAAGGAGAATCCTAAGTGTGTGTATTGCAAGAAAATAGGGCATGATGAACATCAATGTTATTCAAAATAACTTGATGAGTTGAAGCATCTTCTTAAGAAGAATCAAATCAATTTATCTTCAACAAGATCAAGGAGTTCATCTTCTTCTTCTTTATCAAATTCAAAGATACATAAGGGACAAGCACTTGTTGTAGTTTTAGATTCTAATTGAAAGAGGTGGATACTTGATTTGAGATTTTCACATCATATGGATTCATCATAGAGTATGCTTTCTTCATTTGAGTCTTGTTCCTCACCACACATCCTAATGGCTAACAACACATATATGTGTGTTTGTAGGAATGGATCTATTGACATGGATGATGGAGGATTTAATGATTTTCTTTGTGTGCCTCTATTTTCAACCAATATTGTTTGTATCTATTAGATCACACATGGTGGAGTAGGAAAGAGTGTTGAGTTCACACTAGGTTTTTTCATAATTTGAGATTTGTATAGAAAAGATATATTTATAGTTGGGGAGGTTGATCGTCAATTTTGAGTCTACATGTTCTCAATTTTTTCTCCTACTATTCCTTCAACTTATTACACACTATGGAATCTAGTGTGGACACTTTTGAGGAGATTTGGTATGGTCATTTGAATGTTGGTATTATTTCATATACTAAGTTTCTAGAGGCATGTGTTCACATTCCATCTCCTTCATCTATTATTTATTTTGATGAGACTATTATTGATGCAATCATGGCTTCTTGTGATTTAGTGTAGGACATTCATTGTCTTCTAAACACAACTACTTGAGATGAGTACTTGATAGAAATTTCAGGTTTGTTTTGTGAGTCCTCTCTTATAGAATTGGAGGAAACTATTAAGGATACTCATCTCCTCTTTGATGTTACTTCGTATGGAGTTGCATCATATTCTTCAAATTTTATGGGGAGCATTTTGACCCTCTTGTTCCTTCTCTTCGTCATCATTTGTCACACTTTTGTATTAGTGTGGAGATTTTTTATAGGCATTTGGAGGAGTCATATTTGTTTTGGAGTATATTCGACATCAATTTCTAAGATATTATGGATTGTCATTTCTTCAGTATGGTCAAGAACACCTGACTTGAGTGTGGAAACTTTTGGCTTTGACATGAAGACACTTGAGCAGAATTCAAAGACATCACACATAATCTTTCTTCCCTCATCTTACTTTTATAAATGGGAAGATATCCCACATACATTCTTTGGTTTATTTCTTCCTAAGGGGAGGAATTTTTTTGAACATGGTTATATCATCTTCAACATTCATTCTTGGACATCTAGTATCATTGCAGGAGACTCTACTTTGAGGTGGGATGTATGGTCTCTCTTCTCTTTTATGGGGGAATTTTTCCTCGCATGGGGTTTTTTTCTTCTCATTATTCATTGAGAGTATTTTTCTTGGGTTTTTTCTCTTTTGGAGAGGAGTTTTTTCCCATTTGTTTTTCTCATTTTCTTCATTTGTGATAGATTTCATTTGTACATGGGTGCCTAATATGGTCTAGTAGTCGAGACCAATAATCATCTTCACATCATTTTATTTTGTCTACTTCTCCTTGATTTTCACTTAAGGGGGTTGTTGGTGTGAAAGGGTTGTTTTACCTAGCTAGTTCATCACCTAGGTATTATTAATACGTGTTACTTAAGTTTACTTTGGGTACACATAGGAAAGTTATCACTTTATGTCTCAAGTCATAATATTAAGACACATGTCATAATTTTATGCAATTGTATGTTTCACCTTGGCCTATATAACCAAGGGGTTCACTTTGTAATCTCAATTTATTCAATCAATCCATTATAATCTATTATTTGCATCCTTTGATATAATATAATTATTCTCTCATATCTTATCTCTCTTGTGCTTTCATAGAAGTTCCTAGATCTTGGGTGGCTATAATAATCAACCAAATCTTGCATGGTATAGAGTATTCTATACCATGTATTACATGGTATCAAAGCTAGTGGGATTGATTCATGTTAGTCTTAATTGAGAGCTCTAGGTTGATGATCTTGGTAGATCTTGAAAATTTGAGAATCCTCTTCTCTTGGATCAAATGATGTTCTAAAGAATAAAAAAAACTTGATAGAAATATCAAATTTGAGTTTTCTTCTTTTTGTATTTTTATTGTAGGTTCACTTTGGAGCTTTTTGGTGCAGATGTGAGCTTTCCATTGAGTAAAAAGGTTCCAAGAAAGTTAGTTTTTCCTTTTGTTTCATCCATTTATTGAAAATATGAGGCCACATCTATAAGGGTTTGAAGTTTGGAGGGGGTTTCCAAATCCATAAGGTAGTTGTATTTTGGAGCATTTTGGGCCAAAATAGACCCTTCCATCATGCCTAGAAGGCCCAAGAACCCTAAAAATGATCGTCAATTCATAAAAAATGGAGCAGTTCACCTAAGGCTCTCAAAAAAATTTCACCCTCCTTGGTTGTACAACTATTCGTACAACTATACCATCTAAGGTGTCATAATTCCAGTCTATATCAATAAAGGCACAAGTCATCAAATAAAAAATCCATTTTTTAATATTAATTGTTTTAGATTTAAATTAAAAATAAAAATTTATTAAAAAGTAGGCAAGGTATGCCTACGTAGATCTGCATAGGTTACTGCTTGCACAGTGCAGGGTACCTACAATACTCACCTACAATGGAGGGATGCTACATGGCATGACCCTCACCCACCACTTGTCAGGAAATGGACCCCACTCTTGGTGGAAATGAACCATTCGTAATAAATAATGTAAAATATCAAACAAATATTCCATCCAATCTTTGGGTATTTGAGAATATTTTGGGCATCTTTGAAGATTTTGTCAACCAACACAGAATATTCTATAGATCCCAAGAATATTCCATGCTAATTTCATCACTACATCAATAGGATTCTTTTAAATCGCCCCCTCCCCCCCTCTCCAATGGCGATTTGGTTTTTTGACTCATTTTTCAAATGCTCATAACTTGAGCTCGAAACCTCCAATTTTTGGGTTTTTTTTAATTTGGGGAAGATTCTTTTCTCTTCATAGTGGTGCAATTTTTTATTTTAGTGCTTGGTTTTTCTAAAACTTATAGATTCTCACAAGTGTTGTTGAGTTGTTACCATTTTGGAAACTTATGGGGCTCCATTATTGCTCCTACTAATACATTTTTTGGTGTATTTTTTTTTGGTGTATTTTTTTTGTAGTTTTTAGTGGTGTGATCAAATATACCCCATTTTATATAAAATTTTTACTTTGATTATTTGGCTAAATATGACATTTATATGCACTAATATCAAGTCCACTTTGTTTCTTTGGGCAAGTGACACTAAGTATTAAGTGTCAAGATCATATTGTTGGAGGGGATTCTTGATTGAGTAATTGGGGGGTAATCTTGTGGTGGTTGATTATTATTATTATTTTTTGTGTGCTCTTGAAAGGGGTAAATCTCAAATTGAACTCACAACTCCATATAATTATTCTTCATAGATAAAATCACTATGAAATTATCTCATGGGAAAGGGTTATCTAGGCTATCTAAAGGAAATCATTTCTAAACCTATTGATGCTAGAGAAAGAAATATGTGATATCAATCATGATAAAACACTAGGATGCATATGATTATTAGACTCTTTTGATTTACAATCTCATATTGAATCATCCAAAACACCTAAGGAGGCTTGGAAGACTTTTGAAAATTGTATGGTAAAACTAATAAAATTAAGGGATGTCAAATATATAATGATTTGATGAATCTTGGGAATAAATTTTTTGACCTCATATAAGACTATATCTCCAATATTAAGCAACTAAGAACACAACTAAAGGATTTAAATATCATTAAGGAGGATTTATAATTGATTCTAAATAAGTTATCCAAACTTGGTCTTGAGTATTCAGTGTTTGTTTTTGGATTTCATACCCACTAGATTTTTTATGGGAGCATCATATGTTGAACTAAGTTAGATGGATTTTTAAATCTCCTAATCCAAGAGAAATCAAAGTTAATTTTAATGGGTATCATCAAGTCTTCTAAGCCACAAGAATTAGTGACAAGTGAGCCTAAGGTATATAAAGAATCAAAGAATCATGAAAAAAAAAAAGAACAAAGAACAAAGAGATCAAAATACATAGAGAATTTGAATCCTCTCCCTCTCAAGGGGAATCATCTAAGAAGGTGAAGCCTAAGTGTGCATAGTGCAAGAAAATATGGCATGATGAACATCAATTTTATTCAAAATAACTTGATGAGTTGTAGCATCTTCTTAAGAAGAATAAAATCAATTTATCTTAAAGAATGTCAAGGGCTTTATCTTCATCAAAGTTAGAGAGACATAAGGGGAAAAAACTTGTTGCAATTTAAAATAATAATTTAGAATGGTGGATACTTGATTCAGGAGCTTCACATTAGATGGCTTCACCATAGAGTATGCTCTCTTCTTTTGAGTCTTATTCATCACCACACGTCTTGATGGCTAACAATACATATATGCGTGTTTATGGGAAGGGATCTGTTGACATGGATGACGGAGAATTTAATGATGTTATTTTTTTCCCTCTATTGTCAAATAATATCCTTTCTATCTATCAAATCACACATGGTGGATTAGGAAAGAATGTTGATTTTGCACCAATTATTTTCATAATCTAGGATTTTCATAGCAAAGATATAATTGAAGTTGGGGAGGTAGATCATCAATATTGAGCCTAAACCTTCTCACATTTTTCTCCTATTATTTATTTTACTAATGTACACACTATAGAATCTAGTGTGGACACTTTTGAGGAGACTTGATATGGTCATTTGCATCATGGTATTCTTTCATCTACTGAGATTATAGAGACATGTTCTGACATTCCATCTCCTTCACCTATTATTTCTTTAGATGAGACTAATGTTGCTATAATCATAGATTCTTATAATCCAATGCAACAACACATTCATAGTCTTCCAAATGCAGCTACTTGGGATGAGTACTTGACAAACATTTTAGGTTTTCTTTGTGAGTCCTATTTTGGAGTCCACACTATTAAAGATCCATCTCTTTGATGTTACTTCATGTGGAGTTACACCATCTTCTTTATATTTTGTGGGGAGATTACGTTCTACATTTTTTCTAAGAGATTATAAATTTTTATCTTCTTTAATGTGTCCTAGAACACATAACTTGATTGTGGTGTCTTTTGGAATTAACATGGAGACACTTGAGAAGAATTCATAGACATCACACATAATCTTTCTTCTCTCATCTTCCTTTCAGGAATGGAAAGATATCTTCCATACATTCTTGGTTTTGTTTCTTCCTAAGGGGAGGAATGTTGTTTGACATGATTGGATCATCTTTATCTTTCATTTTTGGTCATATACCATCATTCTAGGAGAGTCTAATTTGAGGGGGGGTGCATGGTCTCTCTTATTCTGTCTTATGCAAAAAAAAATCCTCACTTGGGTTTTTTTCTTCTCATTCTTTATTGAGATTATTTTTCTTATGTTTTCTTTTATTATTTTCTCCATTTGTGAGAGATTGCATTTGTATATGGGTACTTAACATGTCATGCTATTTGAGATCCATCATCATATTTACATCATTTTTATTTGTCTACTTCTCCCTAAGTTGCACTTAAGGGGGGTGTTGGTGTGAAAGAGCTATTTTACTGAGTTATTTCATCACCTAGGTCCTATTCACACTTGTTACTTAAGTTTACTTAGGGTACACATAGGATACTTATCACTTTATGTCTCAAGTCATAAGATTAAGATACATTTTATAATCTTATGCAATCCTATGTCTCACCTTATCCTATATAACCAAGTGGTTCTCTTTGTAATCTTAATCCATTCAATCAATCTATTGTAATCTAACATTTGCATCCTTTGATAGAATAGAATTATTATCTCATATCTTATCTCGCTTGTTCTTTCATAGAAGTTCCTAGATCTTGGTTGGATATAATATTTAACCACATCTTGCATGGCATATAGCATTCTATATGAACTCTTACAAACCTAATGTTCAACATTTTTCACAAGTTTCTCAACAATTGGCTTAATAATTTGGTTTCCCTATCACTTGTAGTCTTTTGAATACCATTTGACCTAATTATTTCCCTAAATAACAATTTTTTCACTTGCATCATTTATCTTATTATAGGGTATAAATGGTCCATTTTAGAAAAATGGTCCACCACCACAAAAATTGAAGCATGACCTCTTTGGGTTTGATGTTTTTGTTGAAAAATGAAGGTGAAATTGTAGCTTAAAACTTGTAAACCTATGTGATTGTAGATTTAATTAAGTGTTTTTTGTCACAAATCTTTGTGTTTGATTAATCTATTTAGATCAATTTTACCAATTGTAGAAAGAGACAGAAGATTGTAGAAGAATGAGACAAGAAAATAGAAGTCACACAACATATATGTGGAGAAACCCTTTCAAGAAAAAGCTCCACTCGAATCAATAGTACTTGTATTATTTAACCTTAGAAAAAGATTACAATAATATTGTATCAATCCTTGATCGATATGCTTCCTTTCCTTCAACAATCCTTCTTCACAACTTGTAATAAACTCTCATACACTTTATGTAGCACAATTTATCCACGCATTCCATGTGATAAAGCATGAATCCACACATCCCATGCCATGCTTCAAAACCTCACACATGGAAAAGCTCAACCTACTAACCTACAATAAAATCTGATGCAATTGTTGCAATAAATAAATAATTAATGAGCATGTAAACTCATAAGATTTATCAAATACAAGAGCTTAAAGCCCATCTAAAAAATCTATGCCTAGATTGTGCAAGTAGAGTTCCACACTGTAACATGAAATCAAAACCAAAGTCTCCTCAATTTAAGCACCCCAAATTGAACACTTAACTAATCATTGGTCAAGATAATATCTTGCAAGCATCACCTCAAATTTTGTGCCCAAGGATGGGCCCACTTAATTGAGCCTTGTAAATATCTTCTCATGTAAAAGGTGTTAACTCAAAGATGCCAACTTGGGTGCCAAAGGTGGGTCCAAGTCAATCTTAGTTAACTAAAACGTATCTCTCCACCAATTCATGCAAAAATTATGCATGATTGATCATCCCCACTTAGCTAAATGTATCCACCTGTTATCTGTCATGCAACTAAATTCATTAGTCATGCAACTCAAGTCAACTAAAGTCAAATAGAATTCAGCTCAAACTAACTACATGCAACTGAAGATAACTGAACCATAACTGAACTAAATTGAATTGAATTGAACTGATACTAAACTGAAATAAACTAATACTAAACTTAACTTAACTTAACTTAACTTAACTTAACTAAACTAAACTGAACTCATGTAAATATCAATGCCTACTTTGTAGGATCTTTACATGCATTACTAAAGTTTTCTCAATACTCCAAACAGTTAACTTAAGCAAGGTGGATTCCACCTTCCATGTGGGTGCCCCATGTGCTCCTATTTTGTAGGAGCTCTTCTTGGACATCCCCACATGTTCCTATCATTTAGGAATAATTACAAATGTCAATTTATATGTTCATTTCATTCGAATTTAATCTCTTTCTAATCCTAGTGTTGGGGAACATTTTTCAAGGAATTAGGAGATACATGAAATATGTTTAGGATTGTAATTAAATGGCATCTTATTCCCAACATTCTCCCACTTGACATTATACATTGCAATTATTCTAAACAAGGAATCATTATTATAATCAAGTATAGGACTCAAGGCTAGTGGCCTTCCTGCACCAAGAGAACTTATCTATAGCATTGATTAAAGTGTCAACTTTCTCAATCAATACCTTTCCCAAGTCTTTGTAACCAAACTATCATAGGTAGAAATTCATGCTATCAACATACCAACTCAAATCTGCAAACAAGTCCATGTATATCCACCATCGTGCAAAATAAGACTTCAAGGTAATAACACACATAGACATGTGATAAAAAACCTCTGAAGTAACTCACTATAGTAAAGTGTAACTAGTCCAAGAAAGGTACCCCTCTCATACATAACACATATACCTTATGGAACTCCCATTTCATAGGTAACGTCAAATCTGAAAACAAGATCACAACATTAACAAGTCCTCCTATAGCACTTCGCATAAATGATGTGGCTTACTCCTCTATCATAGTGTCAAAGAAGGATACAATGATATGCAAAATATATCTCTCATAACATAAGAACCTTCAAGAAGAAGACAATATTCCCACAAAGAGAGAGCTTGCAAATCAAACCATGTTCTTATACCACACTAACATGTGCCCAATTGTGTAAAGTAAGATCTCTTTCAACACTCCCAAACTGAAAGGATATCAACATCTAACCATTCAACTTATAATGAATCATGGTAGAACTTAGATGTAAACCTCTCACATAAAGTAGATCAAACTTAGCCAAACATTCCCACAACAAAAGGGAATATTCCCAAAGCCACTAACTATCTCACGTACCTCTCCTACCCAAATCCTCATAACTAACTCAAGTTCAAGATTACAATGAGAACAATGTAAATACATAATATCATGCATCTACTTCTCAATAATCCCTCAGAACTCAATTTTCAAGACTAATGTATAAGAGAAGACAACGTACATATAAATAATGCATCTAATAATCAGGCGAGCAACACCTCTTAGATCATTTACCTATCAAGTAAACCAAGAGTGGGATACAAGATTGTCCTATGCATACAACACCGAGAAATATAGGCTTTCAATAAAGACAACCTTCTAATCAGGTCTATGATGGACTCACATCCATTTCCAGGTGTAGGCTCCTTGGTCTTTACTGTTGATTTTTTTTTATAACAACTAACCATTCCTACATATCTCTTAACGTAAGAAATATCTGGCCTAACCCAAGTCTCTCTAGTATCCATGAGCACCCACCAATCAATCCATGCCAACTTCAAATGCAACTTGCATAATCATGAAGCTCTAAGCAAATGATTAATACCCAAAACCAAAGAGAACTACATCCTCTCCAAAGGAAGAACAATAACACCTTTCCAAAGAATCTAAGGGTCCTCCATGAAACAAGATGTTAAAAACTCTTCAAATTACATGAAGATAACCATATCCTACCTAAGCTCCAACTGAACTATGATACCAAGCTATACATGGCAACAAGATAAGCATCAAACCATCACTATCAAAAAAATCCCATTGAAACATGTAACCGAGCTATCCATGACATCGTGATAACCATCTCTGAAATTAAGATCATCCATGGCCTCAACACAATCTAAGAATTTGTTGTTAACGACACAACTCCCAAAAGGTCGAGAAAACCATAATCTCTAAACCAAGAAGATAAAAGCACACTTCTTTTACAAATCTGTAATAACACAATAGTACAAGCTCCCACTATAGCCAAAAAAACTTAAGATGTCCCAAACTCTACCCAACCATTAGCTTTGATACCAAATGTTGAAAAATGAAGGTGAAATTGTAGTTTAAAACTTGTAAACCTATGTGACTGTAGATTTAAGTAAGTGTTCTTTGTCAGAATTCTTTGTGTATGATTAATCTGTTTAGATCAATTTTACCAATTTTAGAAAGAGATAGAAGATTGTAGAAGAATGAGACAAGAAGATAGAAGTGACACAACATATACATGGAGAAACCCTTTTGGGAAAAAACTTCACCAGAATCAATAGTGCTTGTATTATTTAACCTTAGAACAAGATTACAATAATATTGTATCAATCCTTGATTGATATGCTTCCTTTCCTTCAACAATCCTTCTTCACAACCTACAATAAACTCTCATACACTTTCTATAGCACAAGCTATCCATGCAGTCCATGTGACCAAGCATGAATCCACACATCCCATACCATGCTTCAAACCCTCACACATGCACAAGCTCAACCTGCTAACCTACAATAAACTCTAATGCAATTGCTGCAATAAATAGAAAATTAATGAGCATGTAAACTCATAAGAGTTATCAAATACAAGAGCATTAATCTCCTCTCAAAAATATATGCCTAGGTTTTGCAAGTAGAGTTCCACACTGTAACATGAAGTCAAAACCAAAGTCTCCTCAATTTAGGCACCCCAAACTAAACACTTAACTAATCATTGGTCAAGAAAATATAGATTACAAGCATCACATCAATGTTAGTACCCAAGAATGGGCCCACTCAACTGAGCCTTGTAAATATCTTCTCATGAAAAAGGTGTTAACTCAAAGATGCCAACTTGGGTGCCCAAGGTGGGTCCAAGTCAATCTTAGTTAACTAAAACATATCTCTCCACCAATTCATGCAAACATTATACATGATTGATCATCCCCACTTAGCTGAATGTATCCACCTGTTATCTGTCATGCAATTGAAGTCAATAGTCATGCAACTCAAGTCAACTGAAGTCAACTAGCATTCAACTCAAACTAACTACATGCAACTGAAGATAATTGAACCATAACTGAACTAAATTGAACTGAACTGAACTTAATTGATATTGAACTGAACTAAACTAATACTAAATTGAATTGAACTGAACTCATATAAATATCAATCCCTACTTTGTAGGATCTTTACATGTATTAATGAAGTGTTATCAATACTCCAAATAGTTAACTTAAGCAAGGTGGGTTCCACCTTCCATGTGGGCGCCCCATGTGCTCCTATTTTCTAGGAGCTCTTCTTGGACATCCCCACATGTTCTTATCATTTAGGAATAATTACAAATGTCAATTTACATGTTCATTTCATTCAAATTTAATCTCTTTCTAATCCTAGTGTTGGGGGACACTTTTCAAGGACTTAGAAGATACATGAAATATGTTTAGGATTGTAATTAAATGGCATCTTATTCCCAACAGTTTCCCCAAGATAAAATTCATTAAAATATTAGTCCATGGTTCCCATGGCACAAGTAAGGCCATATATAGACTAATATTTTGACATCAACTATGTTGAAAGAATGAAGAAGTTTTTCATTAATGATTTTTCATTGATGTCAACACTACATGATGGATGTCAAAATTGTATGATGGATGTTTATACAAGAGCTATTTTACAAAAGGGTTTTTGCTAAGTGTCTACATCGGTAGTTTCAACACATAACACCCTCTGGTAATTTGGTTTACATTTTTTCGCCCTTTTAGATCTACTTTTGTGGTTCTAATATGTTGTTCATGGACATCACTAGCATCTTATTTTAGAATTTTTGTTGTTTTGTCTAAGTGGTTCAAAAGTTGCAAGTAACAAAAGATCGATAGATATGGCTTACACAATTTTCTGTGTATGGGCTGTAACCTAACTGGTTTGCATTCCTACGTGGATTTAAGTTAGACTTTGAAATTTTGGGAGAATGTTAATAGGTGTTAGTACATTATATTTTCCAATTGGCATGACATTTTGTGGTCCACGTATTCTATGGTGATGATCAATTGGAGTATTCCACCTTTGGGTTCTATACTCAGCTGACTTAATACATGTAAAGAGTTGTGAAGATTAAAATATGTAATGTATATGGAAGAGGGAGTTGTTATAGGTCCATGTCAACCTATATTGCATATGTTTTAAGTACGAATACATTTTGATTTGAATTGGTTGTTGACTAAGCACATTTTGTATGTTTGAGGCTACATCTAATTAGGGTGACCTAATTGATGTTTGTGATGAAGTTTGGTATATATACAATGTTGATTTGAGTTTTTTAAAAAATAATTTTATGTGTACATGATCCAAATGCAAGAAGTGATGCAAAATTTTGCAGAATTGTATGAACAAGTTGTGAGAATTGAGAAAATGTGTGTGAATATAGAGCAGAGCAAAGACTTGTAATATGAGTTGATTAGATCGTGTGTTATGAGATTCAAAGGAATTGAATCTAGCATATGTTAGATGCACTCCTATCAGTTCAAATCCTAGCTATGAAGCCACCTCTTTCTATCTTTATTTTCTCTATGAACAATGAGTTCACTTGGATAGTGATTTCACCTAGTAGTGAGCCTTTTTGTAATATCTTATAATTGATTATAACATATTGTGAGTTTATCCTCACCGTGGTTTTTCCCTTCTGGGTTTGTTGAAAGAATGAAGAAGGACCCCCTTAATGTGTTGTCATTGATGCCAAATCTAGTTGTTGATATCTACATGGATCCGGTGAACAAAGTTGATTGGTAATGGAGAGACCCTGATCCAATCTTTTGGTCCACACTATCTCATATGAAAAGATCTAATTATGTAGTGCTAGTATCCTTTTCTTGGCTGTTATTTGCATCTGTGTTTAATAATTTAGTTGGTTTGGATGTATAGTTTTAAAGATATAAGTGACAATAGTTTGACATATAGATTTTTGGCTATGTACAGTACAAGTGGGCATGTGTAAACTGGTTCGCACTCCTCCAGTGATAAGAATAATAATTTATAATTTTGGGAGATTCCTTACATATGTCAACACATTGGATATTCTAGATGGTGCATGATTATGTGGTTAGATTGATTTTTGGTGTTGATCAGTTAGCATATTTTGTGATTAGGTCTATTTCTTGGTTGACCTAATGCTTGGTGTGTGTTGCAGTGATTAAATATGTATTGAAAATGTTAGTGAGATCTATTTTAGGTTCATGCTGACCTAAATTGAGTGTTGCATGCTATGGTTTAAGCACAACTATTTTTTGGTTCAAGTATGGATCCAACAAGGCAATTTTGATTTAGTTTAGGGCTACATCTAATTAGGCTGACCCAATTGATGTATGTTGATGAATTGGGTATATATGAAAGATATTTTTGAGGTTGTAAAATGTGTGCAATATGCAAGTATGTGAATATTGTATGTACATGATCCGAACAATAAAAGATATATTGTAAATATTGAGTAAAGTGAAGCGACTATAAAGTAGAGCATTGTTTTGTATTTTGTATTTGATGAAGTGCATATAGTCAGTATTTTGAGCTTTAAAGGAACTGAATTCAACATAAGGAAAGTGCATTTTGTATCAGTTCACATCTTTGCTATGTGGCCATTCTATCTTCTATCTATCCTTCTTTATGTGGATAGTGAGTTCACTTGGACAATGATTCTACCTAGCAGTGAGCCCTTTTGTAATATCTAATAACTAGTTATAATGTATTGTGAAATAATCCTCAACATGGTTTTTCCCTTTTTGGTTTTCCACATAAAAATATGGGTGTTCTTGTGTTATTCAATCTTGTGATTGTTTAATGCTTTCATTCATTATTATTGTTGGATGCGTTTTTTTAATTTGATGGATTGTGATCAAATGGTTTAATGGAATACCGACTCACCCCCCTCTTAGTATTTTGGGTGTTTAAAAATTGGTATCAGAGCAAGGTTCCTTCTAAGAAGCCTAACAACTTGAGGAAGATCTTGGAGATTGAACACATGGTTGATAAAGAGTTTATAAATCCTGCTATTGAAAGTGATTGCATGAATGAAAAAGAAGAACTCAAAGTTGATCTTGAAGATCTTGACAAAGTTGAAGGAAAAAATAAAGATCTGAAGGAAAATATCAAGGAAGCAAATAAATGCATCAAAAAATTGAGAGAAAAAATAATTTTTTTTTAGATAAATACATAAGGAAGTCAATGAAAAATTGAGGCAAGCAAATGAAGACATCACCCGATTGAAGGTGCAAGTGGAAGAAAAGAAAATAATTGAGGAATGTCTGAATGCAATGGTAAAAAGCAAGATTAATGAATGCACACAACTTGAACAAGAAGTGGTACAAATCTAAGATCAGATCTAGAAAAAGAAAGAATTCATGAGGAAAAATTCAAAACAAGTTCTATAATGCTTGATGAACTAATTGTAGGGTAGAAAGCATCTAAAGATAAAGGTGGTTTGGGACTTGAAATAGGAGAAAGCTCAAAGGATTAGAAATCTAATGCAAAGAAGATCAGTGAACTAGAGAAATTTGAAGGAAAGAAGAACAATTACATGTTCTGAAAACAATGAAGCAATGCTAGAAGACCCCCTATCAGACAACCAAATACTCAAAGGTACCAATATTTCAATATTTTTTGTTTTTCTTGAAATAAGTTTGGACATAAGGCAATATAATGTAGAAGTATAATGAATCAAAATGCTAGATCCTTCTTCAGACAATGTTTTTGCATGCAAGAAATTTGGACAGAGAGCAAGTGAGTGTAGAAGTCAAATGATGAATGCATATAATAGTGGTAGAATGATTCAATCCTTCAATCGTTACTGCTATACATGAAATGTGTTTGGACACAAAGATAAAAAATTTAGATTTAGAGGTCAATTTGATCAAAAAAATGTTTTGTTCTATAGTTGCAACAAACTTGGACACATTTTAAAACTTTGTAGAAGTAACAATAAGAGATAGTTTGATCTGACAAAGGGAAACAAACTAGTTAAATAGATCAATCTGACTAAAGTAAAGAAGGAAATGGAAAATATTTGGAGAAAGAAAGAGGATCTTGAGAAAAAAGAAGAATAAGGAACTACAAATGAATTTGTACCTCCCTTTGGTGCAAATAACTCTTTTGAAAATTGAACCTAGGCATTGGCTTAGGGGGAACAATAACAGAAAATTCGTACAACCCCCTGAAAATATGAGATATCAAGAAGTGACACAAAGATATGTGGTGTAAGACACCAACCCACTAGAGACACAAATCTCCACAACTAAGCACCAAATTAGTCAGATACATCAATCTCTTCTATGGAGAGGATCCAACCTATTGGACAAAAAAAAATTAGTCTTCTTAAAAATTAAACTCCTTCAAAATTTGTCTTATATCTTCTATTAATCGCCTTCAATATTTGATATAAATATACCTTAAAGGTTAGCTCCAAATTAGCTTGAAGATCTTCTCTAATTCTTCTTTATATTCACTCTTATATCTGCTCCAAATCAACTTATATGTTTTCTCATAGACTTCCTTTGAATATGCTCATAACCTTCCTATGGAACTACAATAACCTCTTCTCAACATCTACTATGTGTTTAAATGATATATCTATTTTATTCTTCCACACACTTCTTCTCCAAACTCCACATACTTTATTTATATCTTCATGAAGGAGGGAGACTTCTTGATAGATACAATGGTTAAAAAAGTGAGATGACCTATTTTTATACACTAGTTCTTTTTGTGGTTGCGATTAGATTACCTTGCCATCGATTCCATGGTTTGTGTTGCACTAGGTAATTTTATTGGTCATTATTTTCCTCTAGTTCCTTGAAATCTAGTCATTCATACCTATCTTCAATGCTCTCCAACCATTTGCACTTGTAGTCACTTTTCTTGTGGTTGCAATGGGGGAAATATTCTACCAATGATGCTTCTACTTCCTCTTGTTTCTTCCTAGCATGTAGAGTTTCCAATTGATATGTCATATGGTTGATGATTTATTTCTTCATGTTCTTTAATAGGTTACTAAGCTCCATATGTTAGACACCCGCAACTGTTTTGGTCATGAATACTTGTAAGTTGCATGTCTTCTTCATTGTGGAACATGAATAGTTCCTACAAAGTTTGAAAACATCATCCTATAGAACTTGAGATATGTCTCTTGATCCTATTAATTCTAGTGCACCCAAGCATTCCTCATTAACCCCTCATAGGAAAATCAATTTCAAGGAATCTCTAGCTAGTTAGTTTTGTTTGAATTTTTGGAGACAAAAAAGAATCTCTCGATATAGTCTTCTAGTGGCTCATCCTCTTTTTGATTCATTATAAAAATATTATCTCCTCTCATTTCTACCCATTTGCAGTAATCTTTGTACTTATTTAGAAATTTCTCATTCATGGTATTCCAATCAGTCACTATGTTTCTTCCCAATCCCATGAACCATCTCAAAGTAGAGTCCTTCGATGTGGATGTAAATAGTTTCAATTGGTATGCATTTTTGGTTTAAGTATAACTCCTACATAAGAAATCAAATTAAAATAGGAACATATCAATATCCTCTATTATAGGCCATGGAAGTTGGGAAGAATAGAGAGAGGTATATTTTTATGGAAAAATTCCCTTGTTGATCAAAGATGGGGAATTGAAAAGTATTAATTTCATGAGCTTGATCTCCTATACCTCCAAGGTCCCCCATTGTAAAATGGAGATTAGGATTTGGAATTGATGAAGTATGTTGAAATGGTGGAATATTGGAGTCTTGACTCAAAATTATTAGTGTGTTAGCTTTAGGCTGTATTTCGAGAATCAAGGATCCACTTGCTTTGTCTACACTTATTTCTACCACTATTGTAGATTCATTTTTGTGAGGATTCAAATTTGAAAGAAATTTTCTAAAGAATCTCTCCTCTGCATGCTCGTGTACCACTTAACACCTTGCCTGCAAGGTGTTAGTAGAGAGTTTGGTATTTGGTATAATGTCTAACAATCCTAAGTGTTGAAAATAAAAATTACCATATTTATGAAAACAAGAAATAAATTTTAATAACCCAAATACTCTCATTTCTTGGCACCATCCCCAACAATGGCACCAAAGTGCACCCTTATTACCTAATGATGTGGAACAACTTATCCATGCACATATACCCAATGGATTGGATTATCCTCTATTAGGAAATCGTTAGTAACATGAATTTACATTTAATTATCAACCAAGGACATATTTATTAAGATGATGCCAATATTGTATGCACATATAGGAAATTTCTAGTTATTCCTAAAAAGTATTAACATAAAAATAAATTTTACTTCATTGAAAGGGATCATATTTAAGAAAGCATACAAATTTTACATAATAATTGTTGCTACCTAACTAAAGATACAAGTTATTTATTATGTAGGTTAACAAATAATTTCAAAATATAGCTATAGTAATGAAATTTGTCAATTGACAATACAATGTAGAAGGAAAATAATCTAATCATTATTTTAACAACAGAGTTGCATCATACCTCAAGTAGGACCTTTCTTGGGTATCAACGCTCTTTCTTAACACACATGATAACTATCTATTCAATCTTCCATGCATATTTGATCCAATTATTCAATGATTTGGATAAAAAGATTTATTCTTACTATTCAAAAGAAAATACAGTTATTGAAGGAAGAATTATGATCAGTTACAGTCCTTTCATTTACAAAGTTTTGAAATATATATTAAACTTATCTCTAATAAACTAGAACTCTAAATATCACTTGCCAACTCATTCTTACAAAGTAGGAAGATGATTATTGTAATAAAGAAATTAAAAAAACATTCAAAAGTAAATTCCTAATTTAATTCTAGTATTCAAAGATAAGGAATCTACTTTCTCAAGCATGTGCAACAAATGGAAAAGGTTTTGGAAACAAAAATAAGAGGTTGTGGCCTTGTAGAAAATTCCTTGATGGCTTATGAAAATACTAAATGTTTAATGATTTATAGTTGACTTGAATTTAGCTTTCACTATCTTCACTTTAGGTACATGATTTTTCAGCTGCAAACTATCAACTCGTGTGGTTGCATGTCATTGAATTTGGTTGATTTCGTCCTCATTTCTGCACAAAAGATTAGATACTACACAAAGCACTATATTCATCAAACCATTTCATCACATATAAAAAAAATCACACACATATGCAAATATCCATCAACATATCAATAAATAATTCTAATGCTTTATAATTAATTAAAGAGTATTTGGAAATGTTTATAAATGTCATGAAAGTAGAAACATAATTGAGGAAATAACTCTAATTAAGACAACAATTATATGTATCATCATAGCTTATGAGAGGTATCTATCATCATTATGGGATTAAATAGCCTTGGGGGTCCTAAAAAATACTAAAACCTTTATCATATCTTAAAATAGTTGTAGGACCATTCAAGATTAGTTGAATGTATAAAGGGATTGTTTAGAATCTAGATTTATATACAAGGCATAGGGACATTCAAGGGGTTATATGTAGTCTACAAATTGTAAGTTATTTTTTGAAAGTATTAGTGTCTCTCGAAATCTCTTTACTACATAGGAGAAGTTTGTTAGAGGGTTAAA
The DNA here is from genome assembly GCA_007258455.2 of Sequoia sempervirens. Lineage (NCBI taxonomy): Eukaryota > Viridiplantae > Streptophyta > Pinopsida > Cupressales > Cupressaceae > Sequoia > Sequoia sempervirens. Next base: position 212,302,728 of record VDFB02075321.1, on the reverse strand, counting down.
CCCCTAAAAATAGGGATAAGATGGATACATATAAACTCGAGGAGGCCCATGAGACTATAGAGGAATCTACTTAGTCATAGAAAATATTGTTAATATTTTCAGAACCTTTAGAATCTTTTCAAATGAACTCTAGAAGGAAAATATTAACAAAGTGTTCAAATTGAAGACTTGTCATCAAGAGATAAACCTTGTAACATGTATGTGGGAGATATACATAAGCAAGTAAGATATGCTCAGTTCATGATGTCATGATAGTTGGCTAGGATAATGGAAACCTTATCAAGGGTTGTGTGCAGTAAAGAAGAACACTCAATATATGAGGTCTAAGGAACATTTTGACATCCCTTATAAACCTCCTAGAAGGAATGACAAAGATAATGGTGATTTGTGAATGACAGTTTTAAGAAAGGCAATGATCTATTTGGTTTAATAGGTCTATATTATTATGGAGAGTATTTTAAGTAGTTTCAAGTTTTTCACAAAGAATAAAATAATTAAATAATACCATGGATACAAGAAATTGACCAAGATGTTTTTAACCTACAAGAAGAAGTCTTGTAGACCTTGGATAGGCCAAAGATAACTAAAGAATGCCATTTGTGGACTATGTGATGATAGTGAACAAATCCTTTGCCTCTTAAAGAAATAATGTAAGGTTATTAGTGATATAAAAATTAGCATAAAAATAGAGAAGATGGATAAGCAAAATGAAAAGTGATTGGTGCATTCAAGTGTGTTGACCTAGGAAAGTATCCATATAACCAGAGTCTCCAATCCAAGTGTGCAAGTGGTTGAAGCTTATGCAAAGAATTAATAGTCTATAGTGCAAAGAGGAGAAGTGGTGAGTACTTAAAAATATCAATTTAAGTGGGTCAAAATATATTTTTTATTGAAGAAAAGAGTGGTGAAGTTGATGATAGAGTATGTGATAGACTTGTAGAAGACATTTCACATATTATGAGTATGATAACCTTTGTAACATGCCACAAAAAATATCGCGGGATGATAACCATAGGGACTATTTAAAATAAAAAATGAAGGAATATAAGAGATATCTTATGGATAATATTAATAGGTTTTATTAGAAAATGATAAGTAAAAATAATAAACATGAATACCTTAAAGAGTGTTAAGTTATTATCAAAGATAGGATAGTGTATAGGGACAATAAAATCATGTAACATCCTATAAGGACCTCCCTATTGTTGCAAGTATGAGAAGATTTTTGTTGTCATTGATGACAACAAGTTTTTGTTGTCATTGGTGTTAATTTTATGAAGAGTTTGTTGCAAGAGTGTGAGAAGTTGGTATTGAGTTGATGTTGTCTCTGATGATGCTTTCATTAGTTGCATCATGTGCTCATTAGTAAGTTACTGGTGTCAACCTCTAGTGTTTCTTTGATAAGATTTTTTCTATGGATGTATGGTTAAGTTGTGTTGCAGTTGGCTTGATGGTGATGAGGAAGTAATAGAGATGTTGATGATATGTTTCTGGTGCTTGGTCTCCAAGTTATTTTGAGAAAAAATGAAAAAAAAGAGGAAATAGTGTGTTGCAGTGGCATTCTATGTTGTACAGTAGCATTCAGGTTTGGCTTCGTAGTTATTCAATGTTGAAGATCATCTTGTGCAGTTTGGATATGTTGATTAGAGGTGTTGCATTAAAAATTTGGTGCACTAGATCATTGTGCATAAGAAGGTGTGTTCACCAGTGTGTGAACTATGTATTGCAGAGGTTTCTAGGAGAATTTTTTTGCTCTGCATTTATCTGCCAATTGGTTTCAGGTCTTATGGATCTAGAAGGGTGTTGATAGTGTGTGTATCTTTCTTCAGATGAATTTATTTGTGGTCTAGTGCTTTGGAATTCAATTTCTTGAGTTGCATTATATGGCATAGATATTTGAGTATACTAGGTTTTTACATTCTTCAAGTGAAAGTTGTTGCGAAGTAATTTTTTGGATTTCAGGGTGTTTGTGGAATATTATAGATTGTGTTAAAATGTTAGGTGGTGTTCGTGAGTCATCTTTGGATTTGAGGAAGTGTGTACTTAATTTTTTAATGGTGTTAACATAGGTTTGGCTAACCTTGGGTGTTTATACTAATTGCAAAGTTGCTTTGATGTTTGTGGAAGCATGGTGTGGCATTCATGGGTTGATTTAGGTCCTAGCTAAGGTGTGTTGTGGTCCACCTTCATTCCTTTCCACTGTGGGAATGTTTTGGTGTCAACCTAATTTGAATTTGCACTGTTGAGGTGCATAGATGATATTGGAGGATGTTTTCAAGGTTGAAGATGGTATAAATAAGTGTGAGTTGTTGATGGATGATAATAAAGATGAGTATGATGTGAGTGATGTGAATTTGAAAATTTCAAGTGCAGTGCAAGATTTCATGTGTTAGATTACTAAATGTAGTGAATATAATGTGTATACAATTCTTTAGAAAGATAGTGAAGGTGTTGATGATGTTGTGGTGTATTTTTCCATTGCATTGAGATGGATTTCTCATTGTAACACTCTTTTTTATCTTCTTTTCTATTTTGGTAGTGAGCCTTTCTTTCTTTTGGGTAGTGAGCCCACTAATAGTGATCCCTATTGTATTCAATGTTGATATTAATTTATATTGTGAACTAATCCTCACCGTGGTTTTTCCCATCTTGGGCTTTCCATGTAAATCTAGTGTTGCTTTGTATATGGTGTTGATTTGGTTATGTTTCTATTATCTTCTTTCATGATAAAATATTCTAATAGATTAATGGTTAATTGATTTAATGTGGATCTAAATGTTTGTGAGGGTTTTGAAGTTTTAAGGTACAATTGATTCACCCCCCTCTCAGTTGTCTTGTGCATTCAACACCTATATCTCTGTCAGAACCTTGCAAGGGTGTAAGAGACTATAAAATAGTAGATAATTATATTGAAATAGTGAACTCATATTTTTGAGATCCCAAGAAGACAATTGTGAAGTGATCTTCATAGCACTTAACTACCATGAAATAATTGTCAATAGGGCAATGCATGATTACCACTAAGGGAGACTTGCTAGAACCTTTGAAGCATTTCAAGGTCATACAATAAGTTTTCAATATGGGAGGAGAATGATAAAAGGATATAAGGTTGTTTTGAGCTCATAAGTAAGGATTTAATATGCAATTATATTTCATGATGCAAAAAACCTAGTCAAGCTATTTGCAAGGATATAGGAGGCATGGCCCTATATTCTTGCAACAAGCAGTTGAATAAACAAGTGGCTATCAATTACTCATGCAAGAGATTCTTTTCAATTTTTTTAATAATATTTTTAAGCCTTTCAATTTAGAATGTCAAATAACACCATCTCCTACACCTTCTGGAAGAGTTTGAAGAGGTTTTGAAGGAGCTAGGCCAAGAAATATGCTTTTCTAGCACCCAAAAAAGAATATATCATTTATTTTATTAAAATGGAATGCATCCTAGATTCTATCATGATGTTTAGTATTCTTGTAAATATGAATTATATAAGGGTAAAAGAATATTATCATATTTTAGCAAGAAATAAATTGTAATAAACTTTTTAGCAACTCTAAAATAACCTCTTTATTAATAAAGCATTAATTTTTGGCCTTCATAATCTCTTTTTTATTATTTTTTATCAAGAGTGAATTAAGAAATTATGTTGTGAAATATCATTGTCCTTGTAATTTCATCTCATTTTTGAACTTGTGCAAAATATTGAAGTGTTGTTCATGAACCTATAAGTAGTTTAAAATAATTTTGTCTATGCAAAATTGATATATAAGTTCTTCATATATCATTTAGTGCATCACCACATTTATTTTTTATTTTTATAATTAAAAATATTTTCCCTCTTCTCATAATGAAATCAAATTAGTATATAATAGTTTCAATCTTAGAGAATACTAGTAGATAGGGAACCAACACTTCATCTACAAGTTGATCTTAAAATTTGGTTCCCACAACTTGAGAGATCATTCCATGTCCAAAAAATAGATAAACCTAGTGTTTAGCAGGGTACATATTCTAAGTGATAACATGTACCATGCAATGTGTCCTTGCTAGCAAAAATATTACATAAAATTATGAACTCTTGTAAGGAAGCTAAGGTAGCATAAACACTTCCTACACTAATCTTGAGAGGAGAATAATGCAAAAAATTTATAGATCTTTAGTAGTTACAGAAACTTAAACAAAAATAAACATAAATATCATGCATACCATGACACGGTGACTTACATGGGGAAAACCCTTTCAGGAGAAAAACCCCACACTCCAAAAGTTGCCTAATATATTATTCAGTAAATCACAAAGATTACAATATACTTGAAAAGCAAGCTTCTCATAGGAGTACCACCACTTAGAGATCAAGAGACAACATGACTACTATCAGACTCTCATAATACATTGTCGTCTCTCTCTACCGCATTCATAATACAATGCCCTCATAAAATAGGGTTACATTCTAGGGAAAGATAGGCGAACAAAATATCCACCATTAGATCTAAAACCTAATAATTAATGGTCTAGATTTACATTGTATCATTTATCTAATGTATGCCGACCATTTTAGTAGTTTCCTAAAAAAGTTAACAAAAAATTGTTTACATGCATCCCACTCTCCCCCCATTATGCCATTGTATATTATACCTATTGTTGTAACTAGGATATATATATATCCTATCAGCAATAACCTTTATATAATTGCAAGGTTGAGACACATTTTCCCAAAAAATCCCCCACTTGTCGAACACCTTGCAATAGCAATAGGAGGGATTAAACATTGTCTCTTAGTTGCTAAGGGCCGAAAGGCCCATAATCTCTTAACATTTGAACTTCTCTATGATCATAGGATTAGTTAAAGAATATGCAACATTCATCAAAGTCTCTACCTTAACTAGTTTCACCCTACCATCTTTGACCATATCTAGAACAAAATGATAATGTACATCAATGTGCTTAGTCCTGGCATGAAATGTTGGGTTCTTGGCTAGACATATCACACTCTGACTATCACAATAAATTGTCACTGCACCTTGTTTTATTCCAATATTTGAACACAGTATCTTAAGCCAAATGGATTCTTTACAAGCATGAGTAGCCTCCATATACTCTACTTCAATAGTAGACAAAGCAACCACAACCTCTCGTTTACTCATCCAACTGATTGCACCACCAAATAAAGTAAACACATAAGCACTAGTGGATCATCTGCTATCAATATCACCTGCCCATTCTGAATCTACATAACCATGAATATCAAGGGAAATCTCATCTTTAGTCACATTACAATGATAACATAAGGAATAATTTGAGGTACCACACAAATATCTAAAGAATCTTTTAACTACATCCCAATGAAATCTACTAGGATTAGACATATATCTAGAAATAACTACCACTACTTGGGCAATTTTTGGTCTAGTATAAACTATAGCATACATCAAACTTCCAACTGCACTATGGTAAGACACTCTGCTCATGTCTTCCATCTCTAATGGAGATTTTGGACAATCTAAAATAGATAACTTTGTTCCAACAGAAATAGGAACACACAATGGTCTACAATCCTGCATGTTAAATATTTGTAAAATTGAATTGAAATACTTACTTTGGACAAGCCATAGCTTTTTGTTCACTCTATCTCTTTTAATTTCCATCCCAATAATATTTTTGTATAGGAGTGAATTTTCACCCCATGTGTAAATTCCCCCCTTTTCCCTCTCCACTTTAGAAAACCAAGTTCAGAGGCTTAATTCCACCTAAGCATGTTGCTTGCATCCTGCACTTGGTGCTAGTTTTGAGCATCATTGGAGGAATTTCTATCGGGGATGCCTGTGCGGTGTGCAGATGTCTACACAATGCACTTACATCCCTGACAGATTCCTATAGTTGAACTTGCAGAGGTGTTACACTTCTCATTGTGAGTCAGTTGTAATGCCTCCTTCGGCTGACCGACCCGAATATGGCCATTTTTCTCCATTCCTTCTTCAAATTCATCCCTTCAACAAGTATTCTATCTTCTACAATCACTCCACAAGCTTCAACACATTCTTTTGCATTCACTTCAAGCTTTCTAGCAGCATTCAAGCTCTCCATTGTAGCAAACACAACACTCCATCTTTGGTAGAACAAGTTGGGAATGAAACACCATTGCAGCAGAGGCTTGATTACTCTCATTTTCTCCCCAAAGCATCCTTGAGTGGTCTTGGTGGAGGTGGTAAGCTTCCCTTTCTTTCCTTCTATCACTTGGTTGAGTTAGCACTTTACTGTTTTGCAGTGATTTTGTGCTTTTCACTACATTACTTTCTTTATCCTATTTCCTTGGCTGTCCATGGAGGTGGAAACACCTAAACAGGGGTTTGACTAAGGCACGCCCCTATATAGCCACCCAAAATTTTCTTCTCTTTCTATGTGTAGGAGTGTGTGCTTTTGAGGAGCCAACTAGCAACTGAATTTCTTGGTGAGATCATTCTTTCCCTTTTCACTCTTGCCTTTCTAGTTTATAATATTAGAGAATACTTTATTTAATTAAATGTATCATTTTGGCCCTTTAGTTAGTTAGCTAGGTTGTTAGCTAGTTTTTCTAGGTTTGACCTCATCTTCATTGTTGTCTAGACATATGGACACCAGCGCACTTTAGAGATGCCAGCACACCGCGCTTTCATCCTCGGGTAGAGAGCTTCTCGAGGCGTAGTGTTGAACTTGACAACCAGTTCACCTAGCCCCTTTTCGAAACTCAAGATTGTAGAGTGGTTGTAGGACTCTATAGTTCTCATCATTCTCATCCTCATACCCTAAACATCCCATTTAGCTGAGGTAAGTTAGGGTAGCCTCTCGCATCTTGGTCCTTCATGACTTGGGGTCTTGCACGTGGTGGTCCCCCTCTCTTACATTTTTTGGTGAACTCGACATGAACCAACGCCTGTTCATCCATCGATGTTGAGGATTCCCTCGAGTACTTTGTGATTTTTGTGTTCTTGAGTGTTGTGATGGTTTATGAGCATCACAACCAAAAGTCTACAACTTCTAGGTACATCATTAGGAGAAGTGTGCAACACCTTCCGATGGAAAGGACAAAGGTCTTGATTGGTCTCTCTATGAGCCTTTTCTCTAGTCTCGTTGTTAGTGTGGTTGCACAAGAGTAGTTGTTGAGGAACAAGATGAGATTTGTTGATGAAATTGATCATGTTCCCACTCCCCCTGCATCTCCCACGCCATCATCGATGTATGAGTATGATGTCGTTCAAATCCCTGCAAAATACACTGTTGCCCTCACTAAGGGATTAGGCAACCTAGAAAATCACTTGGAAAGAAATCTAAAGATGGCTAGAGCCACTCGGGTCGTTAGTGCATTAAATCATATGATGAGTAAAGATCAAATAGGCATAGAACTTATGACTAGCCTCCTTGGTCTCACTGATGCATGTGCTCCTTCGAGCAACCCTTGTTTTGCACAAGGAGTCACTTTCAAAGAGTGTGAAGGATAGTTAGGAGTATCCATGGCTACCACATCCGTCTATATGGCCAACACGGTCCCTTCTATCAATATCCCTTCTATCTTTGAACAACCTGAAACTATCAAAGTTAACAAGGTCCCCTTGGGCTTTAGCTTCAACCCTCTAGTCACCTCTAGTGGTGGAGACTTTGGTGGGATGAGTGGTGGAGGCTTTGGTAGTGGTGGTGGATTTAGAAACAAAGGTTGTGTTGGTTGAGGTGGCTCTAGTGGAGGTCATAGTGGTGGTTCTGGTGGAGGCCCTACTGGTGGTGGTGGCTCCTCTAGTGGCTCTGGCAGAGGTCACACCGGTGGTGGTTCTAGGAGTGGCCTTGGCGGTGCCTTTGGAGGAGGTTCCTTTGGCCCTCTATCTTCTAACAACCCTATTTTGAATACCTTTCTTCAAAACATGGGTAAGATGAAGAGCTAGTTAGCGAGTCTTCCCAAGCCTCTGCCCAACCTATCTTTCAACCTTTTTTTTGACACATCCCGATGTTGGTTGCAATTTTAAACACTCCTTTCCCCTAGGGAATGGATATCCCTAAATTCAAGAAGTATGGTGGTAAATGGGATCCACAAACACATGTGTCTGCCTTTAATGCCCTATGCATAGACTTTTTCTATCATGATTCCTTAATGTCCAAACTATTTCCTCGATCTATCAAGGACACAACGCTTGAGTGATATTGTTCCTAGCCTGAAAATTCCATTTTCTCATTCCACCAACTTGTTAATAAATTTCTTAGACAATTTCAGGCAAACATCAGACCGAAGATGACCTTTTCGGATCTCGTTTGGTGTAAACAAGGAGATAATGAGAAAATCATTGATTTCATAGCATGCTACCAAGCGCTCCTCTCACAAATCTCGTATCAGTTGCTTGATTTTGATGTGCAAAAGGTATTCATAGGAAAATTACAAAGGCCTTGGAAAGAAAAGTTCGCCCTTATGAAATACCCTTCTTTCGTGCACTTGTGTGCAACCTTCGAGAGTACCAGTAGACGATTGTTCAGTTCGGGGGTCCCTCCTCGCACCCCATTCTAAGGGAAAATCCATCATGTCAATCTCTAGGAAAGGAAAGATGGTTAAAAATGTAGTCACCTCTACTAATAACAACATCCTTAAGAATAACCAAAATTTCACAAAGTTATCAGAATCTTATTCTTCTATCTTGCAGAAGTTGCTGAAGGATAAGATCATAACTTTGCCAACTCTAAAGCCTATTAAGGAACCTTAACCTATTGGTATGATGGAAGAACTTATTGTCAGTACCATCAAGTCAATGGACATGATATTGAATGATGTATGTGGCTGCATCATGAGATACAAGACCGCATTGAGGGCGGTAGCATTGGCCTTGACGAAAATAAACAAAATGCTGACAAATCAATGGTGAAAGCTAATAGTGAACCACAGATATACACAAACCTGTTTCCGTCACATTCTACTAACATGATTGTAGATCCCACTAATTTTGTTACTCTAATTTAGGCCTATATCAACATGGTCACGGTGACTTCTATTGCTCTACCTACACCCGGTTTTCCGGATATTACATTCACATCATAGGATCTGCCTTTGAACAATAAACCCTCACCTCTCTATATTCTCGCTCACGTCAATGGCAACATTGTGATAGGAGTCTTGGTGGACCCCGCAAGCTACGTGAATGTTATTACAAAGGAAACATTAGTATTAAATTCATTGCAAAAGGAAAAATATGAAGAAAAAAAATCTACCATCCATACACATGATGGTATGAGTCTTAAACCTTACGGTTCGATAACCCTTTTCTGTCTTGGTTGGACCTAGAACTATTGACATAGTTTTTGATGTTATCCCAGAGTCGAATCTATTCAGGGTGAAGCTAGGCATTCCTTGGTTGGCTTCCATGAATGGAATTTCCTCTGTTATTCATAAGTGTTTAAAATTTTCCCATGAAGGTGTCGTGCATGTAGTACATGACACCAGATATCAACCCTTGGTATCCCATGGTGGATACTCACCAGATCACATTTGTCCCTCCTTAGTTGGTCCACTTCCTTTGAGAACAAGCCTTCTTTATAAGAATTATGTAAAGTATAAAATTGGGGGCAAAGGACAACCAAAACTGACCCTTCCTATAGTGTAGTAGTCAGTCACCTCCTCCTCCCTAAAGGAAAAGGAGAAGGTCACACTGAATGCTCCCTTGTCTTCAAAGAAAGAGGAGAAGCCCATGTTGGCTCCCTCTCCTTCTCGTAAAGGTAAAGAGAAGATGAATTTTCCTCAGACTACCTCATCCTCTCCCCTTTCCTGGGAAGAGTACTAGATGAGTAGGCCTGGTGGCTATCCACTCAATCTGATGATTCCTCCTTGGCGTAGGCCCAAGCTCAAGATCACAGACCTTCCTAATGAATATCCAAAATCGTGGTACTATTTGTATGGTAGAAAGAAAGGTTCCCGTAGGGAATTCAATCTATGGCCTCCTACTGCTCCTATTCCCAAAGCAACAAGTGGGAAGAGGCCCACTACTAAGGCCCTTGAACTGACTCCTTCCACTGTCCTGCAACCCGTCTCTCCTCTCCCCTTCAGGAATCTATTCCCCTGTCAGAAATGACCATAATGGACATTCCTATGGTTGAGCAGGAGCCATCTGCTCCTTTGTAACCTTTGGCCTCTAGCTTCAAGAGCTGAAGAAACTACCTTGCGCATGAGCGCAAGTGCTAATGAAAGGCCCTCCTAGCTAGGTAGACTGCCTCACAAAGGAAGGAAGAAGAAACAACCGCCCCTACTTCAGGGCCTCCTATAGTGTCTTCTTCCCCCCTTCCTTCTGCTTCTCTTCAGTCTGGTTCTGCACTATTTCCAGCTTCCGCTACAAATGTAAATGCACCTAACCCCAAAGGGGTATAGGTGTTCATCACTTCTTTAGTGAAGTCACCTTTGATGATGTCCATTCTGGATATTCAACCTTTTACAAAGCCCGTGGATATAGTTAATACCTCAGTTGTATCCACTGCGGTGCTTTCCTCCTCTTCCTCTGCACCTCTAGCTTTGTTTGTGGGTAGTTCATCTCCTCTAATGAAGAAAGATTTGGGGAGTGGTCCTTTCAGAAATGAAGGGCGTAAGAGGAGCTGACCTTCTTCACAAGGTGGTTCTGTGTTGACTTGTGATGTCCTAGTGATAGAACCAGTCTCAACTTCCCCTAAGTTCATCACCGCTCACGAGTCACTAGGCAAGCCTAGTGGTGAATCTTAGGCTCAGCCTGCTCTGTCCACTGAAATTAGACACAATGCTCCTATTGGGTGTATTTTTAACTCTGTGGATGAAGTTCCAGCCTTGTCAGCAATTTTTGTGAAATCACTAACTTTAACTCCACAAGAGCTTGGTGGAGAGGACCTTGAGGGGCCCTCTTCCTTAGCCCTTGTTGTGGGAGGGCTAGGCGCCCCTCCTCTTAACATCCCTCCATTGTAGGCCCGTCCTCCTTCCCCCTACGATGACCTAGAGTGGGAAGCAAACAACCTCTTGGCTGATCAATATTAGGAGGAGGCCTCTTCTTGATCTTGTGTGTGTGTGTTTTATGATGTGTTCCCCCGTGATCATGCTATGTGTGCCTGGATGACCCTCATCACCCCTATTAGTGCTTGGATAGATGCATGGTTTTTGTGTTGTAAACCTTTTCCTATTTGTATCATCATTCTTCCATGTTTGTGCTTGATTTTTGATAAATTGGGGACAATGGAAAGTGTTGGGGGCATTTAGGCTTCCCTTCCATGTTGACCCAATTTTTTATTTTTACTTTGTCTTCTCGTGCATTCTTCCTGATCTGGTTGGGGATTGATGATTTTTTCCTTACACCACTGTTAACTATTATCTATATGAGCTTAGATAGATCTGACCCTACTAAACCAGATCCCCCTATGCCCTTTTTTTTATTTTTCTCTCTTTTTCTTTCTCTTTTCCTTGCTTGAGTTGTCCCTCTCGTGTGTGACAACTTTTTTTCTTCAACATTTCAATTTTTAGAAAATGCATTCATTGCCAACGAATCTTGTCTTGAAAATCCTCACAAACCTTTCTTCATAATTGTATTCTCAACTCGAAACCCTAACAGAATGTGTTTCCTTCATCATGGGTTCATAAAGAAAGGACTTGAACCTTCCCTCGAAGCGAGAACAATTTTAATCTTCCCCTCGTGTGGGGGAATATTCTTCCTTTCAAATTCCTTGATGAAGTGAACATCTTTCAAAAGGATTCCTTGATGAAGGATTGATTTGAGAGAAAGAATATCTACATCTAAATTGTGCATCCCTTGAGTGGACCCTCTCTTCACGATGGGTTCCCAAGGGAGCCCTTCAAAAAGTTTCAAATTTTTTGACAATTTGTGCAACTGTCTGCTCACTTGCCTAAATGGCCGCTTTCTGACTCTACGAAATATGCTTTCCTTTGAGCTTCCTCCATGTGAGAGATATTGGGGGTGGCTCGCTTGCAGGATTGAGAGCCTGTGGGGCACTTTCATGTGAGAGATCTTGGGGGTTACCTTCCCTATAGGGTTGAGAGCCTATGGGGTGCTTCCTTGGGTTTTCTTCATGCTTGAGTTCATGCAGAATACCTTCCCTATGGGACTAAGAGCCTATAGGGCACTTCCTTGGGTGTTATTCATGCTTTAGTTCATGGAGAATACCTTCCCTATAGGACCGAGAACTTGTAGGGAACTTCCTTTGGGTCTACTCCATGCTAGAGTTTTTGGGGGACACCTTCCCTACAGGTCCGAGAACCTGTAGGGAACTTTCTCTTTCCAACTTCATAGTTTTGAGCAGCTATGGAGTCCTTTTCTTTCCCTACACCTTCAGGTATGCTAGACCAAGCTTTACTTCCTCAACAATTTAGGTATACATATTTAACCTTACTCTCTCCCTAATCTACTTTACCAAGAACTCATTAGTATTTGTGCTTGCTAAAGTGGCAGAAAAATATATAGGAGTAAATTTGCACCCCATGTGTAAATTCCCTGTTTTTCCCTCTCCACTTTAGAAAACCAAGTTCGGAGACTTAATTCTACCTAAGCCTGTTGCTTGCATCCCACTTGGCACCTATTTTGAGCGTCGGTGGAGGCTTTTCTGTCGGGGATGCCCAGGTGGCGTGCAAATGTCCATGTAGCGTGCTTATGTCCCTGGTAGATTCCTACGACTAAACCTGCAAAGGCGTTACACTTCTCATTGGGAGTCAAGTTGTAACACCCCCTTCAGTCAATCGAACCGAATATGGTCATTTTTCTCCATTCCTTCTACAAATTCATCCCTTCAATAGGCATTGTATCTTCTACAATCACTCCACAAGCTTCAACACACTCTTTTGCATTCACTTCAAGCTTTATAGCAACATTCAAGCTCTCCATTGCAACAAAAACAACACTCCATCTTTGGTAGAACAAGTTGGGAATGAAACACCATTGTAGCAGAGGCTCGAGTACTCTCATTTTCTCCCCCAACTAGCCTTGAGTGCTCTTGGTGGAGGTGGTAAGCTTCCCTTTGTTTCCTTCTATCACTTGGATGAGTTAGCACTTTACTATTTTGCAATTCTTTTGTGCTTTTCACTATATTAATTTCTTTATCTCATTTCCATGGTTGTCTGTGGAGGTGGAAACACCTAAACAGGGGTCTGACTGAGGCAGGCCCCTATACAGCCACCCAAAATTTTCCTCTCTTTCTGCGTGTAGGAGTACGTGCTTTTGAGGAGCCAGTTGGTGACTGAATTTCTTAGTGAGATCATTCTTTCCCTTTTCACTCTTTCCTTTCTACTTTATAATATTAGAGAATACTTTATTTACTTAATCGTATCATTTTGGCCCTTTATTTAGTTAGTTGGGTCATTAGCTATTTTTTCTAGGTTTCACCTCATCTTCGTTGTTGTCTGGCCATACGAATGCCAATGCACTTTAGATATGCCAGTGTGTTATGCTATCATCCAGAGACCACGCTTTCATCCTTAGACAGAGAGCTTCCTGAGGTGTAGTGTTGAACATGAAAACTAGCTCGCCTAGCCCCTTTTCGAAACTCGAGATTGCAGAGTGGTTGCAAGACTCTATAGTCCTCATCATTCTCATCCTCATACCCTAAACATCCCATTTAGTTGAGGTAAGTTAGGGAGGCCTCTCATGTATTGGCCCTCCGTGACCTGGGATCTTGCACATGGTGGTCCCCCTCTCTTACAATTTCTAACTGCACCAAGATCTTTCATTTTAAATTTAGCAGACATTTGAGATTTCAGTTTTGAAATCATAATTTTCCCTTTGCCAATAAATAACATATCATCAACATATAATGTAATAAATAGGAAATGATCACCATTAGTTTTATAATAAACACAATGATTTGATTTAGAATGCTTGAATCCCAAACTCAACACATATGTGTCAAATTTCTGGTACCACATCCTAGGACTTTGTTTTAAGCCATACATGGATTTCTTCAATTTGCAAACCAACTTAATTTTACCTTTCATCATGCAGTTCTCTGACTGTCATATAAGTATCCTCCTCCAAGTCACCATGAAGGAAATCAATTTTCACATTCATTTGTTGAACCTCTAAATCATAAGCAACACCAATAGAAACAAAAAATCTAATCGATGTCATCTTTGCATCAATCTAAAGAATATCTCACCATAATCACCACCATCAAATCGAGTAAAAATGAGCACGATTTTATTTTCCATAAATGCAATGCTCACAAAAATTGAATTCAAGATTACGATCAAACAATCCTTCAACAAGGTTTTTATTTTCAAGGTCCTTAGAACCTTTTCTCCAATGTGTCCAAGTATCTGGTGCCATAACATAGTTTTCTCTTCAAGTATTTGTTTCAAAAGAAAGAGCACCCTTGGGTACCCAAAAGCCATGACCATCTGTTGAAAGTGAAACCCTCACTTCTTCCACAAACTTTCTTTTCACAAACATACTATTGCACTCAATAGTGCATGCATCAAGCTTATATAATGTGTCATATATAACACCTCTAGCAATCAGCATAGGACCTCTAACCATCTTGCATCCTACATCAAAAAATACTACTTGCACACTTGCATCTATTAGTTTGCTTATAGATAACAATTTTTGTGCAAATCTATGGATATGCAACACACCATTAACCCTTTTTATTCTACCATCAAGAAATCTAATTTTAACTTTACTACAACCAACAATGTTTAAATGAGAATCATCACCCATGTAAACCTTACCTCCATCAAATTCTTCATATTTAGAAAACCAATCTCTATTCAAGGTCATATGGAAAGATGCACCTGACTCAATTAGCCATGCATCATTACTTGCACAAGTTTCCAAAGTTGCAATCAATGCATCACCATCTTCCTTCTCAAACTCAGAATCATAATCAAATTTCTTCTTTTTCTTCTTCTTTTCTTCTTTGCATTCCTTACGAACATGTCTAGGCTTACCACAGTTCCAAAAAATAACTTTGGACTTTCTAGGAGATTTAGATCTCCTCCTAGACTTGGATTTGTCACACTTCTCATTCTTCTTTCCTTTTTCCTTAGGTCTTCCATGAAAATTTAGGGCCTCCTTCCTCCTCATCTCTTTAGAAAGAAAAGAACCCACAACATCTTCATTCTTCAAAATAATAGAAGTACTCCCAATAGCCATAACAAGAGAATCCCATGAATTAGGCAAAGAAAAAAGCAAGCTCTAACATTTCTCCTCGTCCATTTTGACACCAACTAATACGAATTGAACCACAACATATTGAATGCTTCTAGGTGGTTTGTGATTCATCCACCCTCCTCCATTCTCAAGGAATATAATTTTTCCTCAAGAAAATCTTGTTCACTAAATATTTGGCCTGATACATCTCACCAAGCTTCTTCCATAGTTTTTGTGTATAGGTCTCCTCATGAACATTAATTAAAATAAAGTTTTCCAATCATAATCTGATTAGACCCTTGGCTTTATAGTCCATAACATCATATTAAGCAACCTGAGTAGGATCTGTAGGACTTGAAACATTCTCATCAATAACATCTTGCATATATTGATCTATCAATAAATCCTCCATCTTCAGCTTCCACGTCTTAAAATTATTTCCATAAAATTTATCCACCTTTATTCTCCCTGATAAACCTGCCATCTAAAAATTCCTACAACAAGATCACAAAATATCTTCTACACAAGCTACCACTCAAACCTATATTAGTCCAAAAAACCCAACAAACCACAACTGAAACCAAAGGTGATTAGAATCTGATACCACTTGTAAGGAAGCTAAGTTAGCAGAACAACTTCCTACACTAATCTTGAGAGGAGAATAATGCAAAAATTTTAGAGATCTTTAATAGTTACATAAACTTAAACATAAATAAACATAAATATTATGCATACCATAACACAATGATTTATGTGGGGAAAACCATTTCAGGAGAAGAACCCCACACTCCAAAAGCCGCACAATATATTATTCAGTAAATCAAAAAGATTACAATATACTTGTAGAGCAAGCTTCTCACACGAATATCACCACTCAAACAAACTCTTAGAATACATCACCATCTCTCTCTATCACAGTCATAATACAACATCCTCATAAAATAGGGTTGCATTCTAGGGCAAGACAGGCCAACAAAATATCCACCATTAGATCTAAAACATAATAATTAATGATCTAGATTTACATTGTATCATTTATCTAATGTATGTCGTCCATTTTAGTATTTTCCTGAAAAATGTTAACAAAAATTATTTACACGCATCCCACTCTCCCCCCTTATGCCATTGTATATTACACCTATCGATGTAACTAGGATATATATATATTCTAAAATGTCGAGCTTCCAAATCCCATAATATTATTAGAATACTATAAAGGTAGATACTTTCCACTACATGGCACTTACATTAATATTTAATATTATAATTATTTTTTTTAAGTTTTAATTAACATGTCAACATACATTATTACATGTTTTAAAACATACACTTGTCACTAATGACTTAAAAATTATATAAATACTATTATTAGGTGCTTTAGAAAATGTGAAGCTTGAAAATAATTATAATATTTAATAGTTCGATAGGTTAAACTACTTATGCTATATATTGAAAACAATATAATGTCAAAATAAAAAGATATTAAATATAATTATCTAGCAAATAAGAAGATATACAAATTAAGGAATTCATATAATAATCATCACATGTACTATAACATGATGAAAATAAAAATGTACATTGTCTAGTTTCATCACATGAATTTGTAGATGAAAGTGAACTTATGTGTTTTTCTTAACAAATAACAAGTGTCACATATATCAAAATTTTAAGCATACCAAAATTTTCACTTTGGAGTTTGAAGTTTAATTCGTAGAAGTATTTATCAATGGCATTTTTCTCCAAAATATTGTTGGTATAGACATGTAAAATTGACTTAACACCTATCACACATACTAAATGACATTTTCACATCATCGATATCATTATCATCAAACATCATTGCATTCCACATCAATTGCACCCAAAACCCTAATTTCCCCTATTAATTGAATAATGCAACATTATTTAATTAATTCACTTTCTTATCATTCTTGATAAATTAAATAAATTCCATTTATTTAATAAAGTCCTGAAAACCCTATTTCTACTATTATTTGGATAAAATGACATTATTTAATTAATTCACATTTCTTTCATTTTGATCAATTAAATAAATTACATTTATTTAATAAAGTCTTAATCCTAATTTTATTCATCCTGATTAGTTAAATAACACCAATTATTTAATTACGTCTCTAAATCACTTAATTCCCCTAAGTTAATTGAATTATTAAATCATAATAATTTAATTAACACAGTTTCCCTCCAAAAATTTGAATAATTAAATTGAACTATTCAAATCATTTATTAAAAATCAAATCAAACTAATGCAACTTTGTTTGCAAAAGTCAAACTTGATTTTCATGTTCAACTCCAAAATAAATGAATAAATTAATCTTTTACAACCACTTTCTTGATTGAGTAATTTATGATCCATTGATTTCTCAATCTAATCCTGACAGATCAATCTATTCTTGATTGAGAAAATTATGATTCCTTGACTAATCAATCTATTGCTCAATCCCACTGATCATTCAATCTATTTCTTCAATCACACAAATTGTGCAATCTATTTTACACATATCATTCATTTCTAAATCCTCTCAACAAATTTCAACCGTTGATCCAAATTTCCTACCATGTGATCCTGATCGTCCATTTCAAATCACATTTTCTATATAACAAACCTCTTTCCTCACAAAAAAGGATCAAAGAATCAACCTATTTAGACAATGAAGTAATGCCAAAACACCATTGATAGAGCTTCAACATATCTTCAATCAACCATACACACATTGTTCTTCAAGCTTTCACACACAAACTATGGAGGCTTCACAGTGATACAAAAAACCACATCCTCTTGAATATACTCCAATACGAGATGGGTAACGATTTTGTTATTGAATTATGGGTAACAATGTTTCCAGAATGTGTGAGGGGGAAAATCATAGACATAAACAAGATAAACACACTTGAAATAGAATCTAATCTATAATCAAGAACACTAATCTAAGATCTAATTCTACACTCATGAAATGACTTTAATTAAGGACCACCTACAATCATTTTAACCCATGATGTTAGGGTTTCGCTTTGAACTTGCAAAACCAAACAAAAATAATGAAATACAAGACTCAGGGTTCCAAACAGGAAAAAGCGAGAAAAATTTAATAAAAGTGATGAAGTCACTAACAAGTGCATTGGCTTAAGTCAAGTCAAATGAACAAAGATCAAAAGAAAAGGTTTAGATTAAAAGCGTAGAAATAACACAAATTCACATAAACAGTCTCAGAGCAATCAAAAGAACAGGTTTAGAGCAAAAGCACAAAATAATAAAAAAAAACTTAAGTCAAAAGCGAAGACCTAGAGTAAGTGCAATAAAATAGAGTAAGTACAACCTTTCTAAATTGGCAAGTGTGCAGAAAATAATGCAAAAGCGCAAAAAACCTAAAAACCTCGCTATTGACTTAGGAAAATTTGTACATGAATTATGATAACATGAAAAGACAAAAATGAGAAGTAAGAGGGTACATATCGGGCCATTGATGCCTGCGGGCCATCCAAATTCTCGAACTAGGTCCGAACAATGCGGGGCTCCCTAAACCCTCAACATTGCTCCTCGATAACTGACAAAATGGGAAATCCAGAGACAAGATTTCACTATAGGATCAAAGCACAAATGAGGCAATTAGAACCCTAATTACCTATATTAACCCTCAAAAACCCTATTTTTTACCTAGGAAACCCTAATTTTTAATTAGGGAACCTTCCTACATTCACATTAGGACTTCCTGGGAACATTAGAACAAGCAACGAGGGACCTATAGACCTAATTCTTTGTCCTAAACACATCTAAACTAAAATAGAATAGTGTTGTGAGCCTGACCTCAAAATCAAAAATTTTGGCCAACCTCTCAAGGGGGTAGCACAAAGTCCTACTATCAATCCACTAATCATCGAGGCATAGTGAGGCATAATTTTTTTTCAAAAAAACTTGATCTTAAAATTGAAATCTTTGAAACAAAGCAACTAGAACTTTGTCTCAAAGAGGGGAAAAATGTAAACATGTAAAATTGACTTAACACTTATCACACATACTAAATGACATTTTCACATCATCGACATCATTATCATTGAACATCACTACATTTCACATCAATTGCATCCTAAAACCCTAATTTCCCCTATTAATTGAGTAATGTAGCATTATTTAATTAATTCACTTTTTCATCATTCTTGACAAATTAAATAAATTCCATTTATTTAATAAAGTCCTGAAAATCCTATTTCTTCTATTAATTGAATAAAATGACATTATTTAATTAATTCATGTTTCTATCATTTCGACTAATTAAATAAATTCCATTTATTTAATGAAGTCTTAATCTTCACTTTATTCATCCTAATTAGTTAAATAACACCAATTATTTAATTACATCGCTAAACACTTTATTCCCCTAAGTTGATTAAATTATTAAATCATAATAATTTAATTAACTCACTTTCCCTCTAAATTTGAATAATTAAATCAAACTATTCATATCATCATCAAAAATCAAATCAAACTAATGCAACTTTGTTTGCAAAAGTCAAACTTGATTTGCATGTTCAACTCCAAAACGAATTGATTAATTAAATCAATTAATTAATTTTTTTCAACCACTTTCCTGATTAAGTAAATTACAATCCCCTGATTTCTCAATCTAATTCTAACAAATCAATCTATTCTTGATTGAGCAAATTACATTTCCCTGACTAATCAATCTATTCCTAACTGATCAATTTATTCCTCAATCCTACTGATCATTCAGTCTATTTCTTCAATCACACAAGTTGTGCAATCTATTTTGCAAAGATTATTCATGTCTAAATCCTCTCAACAACTTTCGACAATTGATCTTGATTCAACATTGTTTAATCTTGATCATCCATTGCAAATTATTATTTTTATATAACAAACCTCTTTCCTCACAAAAAAAGGATTGAAGAATCAACCCATTCAGACAACGAAGTAATGCCAAAACACCATTGATAGAGCTTCAACATATCTTCAATCAACCAACCAAGAAACCACATCAAAGCTTTGCACATGAACTATGGAGGCTTCACAGTAATACGAGCAACCACATCCTTGTGAATATACTCCAATACGGGATGGTAACCTCTTTTTGTTTTGAATTCAATTTGGTAATTGTAGGATTTCATTATATGTTTTCAATAGCTTAGAAAGTCATTTTGTAAGTGTAGGATTATATCTTAGATTAGTGTTCTTGATTATAGATTGGATTCTATTTCGAGTACATTTATCTTATTTATACATTCAAATTAGGACTTATCGGGAACATCAAAACAAGCAACGAGCAACCTGTAGACCTAATTTTCCATCCTAAACTCATTTGAACTAAAATAGAATAGTGTCATGAGCTTGACCTCAAAATCAAAAAAATTAGCCAACCTCTCGAGGGGGTAGCACAGAGTCCTATCATTTCCCTAACCATCTCGGCATAATTTTTTTTCAAAAACTTGATCTTAAAATCGAGATCTTTGAAACAAAGCAATCAATACTTTGTATCAAAGAAGGGCGAAATGTAGACATGTAAAATTGACTTAACACCTATCACACATACTAAATGACATATTCGCATCATCAACATCATTATCATCAAACATCATTGCATTTCACATCAATTGCATCCAAAACCCTAATTCCTATCATTATTTAATTAATTCACTTTCTTATCAAACATTATTTAATTAATTCACTTTCTTATCATTCTTGAAAAATTAAAAAATTCCATTTATTTAATAAAGTCCTAAAAACCCTATTTCTGCTATTAATTGGATAGAACGACATTATTTAATTAATTCACATTTCTATCATTTTGACCAATTAATTAAATTATATTTATTTAATAAAGTCCTAATCCTAACTTTATTCATCCTGATTAGTTAAATAACACCACTTATTTAATTACGTCGTTAAATCACTTTATTCCCCTAAGTTAATTGAATTATTAAATTAGAATAATTTAATTAACTCACTTTCCCTCAAAAAATTTGAATAATTAAATCGAACTATTCAAATCATTTATCAAAAATCAAATCAAACTAATGCAACTTTGTTTGCAAAAGTCAAACTTGATTTGCACATTCAACTCCAAAAATAAATGGATTAATTAATCTTTTCCAACCACTTTCCTGATTGAGTAATTTATGATCCACTGATTTCTCAATCTAATCTTGACAGATCAATCTATTCCTAATTGAGCAAATTACGATTCCCTGTCTGATCAATCTATTCCTCAATCCCATTGATCATTCAATCTATTTCCTCAGTCACACAAATTGTGCAATCTATTTTGCACAGATAATTCATTTCTAAATCCTCTCAATAACTTTTGATCGTTGATCAAGATTTTCTACTACGCAATCCTGATCGTCCATTTCAGATCACATTTTCTATATAACAAACCTCTTTCCTCACAAAAAGGGATTGAAGAATCAACCTATTTAGACAATGAAGTAATACCAAAACACAATTGATAGAGCTTCAACATATCTTCAATCAACTAACCAAGACATCGCATCAAAGCTTCGCACATGAACTATGGAGGCTTCACAGTGATATGGGCAACCACATCCTTGTGAATATACTCCAATATGAGATGGGTAACAGTTTTGTTATTCATGTTCTTGAATTCAATATTCTTAATTGTGCATTTCGTAAGTGTAGGGATAGATATTAGATTATTGTTCTTGATTATAGATTAGATTCTAATTTCAAGTACATTTTTCTTGTTTATGTCTATGATTTCCCCCCTTGCACAGTTGGTTCCTCTTTGAAGATGTTGAATGAACATTTCATTGCATTCTATAATCTACCTATTAATAGGCAATGTCTACATTACAAATTTGACTATGTGGTCATCCATAATGTTAATAAATGATTTTCTATAGAACTTCTCATTATAAATACAATAAATATCTAGGTGTGGGTAACAATAAAAATAGTACAGTAAAATTAAATTGATTTTCTACATGTCACTAGTAATCATGCTATAGTAGCAATTTCATGGATTGTTTCCAATTTAGAGTTTCTCATACATAAAATTGTCTTTCTAAAAGCCAACCCATCTATAGTAGTATGCCTCAATTACAAAAGTAAAATGTGTTAATTCTTGACATAATAAATTTGAATTGAGAAAGACTTGTCCTTTTTCATTTTGCGAAGCCAAAATGGATTATATTATGTAGCCATACAAAAAAGTGTCTACCATATTGTTACATAACTTGTATAAACATATATAAAAATTAAAATTAGTGTTGAATGAACAAGAGAATTGAGAGGAGGGGTGAATCATTTGTAGCAAATTAAAACATCAAAACCCTCAACATTAATCAGATCCACATGTATTCATTAAACCCTTATTTTGTTAAAGTGATTATACATGAAATGTAGATAACATAAACTGAAATAACAACACCATACACAAGAGAACAACAGATTTATGTGGAAAACCCAATGATGGAAAAAGCATGGTGAGGATTAGCTCACAATATAAGTAATTGCAAAACTGGTACAAGGCCTCACTGCCAGAATAGGACACACTGCCCAAAAGGCTCACAGCCAAGGCTCACTACCACATAAAGAAATACAAGAAGATAGAAGAGAAATGTTACACAGAACAAATTCTCAATGCAACAAGAAATCCACCACAAATTCTGCAACACTTTCACAACCTTGTTTGAAAGATTGCAGACAACTTAAGCTCACTTCATTTAGAAGTCCAACACTTTGAAGTTCACACTGCTCTGCTCAAATTCACACTCTACTCTTCAAAAGTCTGTATCACTTGCATCACACACAAAAAAATAAATCTACTTTTCTTCCTTCACAACCTCAACATCTCGACTCATACTTATACCATCCTCCCAACATTGAAAACTTTCTCCAAGGTCAACAATACATGCTTCACACTTTGCAATTTCAAAATGGGTTGGCACTAAACATTCTTGCAATGGATAGGAATGTGAGTGCACCAAAACAACACTTAGCTGGGAACCAAATTAAATATCACATGCCATGCTACACCTTCATTAATACTTGAACATATTTGAATGTAGTGCAGACACTACGTCGATCATTACCTGTCAAAACACATTAAGCATTAAGTAGACACTTCCTTAAATCAATTTGAAACTTCTAGACAACAAAATTTACTTGAACACGATCCAAGAACATCCTGAAAACCAACTTCCTTCGCAACAAATTTCTCTTGAAGATTATAATCATACTATTTTTCAAGACAACACTATTAGATATTGCAATATTCTAAAACTTAAAATAATTTCTTTTGATACTCCTAGCCATGAATCCTCTTGAAAATAAACAAGAGAACAACACCATTATCTTTCCTTCAGAACCAAAAGTCTTGAAAAGCAATTGCGGAGAAATGTGGAACAAATACATTTCTTCTAGACACCTTTGTACAACACTGCAAAACTAGTTCACATACTCGTGAACACAACTTCCTCTGACCAATGATCCAGAAGCCCAAATTTTGGATATAGTGTAATGACCCACCAAGCAATCCCAAAGGATACTAATATATATAACATTTATGGCACCAATTTTTTTTAAAGTACTTACATACATCATAATAATCATATACCATATGAAATGAAAACTAAACATGAACTACATATAACAAATCCCTCGGGTTTACTTGACTGCATTACATTTCAAAAAAAAATTATTACATCACATGAAAGGTAGTACACACTAGTAATCATAAGATAACATGAACATGGTTAATACATTAATCAAGGGTTACAATATTACAATGCCGCTTCCCAACACGAATGGGGAAGGTACAATAAAATAGAATGATACATTTGAAATTAAGGAGTGCAAAGCTACAATACTGGATTCAACTTTGGATCAACTCAGGAGTCACTGCAAGGTACAATTTCGCACTTCTCAATTGACGATTGGGGACCCAATGGGGTGCATAGCATGTTCCACCCAACCACATGGACCCGAAGGCCCACCCCCCGTGCTAAGAGATGACAAGAAGGAACCCCAACTATACCATCATACAAAACAAGGATACAAGACATCACAACAAGATCCACAATAACATAAGGCAATCTCAGCACAAGATATAACCAACACAAGATGTGCCTAACATAAGGAATAACCAAATAAACATCAACATACAAATGCCAATATGTGCTTCTAGAGGCCCAAGAATAACATAGAGAGAAACAAGCATACTTGGTTGTTTTAAGGAAGAGTGTCATAACAATGTTGAATAGGTTACCCTGGTGAATCTTCCTAGGCCCTGACCCCCAACTTGGGTTACCCTGGCAACCTCTTACGAAACCCGACCCCACATGCAATCCAATGTGGCATCGATTATCTTTCACAAGGACAAGAAAATGATTTTTCCATTCCAAGCCTTCTCAACTCATCTCAAGCCCATACAAGCACTTGAGCCATGAGTGAGGCATTCACTTATATCTTGTTAATGTGTGATTCTATCCAAAACCCCTAATTAAATATTAATGTTTTCACTTGATTAATAAACTTCCAATGAGTTACCCTAAGACCACTCCTGGGTCTCGGCCCCCATAGAAAGCCACTCCCCTTATGAACAAAAAAACTCAAAAGATACTATCAAGGTATGTCCCCCATGCACAACATATAAAGCCACATGATAAATTGCATTAAGCAAGGCATACACCATCCTACACAAAATCTTCATAACGAATCTATTTTCAAGTGCAAGGCTAAACCCAATCATCAAATGGATCATACGAGCAATAGTTCACAAAGAACCAAAAGTGAAGGCCAATAATAATGAACCACCTTTCTTTCTCTTTCTCTGGAAGATTGATAAATCACTAAAACAAGGGTTTCCCAAAAGGGTGACAATAAAACTTGATCTCAAAATCAACATCAAACTCAAAATCAAAGCAATATTACTTTCACAACTCAAGTTACGTAATTCACCTCAATATCAATTCAAAACAACCTCAATTCCAAAAATGTTTAACTCATCATCACAAGATACCCAAACAAAAAATTTCCCAACAACTTATGATCTATCCAATAAAGAACTTAACAATTTCAACAACCATGACAAAAAGGAGTAATCATTCGACAACCTGTTTAGTTACCTAACAAAATAAGTAGAACAATTTTAACTATTATAACCACTAATATGGCATACATCAACACAACCCTATTACATCAATAACTTCTAAAATATAGTAACAAAAATTACATGTTTCTATATATATATGTAAATATTTCATATACTTATTCCATAAGTTCATTGAGAATGACATTCTTAATCCTTTCAACTAGCCAATAGATCTAAATAGCTTTACATCTTACCTCAATAATTTACATAATTAAACAATAAAGTATCACCTAAACCTTACTTCTATAGATGACTTTACTTTCGTACTTTTCTTACGTTATTGAAATACTTACACTTTGATGCAATAATAGATATAATGAATCAAATTCACATTAAAATAATTACAAGGAACTATCTAGCAATTCCTTTACACATCCTAAGTCAAAATACATGACGAATATACATCTATATATATATATAAATTAGTGCGGAGAGTAATACATATAAAAATAATTTCGTTATGTCATTAGCAAACAGTGAAGTAGAGTTATAAAGTAGTCATTCCAAAATAAATACATATATATATATAGAATACTGAGATACATATATGTAAAGGAGTCTTATTTAACAAGGAAGCCTATTTTGTTTCCTAATTACTCAACATCACCAAAAGCGTATAACCTGATTATAGAAGAAAAAGCAATAAGAAATCACCCCTACGAAACAGAATGATGAGTAAAAAAGAAACAACGAATGACTAAACAGACAAGACCTTCTACAACCGATACAACACATTAAGCGAAGGGGCATACAATACAAAGAATTTGAATTGGTGAATGAAGGCAGTCAAGTAATCTTAAATTCAAGACTTTTACTTACTAAAGTGAGAGAGACATACTAGGGGCAATTGCATTCGGTCTGCTAACATTTCCTTTGATTAGCTTTTAAGATTACTAAGAACCTCAGAGTAAATTTTGATTGTCATGCTACAACCATTCTCATCCTAAGTTTATTATAAGAGAAATAGTTCAAGGAGAAGTGTACCAAAATAGGTGTGATCCCCTTGTGAAGAACATTGATGACGCTAGCAGAAACAAGCAAAGACTACCCCATTTACATTGCTATGCAAAGACAACTTTGAGAAAGGACACAATAGTATGAAAGAAACGAAAGACTGTGATCTAATATATATGCTGATACTAAAATGAAATTGATAGATCCATCAGTAATCATCGGCCTGGGTAGAAAAATATTACTAATAGAAGAGTACAAGATGCTCGTGAAATGGATCAAGCAAGGAAGCTCTCAACCTCAATGAAGTAATGAAGCATGTTTCCTCTAAATTCATTTCCATGATTGCCAGAAGATTAGACAAATTATTTAAACCTTTGAACTTCCTATTATGTTCAAGTGTTATGGCCAAGATAGGCTATCTAATTTACTACACCTTTGAAAGTCTAAAAGTTGCAGCTGTGACGGGTTGCCAATGGTTTCAAGAAGGCTACTTAATTCTGTACAATGCCTCAAATGTAAACGATGTAACAGTGACAGGTTACCAAGTATATTAGAAAATAATTATTGGAATTTGGAAATATCGCCATCTACATGCATTGTTATCATTATTTCCAAGTGTAGCAACTATGATAGATTTTCAGTAGAATCAAACAAGTTATTTAAACATTTAAACTTCCTATTTTGATCATGTGCCATGGCTGAGAAAGGTTGACAATGGAATCACGGAGGCTATTTAATTCTATACAACATTCCATTTTCAAGCGCTGCAGGTGTGACAAGTTGCCAACAAAATCAGAAAGGCATTCTAAACCTTTATAGCCTTCTATGTTCAAGTGCGGCATCAAAGAGAGGTTCCAAAAGATGCAAGGGGAAGCTTCAGCTTCCATGGAAATAAAATGACTAGCTATGCTTCCTTCAATCCTACACTCATCACTTAGCAGGGATTGAAGAGCTACAAAGAAATTAAAATTTCCTATGCCAATGCAAGATCCTTTTTGGCATGGCCCTCAATTACAAAGAGGACGGGTAAAACACAGTGTAAGGACAATGGCCAAAAAGCACCTAACTTACAAGCATAAAAGCAAGCATCAAGTCTATATGCATGCATCCCAAACCATAAAAAGAATTGCAAGAATGCTAGATGGACAGAGTGAATTCCAAACCCCAGGGTGATTCGATAAAATTTCTATGTTGATAGAAATAATCTGATCAAAATATAGTAGAAGATCTAAACCTTCTTTTGCTGGTCTTATTTAAACGATACCCAAAACTCAGAGAGGATGAACAAGCAGATAGGTCTGGAAACAAAGAATCTCTAGCACACAAGTTTATTAAGCTACATGAGCAAAATTTATTAGAGAGCTATGTTAATGCAAGATATCTTACTAATAGCTTTCAAAAAACTACGCAAGAACATAAACAAGAATTACGAGGAGAGAAACCTAGATTTTATGGAGATTTATTGCAGAACTTCCCAGTTCCAGCTTACTACCAAATCTCCTAATCCAAACCATCCTGCAGGGCGTAAAAATAGAGAGCAAGCCTCCTTTTCCTTTCTTCCCTCCAAGCTCTCCTTCATTGAAATTATTTCCACCATGCTCTCCCATGCAACCATTCAGATCTGCCTCCCAAAAATGGTAGTCTCCCTGGTAAGCCGTCATGCAACTGTGCATGCAGAACCACCACACCAACTGTACATGCCGAATCCCTCTCTTTATCTCACCCCTGGAATTTGTTAGAAAAACTCCACTAAGAATGTAAATTCCCATATTTTTCTCCACTAAGAGTGTAACCACCAAGTACTTCCTTACCCACTTTTTCTATCCATCAAGATATTTGTTTTCATTTTTAAATTATTATGCACCACAATCATTATGTATTTATATATATATATATATATATAATTAAAGCAATTATTTAATCAATACCTTAAATATATATAAAATCTTGTATTCAACTATCACAATACCTATAACTTCAATTAACTTTATGGTTAATATAATAATTAATCCAAATATTAATTGACCGAAAACCACGTTATTTGATTTTATCCTTCATTCATATAAGAGCTTATCACGAAGCCTTTTAAATCCACTAATTCCTAGTTAACAAAACAATCAAACAAGGGCACTAATCAATCACATTATTCACATCATGCTATCAAACAATTATCTCTAAAGGAGAGACCAAATCACATACGAATTCATGGTCAAGACGAAGTGCAGAGGGGGTATTACATTCTCCCCCCTTAAGACCCGACTTACTCCTGGAAGTCGCATGGTTAAACAAAGCATTCACAATTATAAGAGTCATCAAAAGTCAAGTAACTGAAGATGAAAACAACCAATGACATGTCATCACAAGTTAAACATTATAATCACGATATCAACACTGCAACACAATCCAAAATGCGGAGGAACAACCAAGACAATTGACAAAACATAAAACCATACCGACTGGGTTACACAGAGGAGGTACATATTCTTGTCAAGGATGATGGAAAAGTTGGGAAACCTTCTTTTCAACTCTATTTTTCCACATTATTCTCATTGGGTTTCATGAGGCTCGCCTAGTCCTACCAGAGTAGGTGGAATCGTGGCTTACTACCTGCAATCCTGCATAAAAGCAAACATTGTGTACACCATACATATATCAAATCAACCTAATGTAGAGGGAATTGTCCTGTCATATGCCTCTCATGAATGAGTGATACGACATCGTCCTTCTAACACTCTACAATTAGTGATACATCATAAACAATCATCAATAACAATTACTAATCAGATGCAACCATAACATTAAATCCACATGTTAAACATAACCAATTAATTACCTTCATCCTCAAGATTCGAAGCCAACTACCTAAAAATCATAAACTAAGATGGAAACATAACACATTAGCACCAGATATTCATGCTAATTCATTGCCAAGATACACATTTCTGGTTAAACTTCATCATTTAAACATCATGTACTACATTCTATTCATTACTCAATACTAAATCTCACAATATATGTGTCACAAGATCATAAGTTATGGCCTTTTCAGAAACAAAAACATAATTATCACTTCAAAACACACATAATTTCAGATTTAACACACATACACTAAATACACACTCAAATTCACTTCACACTAGAGACACCACAAAGCAACCCAAGGGTAACACGAGTTCCAAAATGCATTTCCAGTAGGAAGGATATCGGTGCATTGCGCACTACACCGAGGGTCCTATCCTTTCCACTGGGTTTTTGCACCATAGAACCTACATCACCCAAAGAAAAACTAGGGCAACCAAGTAAAGACTATACATACAGACTGACACACCCTTACGAGTACGAGCAGCTAGGTAACCACAATGGGCTCATAGTGCCCCAGTGTATGAACCTATGCTCTAATACCATCTGTAATGACCCGCCAAGCAACCCCAAAGGATACTAATATATATAACATTTATGGCACCATTTTTTTTAAAGTACTTACATACATCATAATAATCATATACCATATGAAATGAAAACTAAACATGAACTACATATAACAAATCCCTCGGGTTTACTTGACTACATTACTTTTCACAACAACATTATTACATCACATGAAAGGTAGTACACACCAGTAATCATAAGATAACATGAACATGGTTAATACATTAATCAAGGGTTACAATATTACAATGCTGCTTCCCAACACGAATGGGGAAGGTACAATAAAATAGAATGATACATTTGAAATGAAGGAGTACAAAGCTGCAATACTGGATTCAACTCTGGATCAACTCAGGAGTCACTGCAAGGTACAATTTCACACTTCTCAATTGACGATTGGGGACCCAATGGGGTGCATAGCACATTCCACCCAACCACGTGGACTCGAAGGCCCACCCCCCGTGCTAAGAGATGACAAGAAGGAACCCCAACTATACCATCATACAAAACAAGGATACAAGACATCACAACAAGATCCACAATAACATAAGGCAATCTCAGCACAAGATATAACCAACACAAGATGTGCCCAACATAAGGAATAACCAAATAAACATCAACATACAAATGCCAATATGTGCTTCCAGAGGTCCAAGAATAACATAGAGAGAAACAAGCATACTTGGTTGTTTTAAGGAAGAGTGTCATCGCAATGTTGCATGGGTTACCTTGGCGAATCTTCCTAGGCCTTGACCCCCAACTTGGGTTACCCTGGCAACCTCTTACGAAACCCGACCCCACATGCAATCCAATGCGGCATCGATTATCTTTCATAAGGACAAGACAACGATTTTTCCATTCCAGGCCTTCTCAACTCATCTCAAGCCCATACAAGCACTTTAGCCATGAGTGAGGCATTCACTTATATCTTGTTAATGTGTGATTCAATCCAAAACCCCTAATTAAATATTAATGTTTTCACTTGATTAATAAACTTCCAATGAGTTACCCTGAGACCACTTCCGGGTCTCGGCCCCCATTGAAAGCCACTCCCCTTATGAACAACAAAACTCAAAAGATACTATCAGGGTAAGTCCCCCATGCACAACATATAAAGCCACATGATAAATTGCATTAAGCAAGGCATACACCATCCTACACAAAATCTTCATAACGAATCTATTTTCAAGTGCAAGGCTAAACCCAATCATCAAATGGATCATACGAGCAATAGTTCACAAAGAACCAAAAGTGAAGGCCAATAATAAAGCAACACCTTTCTTTCTCTTTCTCTAGAAGACTAATAAATCACTAAAACAAGGGTTTCCCAAAAGGGTGACGATAAAACTTGATCTCAAAATCAACATCAAACTCAAAATCAAAGCAATATTACTTTCACAACTCAAGTTACGTAATTCACCTCAATATCAATTCAAAACAACCTCAATTCCAAAAATGTTTAACTCATCATCACAAGATACCCAAACAAAAAATTTCCCAAAAACTTATGATCTATCCAATAAAGAACTTAACAATTTCAACAACCATGACAAAAAGGAGTAATCATTTGACAACCTTTTTAGTTACCTAACAAAATAAGTACAACAATTTTAACTATTATAACCACTAATATGTCATACATCAACACAACCCTATTACATCAATAACTTATAAAATGTAATAACAAAAATTACATGTTTCTATATATATATGTAAATATTTCATATACTTATTCCATAAGTTCATTGAGAATGACATTCTTAATCCTTTCAACTAGCCAATAGATCTAAATAGCTTTACATCTTGCCTCAATAATTTGCATAATTAAACAATAAAGTATCACCTAAACCTTACTTCTATAGATGACTTTACTTTCATACTTTTCTTACATTATTGAAATACTTACACTTTGATGCAATAATAGATATAATGAATCAAATTCACATTAAAATAATTACAAGGAACTATCTAGCAATTCCTTTACACATCCTAAGTCAAAATACATGATGAATATACATCTATATATATATACATTGGTATGGAGAGTAATACATATAGAAATAATTCTGTTATGTCATTAGCAAATAGTGAAGTAGAGTTATAAAGTAGTCATTCCAAAATAAATACATATATATATATAATACTGAGATACATATATGTAAAGGAGTCTTATTTAACAAGGAAGCCTATTTTGTTTCCTAATTACTCAACATCACCAAAAGTGTATAACCTGTTTACAAAAGCAAAAGCAATAAGAAATCACCGCTACGAAACAGAATGATGAGTAAAAAAGAAACAACGAATGACTAAACAGACGAGACCTCCTACAACCGATACAACACATTAAGCGAAGGGGCATACAATACAAAGAATTTGACTTGGTGAATGAAGGCAGTCAAGTAATCTTAAATTCAAGACTTTTACTTACTAAAGTGAGAGAGACATACTAGGGGCAATTGCATTCGATCAGCTAACATTTCCTTTGATTAGCTTTTAAGATTACTAAGAACCTCAGAGTAAATTCTGATTGTCATGCTGCAGCCATTCTCATCCTAAGTTTATTATAAGAGAAATAGTTCAAGGAGAAGTGTACCAAAATAGGTATGATCTCCTTATGAAGAACACTGATGACGCTAGCAGAAACAAGCAAAGACTACCCCATTTACATTGCTATGCAAAGACAACTTTGAGAAAGGACACAACAGTATGAAAGAAACGAAAGACTATGATCTAATATATATGCTGATACTAAAATGAAATTGGTAGAGCCATCAGTAATCGTCGGCCTGAGCAGAAAAATATTACTAACAGAAGAGTAAAAGATGCTCGCGAAATGGATCAAACAAGGAAGCTCTCAACCTCAATGAAGTAATGAAGCATGTTGCCTCTAAATTCATTTCCATGATTGCCAAAAGATTAGACAAATTATTTAAACCTTTGAACTTCCTATTATGTTCAAGTGCTACGGCCAAGACAGGCTATCTAATTTACTACACCTTTGTAAGTCTAAAAGTTGTAGCTATGACGGGTTGCCAATGGTTTCAAGAAGGCTACTTAATTTTGTACAATGCCTCAAATGTAAACGATGTAACTGTGATAGGTTACCAAGTATATTAGAAAATAATTATTGGAATTTGGAAATATCGCCATCTACATGCATTGTTATCATTATTTCCAAGTGTAGCAACTGTGATAGATTGTCAGTAGAATCAAACAGGTTATTTAAACATTTAAACTTCTTATTTTGATCATGTGCCGCAGCTGAGAAAGATTGACAATGGAATCACGGAGGCTATTTAATTCTATACAACATTCCATTTTCAAGCGCTGCAGGTGTGACAAGTTGCCAACGAAATCAGAAAGACATTCTAAACCTTTATAGCCTTCTATGTTCAAGTGTGGCATCAAAGAGGTTCCAAAAGACGCAAGGGGAAGCTTTAGCTTCCATGGAAATAAAATGACTAGCAATGCTTCCTTCAATCCTACACTCATCACTTAGCAGGGATTGAAGAGATACAAAGAAATTAAAATTTCCTACGCCAACGCAAGCTTCATTTTGGCATGGCCCTCAATTACAAAGAGGACGGGTAAAACACAGTGTAAGGACAATGGCCAAAAAGCACCTAACTTACAAGCATAAAAGCAAGCATCAAGTCGATATGCATGCATCCCAAACCATAAAAAGAATTACAAGAATGCTAGATGAACAGAGTGAATTCCAAACCCCAGAGTGATTCGATAAAATTTCTATGTTGACAGAAATAATCTGATCAAAATATAGTAGAAGATCTAAACCTTCTTTTGTTGGTATTATTTAAATGATACCTAAAACTCAGAGAGGACGAACAAGCAGACAGGTCTGGAAACAAAGAATCTCTAGCACACAAGTTTATTAAGCTACATGAGCAAAATTTATTGGAGAGCTATGTTAATGCAAGATATCTTACTAATAGCTTTCAAAAAACTACGCAAGAACATAAACAAGAATTACGAGGAGAGAAACCTAGATTTTATGGAGATTTATTGCAGAACTTCCCAGTTCCAGCTTAATACCGAATCTCCTAATCTGAACCATCCTGCAGGGCGTAAAAATAGAGAGCAAGCCTCCTTTTCCTTTCTTCCCTCCAAGCTCTCCTTCATTGAAATTCTTTCCACCACGCTCTCCCATGCAACCATTCAGATCTGCCTCCCAAAAATGGTAGTCTCCCTGGTAAGCCATCATGCAACTATGCATGCAGAACCACCACACCAACTGTACATGCCGAATCCCTCTCTTTATCTCACCCCTGGAATTTGTTAGAAAAACTCCACTAAGAATGTAAATTCCCATATTTTTCTCCACCAAGAGTGTAACCACCAAGTACTTCCTTACCCACTTTGTCTATCCATCAAGATATTTGTTTTCATTTTTAAATTATTATGCACCACAATCATTATGTATTTATATACATATATATAATTAAAGCAATTATTTAATCAATACCTTAAATATATATAAAATCTTGTATTCAACTATCACAATACCTATAACTTCAATTAACTTTATGGTTAATATAATAATTAATCCAAATATTAATTGACCCAAAACCACGTTATTTGATTTTATCCTTCATTCATATAAGAGCTTATCACGAAGCCTTTTAAATCCACTGATTCCTAGTTAACAAAACAATCAAACAAGGGCACTAATCAATCACATTATTCACAGCATGCTATCAAACAATTATCTCTAAAGGAGAGACCAAGTCACATACGGCTTCATGGTCAAGACGAAGTGTAGAGGGGGTATTACATATAGAAACTCTGAACAACTCTAACCAACATATCCAAGCCACAAAAGTAGATCTTTGACCTAGAAGAAATGCGAAGCAAAACCAGTACACCTCTACAACACCCTATTTCCTTATTTTATCAAATTTCTCAATATATTCGACATCTTCATCATGCAAAAAACTTCATCAACACATAGTTGACATCAATGACAACACCAGCTTGTTGACATCAATGACAATGCCTTCATACTTGCAACAATTAGTTGATCTCAATTTTTACATTAACTTTCAAATATGAATTTTTAGATTTTACTTACCTTCTATGCATTGTTTCCATGATGAATGCCATCACTTTTAAGACTTTCTCTTCTATTTTCTAGATGTTGAATAATGCAAAACTTTCTTTTCTACCATGTAGATTTTTAGACCTATGGTGCAATCTTTCTTCTAATCACTTAGCAATCTTAGTTTGCAATTTGTAAATTTTCTATACTAAAACCTAAGTTTTGTACTAATGGTGAAAGAAAATTGAATGATGGTCTACAACTTCATTAAATTCACTCCTGTAGAACCCATAATAAAATATTAGAATATTTAATGGACATTCACTGATTTCAAATGTTTTTGTTCCCAATATGTGGAATTTGATATTTGATTAGATTGAATTGATTAGGAGAGAAGTGATAAACCAAACATAACCTACCAACAACCATTACCAATGCCATCAATTGTACAATATTATTATTTCATCATTTCACACTTTAAAATTCAATTTTCAATAAATGCTCTCACTTCATATGTTACATTCAAGATTCAAGATCAACATTATTAATATCTTTTATTTTATTGAAATAAATGTTTGGTGTGCCTAATTTGTCAACTAGAAGCTCTACACACTATCACAATGCCTCCATGTGTCTATAAACATGTCATGATTTAGGGAAATAAATTAATACACTTTTATCTTCTTACTATAAAGATTTAAAAAATCTATAGTATGGTTGTTGTTATCTCTTGGGTAATAACCTACTAATAATAATATATTATATTATTATTTGTGTCATAACAAACCATTCTATTAGTTATTATTTATTAATTACTTCACTATTGGTGAATTAGTTTATAATTGGTAAATGAGTTTATTATTATATGAGGTCATTTTTAATCTTGTTGTTGTAAATTGTTGCATATTTGTGTTTTACTTTGCTTCCAAAGGTTGCAATGATGAAATTATAGATTAGTAGGCAAGTTTATATTTGTCTAAATAAATGGGAACACAAAGATATTGACAAGTTTTCAATATGACTAGACTATGCAATATTTTTTTTCTCAATAATGCATAGGTGGAAACTATTATCCAATGTATTATTAGTAATGGGGTTCTAGATTATTCTCCATGAAATAAACTACCAAGTGACATGTCTCTATTTTCTTTCCAATATCATGGACATAATACTTGTTGGGTTAACAAAATTGCTAGAAATATCTCTAATTTTTAATTCTTATGTTCTAAGAAATAAGTTATTTGTAGTAGTTGATTATTTTGAAGAATATATTGTCTCATGGAACATTAGAGGACTTTTTTCTCATGAATTTTTGGCCAATTTCTTTACTACCAAATGTGTCCTCAAGACATCTTAAGAAATTTTAGCAATGTGTTCCCTTGAAGCTTTCAATTATTCTATACTCTATCATAAAGATCAAGTTTGTTGTCCCATTCTAGGTAGGGTTACAATTGTGGTTGATGTTATTTTTTGTTGTATAGGAGGCTGCCATTGCACCAAAAGATCGACCTATTAATGCATGATACAACTATAAAATTTATATAAGATCCAAGATCCACAAGAGGCAGTTAAGCCATGTCATGAACCCAAGCATTGTGCTGCACAACACAAGGAGACCAAGGGCGGAACTCTTGAAAAAATCCCTACCCCCTCAGTGCAAGTGAGGGGTTCATACCTATGACCTCGACTCTAATACCAATTATTGTACAGCGGCCATCATTGCACCAAAAGATCGACCTGTTAATGTCCGATACAACCATCAGATTTATACAAGATCCAAGATCCACAAGAGACAGTTAAGCCATGTCACGAACCCATGCGCAAGGCTGCACTACACAAGGAGACCAAGGGTGAAACACTTGCAACAATTTTCTTCCTATTTGAGGTAGTGATTTCTCATAGAGAGGTTTCAATTTTTCCTACTTGATCAATGATAATAAAGGTGACCCCAATAGTTGATTATACTCTTAATGGAAGTTATGTATTTCTCATATTTTTTATTTATTTTTGGATAAAAGGACATAGGCTTGAACTATATTGATATGATTAAAAATTTACAAATAAAGACGAAAGCTATAAATCAAGAATCTACAAAAAGTATGAATAATAGCATATTACATGGAGCACCTAAAAACAAAAATGGTGCTGATAGTCACCCAAGCCCAAAGCACAAGTAAAACTACCAAAACAAAACAATTATCAAATTCTCAAATTGAGAAAGACACCGTCAACCACAGAGCCACCACATACTAAAGAGCAACACCAAAATAAATACCAAAACAAAACATCTTGCAACTTCCACCTAAATTTTATTGACATACTATCCATTAAAGTCATCAGAATCTACCAAAACAAAACATCTTGCAACTTCCACCTAAATTTTATTGATATACTGCCCATTAAAGTCATCAAAATCTATCTTCATAGTGAGTATAGGGGGATGAGCAATGTGAGAAAATAGGAAAATAAAAGCCCTAAAAATATCAATAGTTCTTTCACACAGGTGGGGTCCAAGTTCTTTTTTATGCACAGAGATTGCAGTTTGCACAACAGATTCATCATGGCCATGAAGACCCTTCTTTATAGCGTTATATACATAAATAAACCTAGAAATTTTCTTGAGATGCTTCAATCTGAACAAACCCCCAACCAAGGCCTTTCCATTACTCAAGTCACTTCCCCAAATTCCTCATGTACATAATCAAATGCTATCTGAGCAACAGACCCATATGATTGAAGATGGTCCATTGAATGTGAAAGGAAAAAAGAAACTTCGATAGAGGGGAACAAAATGCGATGAGAATCCACATGAAAGATTTTGCCCAGTCCCAGAGAATTGAAGGCGTCTGAATCAAGATAATCCCACTCGGGAATAGGAACACATAACCACTTATTTATCAAATTAATCTCCATGCTTGCAGGTAAAAGCAATATTTTCAAAAATATTTCAGATAATTGAATAAAACATCGGCAATCCAAGTTTTAAATGGACTTCACACGAGGCAAGGATGCTGAATCTTACGGGGAAGGAAATTAATTATTTCACTCCACCATCACAGAGGATACATGGAATGTATAGCACTCACGACCAACTGTAGACATGGGAAAGTGACACCAGTGCTTTCTGTATGGAGTATGAAGCAGTCTTATATAGGATTGTAAGTCATTTGTAGATCGAAAAACAGATTGTCTGATAGTGCAGACAATAAAAGAATCCATTTCCATTTTACGCAAATTCCAATAAAAAATTGTGCAATATACTTTAAGTATCACCCCATACAAATCTATAATATCTGTAGTTAAAAAAACAAACATGTTAGAGGGAAGCCCTCTATGGATCTTGGGCTCATTTTCAAATATATGCACAATATTTTTTAAATTGTTTTCATTCAAAAGCATTATTGTCTCCTCAAAGTCACAAGCCAAATATGCAAGGTTGTTTATTAGTTGATTTGCCTCCCTATAATAGTGAATTATCAGTTAAGGACAGTTTCAAATGAATATTTTAGGGTTTCAAAATAGTTGTTTAGGTTTCAATTGAAGTTTTTTGGGTTTCAAAATAGTTGTTTAGAGTTTCAAATTAACTATTTATAGTTTTAATTTCAAATTTTAGAGTTAAAAATTAGCTCTTTAGAGTTTAAATTTTACATTTTAGGGTAAAAAATAAAGCAAATAAAATTTTAGAATACCAATTAAAAACCATAGATTTGCTATTCAAAAATACCTATTCAATAGAAAATTTTACAATTGTGTGGACAATAGGCCTCCATTCGAAGGCATATGGTAAAATCACAACACAAATGAGTGCCTAAAGACCCTTATATACACACTATCGAAGTCAACCCATGAAAGCGATGGGAGCTCCACTTTTCATTTTGTTAAGTCATCATTTCACTTTTGATTAGTCTTTTTATATTAAAATAATACCTTGGTTTGAAGGTCACCTTCAAACAAATGTATTATTTTATTTTTTCAACAATAAAAACTACCTTTAAAAAAAGGTAACCTTTGATTGAAGGCAACCTTCAGATGAAGGTAACTCTTCATTTGAAGAAATGCCTTCTTTTGAAAGTGCTTGATAAATTTGAGTCCCCCATAGGATCAAAAAAGTGATGTCCCAAGTTTGGGACTCGCTATTGTGGGATGACCTTAAAGTCATCCATGTATACTTACATGCAACCATCTACTAAATCTAAGAATAATGCAAGGATAACTTCTTAGAACATGGCAAGGGTATTACAAATTCTAAATGGGAGGACCCTATATGTGAAGGTTCCGTCTAGACAAGTGAACATAGTTTTCTATTGATCTCTCATTTCTACTTGAATTTTATTGTACAGTCCACTAAATCCATCCAAAAAAGAGAACTAAACTTTCCTAGCGAGGTTATCAAGGAACTTATCAATGAATGGTAGAGGATAATAGTCTTTACATGTTTCTTTATTCACTTCTTGGTAGTGGATATAAACTCTAACTTTTATTTTTATTTGAAACCACAATAAGTGGTTACATCCACACTTTGTTTGATATTGGGTATATAAATCCCACTTGTAAGAGTTTCTTGATCTCAATTTTGACTCTCTCAAATTGAAATGTTGAGTCAACGTTGCGGTTGTCTTAGTGACATTTTTGTCATGTTTGATGAGCACACCAAATAAATGAAATGCCTTATTTCAAACTTGATAAATTTGAGCCCCCCACAAGATCAAAAAAGTGATGCCCCAAGTTTGGGACTCACTATTATGGGAGGACCTTAAATTCATCCATATATACTTACATGCAATCATCTACTAACTCTAATAATATGACAACACCAAATTTTTGGAATGTGACAAGGGTATTACAAATTCTAGATGGGAGGACCCTATATGTGAAGGTTCCCTCTAGACAAGTAAACGTAGTTTTGTCTTGATCTTCCATTTCTACTTGAATTTTATTGTACCCACTAAATCCATCCAAAAAAGAGAAGTAAATTTTCTTGGCCAGGTTATCACATAATTGATCAATGAATGGCAGAGGATAATAGTCTTTACATGTTTCTTTATTTAGTTCTTGACAGTGGATATAAACTCTAAATTTTCATTTTATTTGAAACCACAATAAGTGGTTACATCCATACTTTGTTTGATATTAGGTATATGAATTCCACTTGCAAGAGTTTCTTGATCTCAAATTTTGACTCTCTCAAATTGAAATGTTGAGTCAACATTGTGGTTGTCTTATTAGCCTAATATCTTTAGTGTACATTTATGCATATATATGGATGGATACCTTACATGTATTTATAGTCCTAGGTGATTTTTTTTTGTGTTTGATGATCACATCAAATAAATGAAATGCCTTCTTTTGAAGGTGCTTGATAAATTTGAGCCCCCAACAAGATCAAAAAAGTGATGTCCCAAGTTTGGGACTCACTATTATGGGACAATCTTAAATTCATCCATATATACTTATATTGCAATCATCTACTAAATCTAATAATATGGCAACAACAACTTTCTAGAATGTGAAAGGGTATTACAAATTCTAGATGGGAGGACCCTACATGTGAAGGTTGCCCCCTAGACAAGTAAACGCAGTTTTGTCTTGATCTTCCATTTCTACTTGAATTTTATTGTACCCACTAAATCCATCCAAAAAATAGTAAATTTTCCTTGCCAAGTTATTAAGGAATTGATCAATGAATGGTAGAGGATAATGTTCTTTGCATGTTTCTTTATTCAATACTTGGTAATGGACACAAACTCTGCATTTTCATTTTTCTATGGAACCACAACAAGTGGTTACACCCACACATTGTCTAATATTGGGTATATAAATCTCACATGCAAGAGTTTCTTGATCTCAATTTTGACTCTCCCAAATTGAAATGTTGAGTAAACATCGTGGTTATCTTATTAGCCTAAAATATTTAGTGTGCAATGGATGCATATATAGATAGACACCTCCCATTTATTTATAGTCCTATGTGAATTTTTTGTTGTCTTTGATGAGCACATCAAATAAATGAAGCACGTATTCATTTATTAACTAACTAATCATATTCAAAAAATTCCAAGCAAGAGCATTATTTATTTTGTGCTAGGGGAGTTGGAGGCTGTTACTTCAATTTTTCTTATAAATGTATTAAGGGGAAATATTTGAGGTTGCAACATGTGAAAGGTAATGATATTTTAAAATAAAACATCTCCTCATGATATCACTCCTACTAATAGGAAATGAAATGTTTTGAGAAATTCTATTCTATCATCTTGAGAAAATTTCATTATGATCATTTTTAGAAGAGATTAGAAATAATTTTCCTCATGAGGTATTGAATCCTTAATTATTTTCAAATCATAATGTGATTATGGAATTTCTTCTTGGTGTCCAATATGTTGTTTAATAGTGATCATGAATATGAAGGCTAAACTCTTTTTTCCTTGAGTTGATTCATCAACCTATACATATTTACTATATACTATAGATGGATTTATAGGTGGATAAACATTCAATTGTTTAGCATTAGTTCCATTAGAAATTTTCATTCCTCTAGACCTGCAATATAATAAGGTTGCAATAGTTTCTAGTCATCCTCTTCCTAATATAAGGGGATTATGATTGGAGTATTGGTAAATCTACAAGGTATTCCCATGAATCTACCATCATTGAAATTTTTAATGACTCTTTTCAGTACTATGAAAGATTGATATGCCATATACAAGACAGTGCTTATGGGTTATAATCCTAGTAGGGATAAAGTGTTCATGACATCCATAGTCATGACGATAATTGTAGTATCCAAATCAACCAATGCATTTGGAATCTTGATACCCACAATCATTATAGTAATTATGTGACTACTTAGATGGATATATTTAGGTGGAATAAGTTTACCTAAAAGAATATTAGCAAAGTGACCTTCCACTTTAATTGTATTAGCTTGTTTATTCTTCCTTCCTAGTTTTTTGAAAAAAAGTAGCTTTACTAATTGATTCAATTCTAAGATTTATTTAATTTATTAGAACATAGAAACTTCAATTTTGAGTCTCTTTAACTCTTGTGTAAGCCTCATTTTATATCTAGGAATAGGCTCTAAAGTGGGTATTGAGGTTATTATTTTGTGTCATTATAAGAAAATCACATGCTTCAAAATATGTTTAATCTTTATCTCTATAGTGTTTATATTTTTTACTATGGTTGATTTTAAAGTTGACTTTTAGAGGAAATTTAAGAGTTGATTCTCTAGTTTCTTCAAAAGGATGTCTTGATGAAACCATAGAAGATGATCTAAAAGAGTATATAGGAATATTCTCTAGAGAAATATCAACAAATGATCTCTTAGATGATCATTCAAAAGGATCTGACATCTTGAGATCATTGTAAATAAATTGTTGGAGTCCCTCCTTAGGGAGTCTTGTCTTATTCCCAAGAAGAATAATTTCCTTATCATCTATTATTTCCAATATAGTAGGTCTTGATGCCTCATAAAGAATTTGTATTGATCTAAGCTTAATATTTTCATAATATATGGCATTAATTACAACCATATTTTCATGATCAGTAGAGTATACAAGAGTTGTTGAATTGTTACTTTTTGTCATTGGCAAGTGGTTGACCTAGAAGTTGAGTTTGTGTTAATAGGTGTGCATGGGATTGTATTATATTATTTTGTGGTGGAGGAAGAAATTTATTTGGTTGGTTTTGTAAACATTTTAAACCTTGGTAAAATTTATTATATGGTGGGTTCTAATGAGCTTAGAATTTTTCCTCACTTTCATATTTTAAGTTTGATATTTCTAAACATTTCTCAGACATTATCCATACTTTCTTGTTTATCTTAAGTATTAAATCATTGAGAATGGTATACAGTATATTGATGAATGATTGTGTGCATTAATGATTGTTTATAGAGTATGGTATTTCTTTATGTTAGTTATGGTATTTTATGATATAGAAATATTGTAAAGAGAAATTAACCTCTATGCAACAAAGGACTAGTCACCCATAGAAAATGTCATCTGCCAACTTGCAACCAAGGGAGTATTCATCTATAGTTAAGGATGCAACTACCCATAGTTGAAGGAAGAAATATCCTAAATAAAGTGAGAGTGGTTTAGTCATATATCATTCTCTTTATCAATGATTCCATCACCATCAATGATGAAATCTATGAAGATAAGAAGGAATTTATGGTAGTAAAAAATCATGGTTCATAATTATGTGATTATGCTTTGTTCTACATGTTCTCATTTAATTTTTCCTTCTTTATGATGAGTATACAGATTCTTAATAGGATCATGATATGATAGGATTTTTTGAAAGGATAGAAGAGTTAAATTACCAATTATAATATAGAAATAAATCATAGAATAGAGAAATAGAAATAAACATAGGTGCAAGACAACAATTTTTATGTGGTTCACCCTTTGGGATATGTCCACAAACAAAAGTAATTCATTTTTATCATACTTCCTAAAATTACAAATACAAATAACCTATAGCAATATGCTACGACATGCAACATCAAATTGCACTCAAAATTCCCTCATTTGATGTTGCATGTTACATATTGTAACAATGATACAATCCACATGCTTTGTTGCATGTCTGTTATTCTTCTCATTTGATTGTTTGTCTCCTTCCATGCACACCTTACTACTAGCTACTTCACAAATTCATGACTTTTCATTTCTTAATTTCGTAGCAATAAAAATTCTTATTTCAAGTAGTTACAAATTACTTTTCTAACCAAAATAAAATTGGAATTTACAACAAATTATTTACTAAAATAATAAGGAAACCACATTGAGCAAAGTGACCAGAATATTAACCTGGAGGATGATCAAGCTACACATACCAACATGATATTCATACCACCTTTGCATAATCACTTTCCTATTTATTTTTTGATTAGGATAGGAATAAGTCATCTTCCTATGTTTATGGAAGAGTTGACACATTGTTTTTTTTTTTTTTAGACTGCAGGAATCGGGTAGCACGACCCCCTATAAACTGCAGTGCGCCTGGTAAACTTTTTAATGTGACCGGCGGCGCTGGCGCGACACGCCCTCCGGTACCACAGGATGGGGGAGACTAGAACTTGTGACCAGCCGAGCCGCAACGGAATTACTTAGCCAACCGAGCTAGGGCCCCCACCGAGTTGACACATATTGTTACTGTTGTTTAGAATCCAAAATAATTAGAATGATCATGTATATATATGGTATATCTTTTATGAGCGGGGATCTAGAAGAAATTTTACTATTAGTACTATTATTTTCATCCTTGAGTTACAATTCCAAAATTCCATAAAGGAATTAGATTCAATTAATGCATAGATTCTTGAGTTGAGAGTTGATTAGATTCTATGAAATTGCAGTCACCCAAGAAAGGGCCACTTGAGTTAACTATAGTTCTCATTATAATTTAGATTGTTAATGACTTGTTGAATTAGAATATTAGTAGGTATATTCACTTATTTGATTTAGATTGTTAGTAGTAATCATTTAATCATCAAAATTTATCTTGCATAGTTGCATCAACATTTATTTACAACCTAGTTTAAAAGTGTGTTTATTGTTCCAATGGAATTACCTAATTGAAGCAACTAACAATAATTAAGGTTTATAAGATAGAATTTACTTTTAGTCAAGTTTTCTATGCACAACCTCAAGGACAACTAAAAAATCCTCAACTATACATACAATACGAGTACCATCCAAGAAGAATATGATTTCCTAGTTTTGCATAATTAAATGTAACACACCATAACTATTAGGTTGCTTGATAAAGGATCTATTGGTCTGTTGAGTCAAATACATGCCCCTTTTGAATCAATTTACTAATCATAAATCAAGTTAGACATTTTTGGTGTCATTGTCGGGGATGATGCTAAGGTCTAATTTCTTTGAGATTTTAGTTTGCTTTTATATGTATTTCTTAGTATAGAGGATTCTATTTCTTTTTAGCAATTATGACTATTAAAATTTCAATTTCAATTTTAAACTATCTACTAATAGTGTGCAGAAGATATCTATTAGGTCAAAAACCATTTCTTGCGACAATAGAGAGATGCTTTACATTGATTTCTTCCATGAAATATGAACTAAGAGGAGTTAGTCAAAGAACTTAACACCATAGAAGTACCTCTCATACCATCAAAAGAGTCGAAGAAGTTAATGAAATAGAGTTACCTCATACACTGTAAGATATCCCAGATTTGGAAGATATCACTACCAAACATCCCAACATAATGGTAGAAGAAGAAGAAG
Source organism: Sequoia sempervirens (assembly GCA_007258455.2). Classification (NCBI taxonomy): domain Eukaryota; kingdom Viridiplantae; phylum Streptophyta; class Pinopsida; order Cupressales; family Cupressaceae; genus Sequoia; species Sequoia sempervirens. The sequence goes on along the minus strand of VDFB02075321.1, from coordinate 212,257,771 downwards.
AGAATCTTGCTAAACCAGTTACATTCAAATTTCTAATAGTAGAACAAGAGTAGGTAGCTAGCTACCTTGAAGATCATGCATCCTCAACTCTATCCAACTTCCATAATTTGATCACAAAGGATCTTGATATATTCTTGTTTGAATTTGATGTCCTATGTTGGAGTTGCGACTACACTATTAATGCATATCAACTAAAACTCTTTTCCAGCCACATTCAAGGATGTTTGTTTATGGTGGTTCATGGGGATGAAAAAAAAATGTAGTAGCCAACTGGGAAACCATGAAAGAGAAGTTTTTACAGAAATATTAGGACTATATTTGTGGAGGGGACATGAAAGGAGATGAAATTTCCAAATGTCACAAAATGAGGATGAACACATCAAAGATTACACTGAGATATTTTAATTATATCTAAGAAAGATACATCAAAACCAACCCTCTCTAGAGTCACTTAAATTAGTATTCCTAAGAGGTGTGAATGAGGATTATATAGATGCACTAAACATGATTGGAGTAGGAGACATCTCTCAACTATCCTTTCATGAAATATGTCAAATCTATAGGAACTAATCATGATCAACCATGAAGAAAACCAAAGGTTCCAGATCTTTGACTTCCACCAAGACATTTAAAATTGTCTCTAGAAGGGAGCTCAATAATCTCCTGTCGAATATGATAGAAGATGACATCATCCATTTTACAACCTAATTGGACACTTTACATGTTAAGAAGAAGAAAGAAAAGGAAAATGTAGCTCTAATAGAGTACTATCCACATTGTCATCAAAATAAGGTCAATTACAAATGTAAAAATATTGTTAGTATTTATAAGGAGAAGCATGGTAGACCTAAGTTTCACACCTTGAAAGATGAGGAAGTTCAAGTATTTTACACTACCTGACAAACCCTAGTAGTAGAAGGCCCTTTCAAGCTCCCTTTGTGCCCTAAAAGAGTAGGTTTTCTTTTGGCCATAACTTGGGCATACAGTATCGAAATTGGGTGAACAAGATATCATCAGAAAGTTGGTTCCACTTACTTTCCACTAGTGTGGGTTTCATCACTATTTTTTTCTAGTGTATTCTACAGCTTGTCAAAGTCAAAAGTATTGTTTTCACTCCCGAGATCACAATTTTTGACTAGTTTCTCTATTTTTTGCAATTCTAGTGGCATTAGAAAGGATTTTTAGGGCTCTTCATAGCTATCCATGCATGTTTTTTTAAATTTTTCTCTAAGTACATTTTATTCATTTTTTCTTTTCATATTTTGGCAAATTACTTGGACGTTTTAGCTCTTGGAAACTTTCTGTTTGCATTGGATGAATTTTTTTAGACCTTTCTACATGTATTTCTAGAATTTTGTTCTATTTAGGCATTGTAGACATCTTTTGCATGCAATTTCTCTTTTGTAGATGCACAAAGATAAAGTGTCACTATTGTAAGTTTGTTTTTTGGGGATTTTACACATCCTATTGAGCCTTTTGCACTTGCACTATGTTATAAAGTGTCATGGGGGGTTGTGTAGGCCTTTTATTGCCCATCACATCTTTGTCCAGTGAGTGTTCCTTCCATGATAGCATTGAATCCTAGTGATTCTTGCCTCATGCATGTGTGCATTTTTTGCACACCAATTTTAGTTATAGGTACTCTTTTGTGCACATTCAAATATTCTTGGTTCTCCTTCATGCACTTATTAATGGTGACACACAATTTTACGAGATATGTCTTGCCTCTCCCTTTTTCACATTATGGTGGGTTTTATTGTCGGTGTTAATGTTCCTTGATTTCAGTTTTAGAATGAGCTATGTATCTAGTTTTTGTTCCTATGTACTAGGTGGATACAATAGTTGGTTACCCATACATTTTGATGAGATGGAGCATTTACCATATGGATGCTTTTTGATTCCTATTTCTCAAGGCGACCTTCCATTTTCACTTGATCAATATTCTTTAAACTATTGGTACTTGTATTTTCAACTTGCATCTTACATGGTTGAGTAGTTTTGTTGGGTTAACTTGTGCAGATTCATGTTTTACATGTATCTTTGACTTCCAGGTGTTTGCCTTTGTTTGTCATTTGATTTGAGTAGTGTCATTGGTGGCACTCATGCAAATTATTGTCTCCTTGTTCCTAATCATCATCTATTTTAGAGGAAGCTCTTCATTTTAGCATTATAACAGTCATCATTTGATATTTTTTATAGCTTCTTTGTGCTTCAGTGATGTTCTTCATGTTCCTATTCTTATTGGGACACTATTTTGGAGGATTCTTAGTCCTTTATTTTCCTTTATCTCTTTTGGAGAGGATTTTTTCCCATGAGGTTTTCTCCTTTTCTCCAATTGTGAGAGATTAGATTGTTTGTACATGGGTAATGTTGTGCCTTCTACACATACACCACGCTCATACCAAGGACCCCCCTCTTTCCCCTTGCTTCGGCTGGGTTGATTCACATTTTCCTCAGTTTTTGTGCACCTATTTTTGAGCTTAGAATGGTCACATTCCTTAAAATTTGTTAAATCTATCTTGGCCATATCATCCACACAATTTTTAGGAAGTTTCAAGCTTTTGCAAAAATTTCCCTACAGGATTTTGTTGCCTAGAAGACGCACCATCCTCTGTCATCCACGGGTCCATCATTGTGGGTTTCCCTATGTGGATTCTCATGTCTTCTCTACCACCTCTAACAACATTCTCCATGTGTCTGCTCACAATGGAATTCCCATGTGCAGCTTCTGCATTCAACCTTTCTGCATGAGCTTCCATTTGATGTCCTCTGAGGGTCAGGTTTCCATGGTCCCACCTATTGCGCCCCTACCATACCTACAATCAATGCCATCATTAATGGAAATTTATCTATAAATATCCCACTCCTGAGTTGTCATTTTCATTCGATGACTTTGAAATTCAAAGGGGCGAAAGTGACTACTACGCACACAAAGAAATTTAAGAGATCCAAGCTAGGTTTTCCTTTGTCATCCGCATAGCTCAAAGGTATGTGGTCATTCTCTCATTCACTTTTGTGCATTCAAATTGTTAAGAGGGTTCTTGTCTAGGGTTTTGGAACCATTCAAGTTTAAACTCAGTCAAACCCTTGCTCTACATTGTGTTGGGATTGAATTTTAAAGTGCTCGAAAATCTGTTGTAGGTTTTTGACTGAGGAAGCTCGTTCACTAAACACCATTTGAGGTGAAAAAAATGATGACAATCCTCACTCTATCGACTCCTGCATTTGAACCTTTAAACCCCCGTTGAGCAAAAAATTACTGATGAACATTAAAAGAGTTTACGAGGTCCCGTCTATAGGAATCTGTTTCCCCATGACCATCCCAAATGAAATTCTTCACATGGATCCTCGCCTCGATCATTACCACTATCGCTATAGGAATATTATGAATTCATTCAAAAAAATAACTAAGTCCTTAAGTCAATGCGATCCCACCCATGCAGGTCTCTGCATGCATACCTTCGCGTCCCCTTGGCCTTTATCTAGTGGCAAGACCATGTGTCCTTCTGCCATGTGAGTTTAGCATTCTTTGCTTCTAAAAGTGAAACTTTGAACCAAGTGACGAAAATGTCAAGTCAAAATCATCTTCTACAGGTTTGCCTTCACAGACTGCTCTCTGAGGAAGGTTGTCATGCATTTTCCATGGCCAATGGAAAAACCCTACTACCTTCCTACCTTGCGGACACCACACTTATCACTATCACTAATATGACAAATGCATCATTGGTAAAAATCACAAGTTGAAAAAACATCCTTGCAGGCCCGTCCATATGGACCACCGTTTGCGGAACACTACTTACCTTAAGTCGCTACCTAGTGGTAAAACCTTAACGGAAACCTGCCTCATGGTTTATGCATACCCCATTTCTACAACATGTAAAATGATAACATTTCCTAGAAGAGTGTCTAGAAATTGATTTTCCTCACATGATAAAAGGACTTTAACAAAGTTGATTGAGCAATGACACCTTGTGGGTTCCGCTCTATGGAACTCTGCTTGTGAGACATTGTGTCCTCAAGGACGCATTCTAATGGAAAAACTAAAGCGACAATACCACTAGTAGCCTCCACATCCTCATCCCCTGCATGAACCTAAAAGACCGATTTAATGGAGGGAAGTGACTCCAAATGCCTCTACCATGAATATACACACATGCCTAATGACTTTACGGTGATGTGAAAACCCTAAACTAGAATGAATCTAAGTCATTCGTTGTAAGACAATCTTGGCCATTCATTCTACTTTTTGAAAACTATAAATAGGGGCATCCTCTCATTTTCAAAGAGAGAGATGAGTTGTGTAAAGGAATTTTGTTGCAATATATGAGAAAAGCATTTGAGTTAATGGTTTATTATGTATTGTTCATTATGTGTGCATGATTCAGTCTCCAAAAGTTTGTTTCAACATTATTATTTTAAGTTTAAGTTTAATTTCAGTTGGTAGTTCTTGTTCAACTTTAATGGTGGATGTATGTTATAGTATTTAATTCACTTCCAACTCATACTTTTTGTAATTTGTTGATGAAATTTTTTTGTGTAAAGTTAGTCTGAGCTATTTCATATGTTTCACTTAAGTTCAATTGTATATTCATGCTAAATAGGTGAATGCACAATCTGAAAATCTGCAAACAACCTTAGAAGATTGCACTAGTTTTGTGACATTGTAGGTTGTCCATGGTTAAGAAAAAATCAATTTGGGAAGTCTTCCTACTATAGCATTAGCCATTGTTCCTATTGACCATAGTTTTAGAATTAGGAAAACTTATAAACCCTTCACCCTTTTGATATTTCTTTAAAATCTAAGTTAGACATAAGCTTCCAGCATCACTACATAGCCATATAGATAATGAACTAGAAGAGTTCCAGATTGCTATCATAAATATGTTGTCATTGTTCACCCATTTCCAGAATGACCCTTAAAACTCCATGCCTAGTCAACCATAAATTCCCCTTGTGATTACCAATAGATCACATCAAACAAGTAAGTTGTTTTTGCAAAGTCATGACCTGACACCCAAGAGACCTTAGGGTGATTTTCTGAAACTCAATTGTAGATTATTACCTTTCAAGAGAGACATCACACTTGTGTGTTGTCTATGTTGAGAAGTGAAAAATTGTCTGTGTTGAGAAGTGCAAATACACCCAAGAACAAGTACTTCATCAAGCTTTGTTTTTCGGGACCCATTCATGTATTATTTTCTTTTTATGCATTCACTTTTTAGGGTTTTTAGCTACTCCTTAATTTTTCAGTTAAGGGGGGTGTTAAAGTAATCATGCATTAGCTAATAATTAATTATCTTTAATTATTAGGTTTATTTCACTTCATACACTTAAGCTAAACTTAGGAGTGTTTTTCTATCACTAGAGTGAGCTATTATTAAATATATTTTTTAAAGTGCATAGGATGAAAACACTTGTCATGATCTAATCCATTTATCATTTATTGTTTTCTCTTATAAGCACTCTCCTTCATTATATTATTGACTCTTGAGGTTCATTACTACTCTATAGGTTCATTCTGTAAGTTCTTTCTTGTTGAGGAAATAAAAAATCTTTGTTTGCAACTCTTGTGCATGGAAGGTGTTCTCGTTTGTTGTTTAATCTTTAGTCTTGTGTTTTTTTCATAAATTTAACACCATCCAAAATTAATATGATTCCCTAGTTTGACATAATTATATGTAACACAATATAGCTAGTAGGTTTCTTGATAAAGAATCTATTGGTCCATTGAGTCAAATGTGTGCCCCTTCTGCATCAACTTACTGGTCATAAATGGAGTTAGACAAGTTCCAAAGTGGTGTATTATTTGGAGGATACCTTGGTTGTGTTGGTTGTGTTTACCAATATGGAGTATGTCATGGATGACCAGTCCACTCTTGGGGACTCCATTGAGGGTATCCCCATGGTTATGCAATTTGTTGGTTAATCCATGGTGTTGTCCAAGAGTTATCACTCCAATTTATTAAGGGGCACTAGGAGAGTTGATGTGGAGTTTAGTTATAAGAAAAAAACCTATATAATTTAGCTATTCTTCAATTAGCAGAGATTTATTATTTCACTTTTCATTGCCTATAAGATTTCACACTAGTTTATGATATTTTTATCATAGACCTTAAAACTTTCAATCTAGTCCAAAGGGTATTCTTTCAAAAAAAAATGTTCTAACTTCTATATTAAATGGAGAGATGTTCCATGTTCTTGTTTATCACTAAAATTCCATCTAGTGTAGTATTTAACATGGCCAAAATGTCAATTTTTAAATTTTCTAGTTCCTCTATCAATTATCCCATCTCATCTTTTCCCTATACCAAATTATATTTTTGAATTAACTCATGAGTTCTAGAGTAATTCTAGTACAACTCAAAAATATCATGGAATCTTAATTTGGTCACATCCTCTTTTCCCGTAAGTCAAGGGCTTTCCTTGGTTCTTCATCTAGTTCTCTCAAAAATATTGTTTTAACCAATTCAAGGGTCAATACATTTCCACCACATTTTAAAATGAAAATAAATTGATACAAATAAGCTTCCATACTTTCATCTTCTTTTCAATTTAGTCAAAGAGTTCCTCATTCCTATAGCTAATCGTGCAATAATTATGATATTTTTTAGAAATATAGTTTTCATTTATATCCAACTATTAATCATTCTAGCAAGAAACCATGTGAACCATCATATTGATGAATATTTTATATTTGAGGGGAATAACTTCAACTTCTAGTTGTTTATTTTATAATCATACGTTTGATAAAGGACTTTAAATTCATAGATAAATTAATTTGGATCCTTTCTGACTATACCTTTAAAATGTAAGGAAGCTAAGGTAGCAGAACAACTTCCTACACTAATCTTGAGACTAGAATAATGTAAAAAATTTACAAATCTTTAATAGTTACAGAAACTTAAATAGAAATAGACATAAATATCATGCATACCAACAACATAGTGATTTACATGGGGAAAACCCTTTTGGGAGAAAAATCCCACACTCCAAAAGCCACCCAATATATTATTCAGAAATCACAAAGATTACAATATACTTGTAGAGAATGCTTCTCACAAGACTATCACCACCATAGATCAAGAGACAACACGACCACTATTAGACTCTTAGAAAACATCACTCTCATGCAACCATAATACAATTCCCTGATAAAATAGGGTTACATTCTAGAGCAAGACATGCCAAAAAAATATTTTCCATTAGATCTAAAACCTAATAACATATGGTCAAGATTTACATATACCATTATTAATGTATGTCAGCCAATTTAGGAGTTTCCTAAAAAATAAAACATGCTCACATTTCACTCCCCAATGCCACCCTGTGCTCCCATTGTATATTACACCTATTGGTGTAACTAGGATATATATATATATATATATATCCTATCAACAATAACCATTATATAATTGCAAGGTTGAGACACATTTTCCCAACAGATCTCCCACTTGTCAAACACCTTGCAAGAGCAATGAGACAGAGTAAACATTGTCTCTTAATTGCTATGGGCCGAAAGGCCCATAGCCTTTGAACACCATCTAAACTTCTTTGTGCTCAAAGGCTTAGTTAAAGAATCAACAACAATAATCAAAGTATCTACCTTAACTAGCTTCACCCTACCATCTTCGACCATATCTCTAACAAAATGATACGATAAATCAATGTGATTGGTCTTGGAATGAAATTTCATGTTCTTAGATAGAGATATCACACTCTGACTATCACAACAAATTGTCAGTGCACATTATTTTATTCCAATATCTGAACACAATCTCTTAATCCAAATGGCTTCTTTAAAAGCATGATTATCTGTCATATACTCTACTTCAGTAGTGGACAAAGCAACCACAATTTGTTGCTTACTCATCCAACTAATTACATCACCAAATAATGCAAGCACATAAGCACTGGTAGATTGTCTACTATCAACATCACCTTCCCAGTCTAAATCCACATAACCATGAATATCAATGGAAATATCATCTTCATTCATATTGCTATGATAACACAAGGAATAATTTGAGGTACTATGCAAATATCTAAAGACTCTTTTAACTGCATCCCAATGAACTCTACCAAGATGAGACATATATTTGGAAAGAACTCCCACTGCTTGGGCAATGCTTGGTCTAGTGCAAACCATAGCATACATCAAACTTCCAACTACACTCTAGTAAGGCACTTTGCCCATGTCTTCCATCTCTAGTGGAGATGTTGGACAATCTGAAATAGATGACTTTGTTCCAACTGAAATAGGAACACACAATGGTCTACAATCTTGCATATAAAATATCTATAAATTGAGTTGACATACTTACTTTGGCCAAGCCACAACTTTCTGTTCACTCTATCTCTTTTAATTTTTATCCCAAGAATGTGTTTAGTTGTACCAAGATCTTTCATTTTAAATTTAGCAGCAAGTTGAGATTTCAGTTTTGAAATCATCCCTTTTCCTCTACCAATAAATAACATATCATCAACATATAATACAATAAATAGGAAAGGATCACCATCAATTTTATAATAAACACAATAATCTAATTTAGAATGCTCAAATACCAAACTCAACACATATGTATCAATTTTTGTGGTACCACATCCCTGGACTCTACTTTAGGCCATACAAAGATTTCTTCGATTTGCAAACTAATTTACTTTTACCTTTCACCACATAGTGTTTTGGCCATTTCATATAATTATCCTCCTCCAAATCACCATGAAGGACATCAATTTTCACATCCATTTGCTCAACCACTAAATCATAAGAAGCAACAATAGAAAGAAAAAGTCTAATGGATGCCATTTTTGCAATAGGAGAAAATATCTCACCATAATCAACACCACAACTTGAGAGTAACCCTTCACATCCAACCTTGCTTTGTACTTCTCAATACATCCATCTGAACCACTCTTTTTCTTGAACACCCATTTGTAACCAACAATTTTTTGTCCTTCAGGCAATGGTACAAGATCCCATGTATCATTCTTTATTAAGGATGTCATTTCTTCATCCATAGAAATCTTCCAGGATTTTGCATCATTCATACCTATTGCCTCTTCTATAGATCTAGGTTCATCCATGTTATTATTCAAAGAAAAAATACATCTCCAATCATCAGGTGAATACCTTTCAGGTGGTTTTCTAAGCCTTGTAGACCTACAAACAAGTTGAGTTGGGGGTTCTTCCTCCTCTTTTGAAGATCCAAAGCTAGATAAGCACTCTCAACTTCTTGTCTATCCTTAGGCCTCAATTCAACTTTCTCAAGTGTAGAAGGAAATTGAATCACATCTTCCTATTTACTTTGTTTTGGCTGCAATGTAATAGGAGAAGGCTTAGTTTCTCTAAAAATAACACTTCTACTATGTATTACCTTTTGTTCAACATGATCCCAAAGCTTGTATCCTTTCACACCATAACTCTATCAATGAAGATACATTTCACACCCTTGTTCTCCAACTTTGTTTGCTTCTCCTTTGGCACATGTGCATATGCCTTGCAACCAAAAGCTCTAAGATGTCTTAATGAAGGCTTGTGATCTAACCATGCCTCTATAGGCATCTTATCAACAAGAGTTGATGTAGGAGATATGTTAATTAGTTAAAAAGTAGTGGCAACAGCTTCAACCCAAAACCTTTGTTCTAGAAAAGCACGACTTAACATACTCCTAGCCTTTTCCATCAATGTCTTGTTCATGCTTTCTACAACTCCATTGTATTGTGGAGAATGTGAAGTTGTCTTTTGTTTATGAATACCATAATATTTACAAAATATATCAAAATCATTAGAGAAAAATTCAACACCATTATCAATCCTCAAACATTTTTTTTTCTAGTCTGCAACTCAACCATTGCTTTAAATTCTTTAAATCAACTGAAAAAAATTAGATTTATTCTTTAGAGAATATACCAATGTCCTTCTACTATAATCATCAATAAAAGAAACATAATATGTGGATTTTCTAATCAAAGGAACATATACATGACCAAACACATCAAAATGAATAAGATCTAATACACCACAAGATTTATGAGAACTCGAGTAAAACTGAACATGGTTTTTTTTCCATAAATGCAACGCTCACAGAAATCAAATTGAAGATTATAATCATACAAACCTTCAACAAGGTTTTTATTATGCAAGGTACTTAGACCCTTTTCTCCAATGTGACCAAGTATTTGGTGCCATAACATAGTTTTCCCTATATGTAACTTTGACTCAGAAGAAAGAGCACCCTTGGGTACCCAAAAGCCATGACCATCTACTAAAGGTGAAACCCTTACTTCTTCTATAGACTTTTTTCATAGAAGTACTATTTCACTCAACATTGCATGCATCAAGCTTATACAATGTGCCATATTTGACACCTCTAGAAATCACTATAGAACCTTTAACCATCTTGCATCCTGCATCATAAAATATTACCTGCACACCCACATCTATTAGTTTTGTCATAGATAAAACAATTCATGCTAATCCAAGGATATGCAACATGACATTAATCATTTTTATTCTACCATCAAAAAATATGATTTTAATTTTACCACGACCAATAATTTCTAAACAAGAATCATCACCCAAGTACACCTTACCTCCATCAAATTCTTCATATTCAAAAAATCAATCTCTATTAAAGTTCATATGGAAAGATACACATGTATCAATTAACCATGCATCATTACCTGCACGGGTTGCCAAAGCTACAATGAATGTGTCACCATCTTCCTTCTCAAACTCAAAATCATAATCAAATTTCTTTTTTTTTTTCTTCTTTTCTTCTTTTCAATCCTTATGAACATTTCTAGGTTTACTGTAATTCCAAAAAATAAATTTAGACTTTCCACCTGAGATTTAGATCTCTCCTTGGATTTGTATTTGTCACACTTCTCATTCTTCTTTCCTTTTTCCTTAGGTCTTCCACAAAACTTTAGGGCCTCATTGGCAGTGATGGATGACTTCCTCCTCATCTCTTCAGAAAGCAAAGAACCCACTAGATCTTTATTCTTTAAAATAACATAAGTACTCCCAATATCCATAACGACAGAATCCCACTAATCAAGCAAAGAACAAAGCAAGATTTGAAATTTCTTGTCCTCATCCATTTTGATACTAATTGATGCCAATTGAGCTACCAAAATATTGAATGCTTCAAGTGTTCTATGATTCGTCCACCCTCTTCCATTCTTAAGGAATACAATTTCTTCCTCAAGAAAATCTTATTCACTAAATATTTGGCTTGATACATCTCACCAAGCTTCTTCCATAGTTTTTGTGCAAAGGTCTCTTCATGGACATTGATTAAAATAGAGTCTTCCAAACACAACCTGATTAGATGATGGATTTATGATCCATAACATCATATTGAGCACAGCCTGAGTAGGATTTGTAGGCCTTGAAACATTCTCATCAACAACATCTCACGGATCTCGATCTATCAAAAAATCCTCCATCTTTAGCTTCCACATCTCAAAATTATTTCTAGAAAATTTATGCACCTCTATTCTCCCTAATGAACTTGCCATCTAAAAATTTCTACAACAAGATCACAAATTGTCTTCTGCACAAGCTCCCACTCAAATCTAAATTAGTTCAAAAAACCCAACCCAACAACTAAAACCAAAGGTGATCAAGCTCTGATACCACTTGTAAGGAAGCTAAGGTAGCATAACAACTTCCTACACTAATCTTGAGAGGAGACTAATGAATTTTTTTTTACAAATCTTTAATAGTTACAAAAACTTAAACAAAAATAGACATAAATATTATGCATACCAATAACACAGTGATTTAGATTGGGAAAACCCTTTCGAGAGAAAAACCACACACTCCAAAAGCCACCCATTTATTATTCAGAAATCAAAAAGATTACAATATACTTGCAAAGAAAGCTTTTCATAGGATTATCCACCAAAGATCAAGAGACAACACAACTGCTATCAGACTCTCAAAAAACATCACTCTCACACAGTTCTAATACAACGCCCTCATAAAATAGGGTTACATTCTAGGGAAAGATAGGCCAACAAAATATTTTCCATTAGATCTAAAACCTAATAATGAATGGTCAAGATTTATAACATATCATTATTTAATGTATGCCAGCCATTTTAAGAGTTTCTTGAAAAAGTTAGCATGTTAACATTTCACTCCTCAATGCCACCTCGTGCTCCCATTGTAAGTTACACACACACATTAAATATCTGGGTCAACAAAACATTTTCCATTAGATCAAAAACCTAATAATGAATGGTCAATATTTATAATATATCATTATTTAATGTATGTCGTCCATTTTAAGCGTTTCCTGAAAAAGTTAGCATGCTAACATTTCACTCCTCAACACCACCCAGTGCTCCCATTGTAAGTCACACACACACACAAACACATATCCTTTCAACAATAACCTTATATAATTGCAAGGTTGAGACACATTTTCCCAACAAAAAAGTGGGAAAGATGTTGGCAAAACAAGGACAAACAACTAAGAGGGGGGGTGAATCAGTTTTCACTGATTATTTAAACTTTTGAAACTTAACTTAATCTTAGATCTTATGCATGAACAATAAACCATAAACAATCAACACATCAGAAACACTAAGAACACCAAGATTTTTACGTGGAAACCCTGTTAGGGGAAAAAACACGATGGATGTTAGTCCACAATATTATACCTTGTTAAAAGTATAAAGAAGAATAATGGGAATGCACATGCATTCAAGCACACTGCCTAGAGATCACTACTCAAATACAAGAGGGCTCATTTCCCAAGGAAGACACAATGTCTTATAGAAATTCAGATTAGATCTATAGGGTATGAACTGAGAAAATAGCTTCTACAAAAGCCTGATTATAGTTTTGGTTAAGCACAAAAACACTCCTTAACACTTCACTCAAACTTCCTCACACTCTGCTCTGCAATCGAATGATTTGATCACAATTCACACACTTTCAATTTCTCTAGCACTTCTTCACACCACACATATGCATAACTTCGCACAAACATCTACTCTTATATATCTGCAACATGGATTTACATCAACAACTTTGTTGGCCAAAATATAAAACATATTTTCAATGTTAGCCAAAATTTACAAATAAGTTTTCAATGTGAATCAAACACCCTCATCCAATATTATGTTGTGGCCCAAAACAACATCCTTGAGTGCACCAAATATTCAAATTTTAATCTCCAAGGATCCACAACACGTTACAACCACCATGTCGGGCAAGAACATGAAAACCCGAACACATATGAGAAAAATATTTGACCACGAGCACACCGGTCAATGTGGACATGCAACAAAGATAGGGAATGATCTAGAAGTATCCACAAGCAACAAGAACTAATAGAAAAACATCTGCAACAACTGAAATGACTAGAATCATATAAAATTCACTCAAGAATACTAACTAAAACCACAAAAAAATTGTCATAACACAACTATTCATAACATGATCAAAACTTTACACGGACCTTTGAAACTTCCGGTGGATAAACTAGATACTCTCAGAAATAAACCCTTTAGTCCACAATGATTGATCATCAACGTACTGAGAAAGACACCTTCATGACATTCACTATTCCATTGGCAACCTACAACTCTTTCTTTAACAATTTTCTCAATATCCTCGACATATACAACCTTCAATACATCAATGCTAATAGTGTTGACATCAATGACAACCACATATCAGTAACACAACCACATCATCCAACAATCTCCCCCTTTGGCATTGATGGAAACACATGATATGAAAAACACCATCAACATAACTCTCAATCGATACTTACTCCCCCTTAGATTTTGACTCTTCTCCTCAACTTCTTCTACATGATCTTCACCCCATAAGGCTCTTCTCCCTAGATAATTCATAGTTTTTCACATGAATCTTCTCCCCCTTTGACATCAATGGAAAAGATAAACATTATCTTCCCACATATAAGCTTTGAACCAAATATCTGCACATCTGACTACTCCCCTTGAGTCACAGCCATAGAAAGATCAATCAAGATCAGAATATAGCTTTGAAGCATACAGATTGATGCAAGTAAATGCATCTCTAATTCATATCAGGAGGGGTAATCACCCCTAGCATCCCTTTGAGATACTCAAAAGTATCCTTTGGAAATGACTTGGTGAAAATGTCTGCAATCTGTTATTTGGTAGGCACATACTACAATTTGACTTCTTTCTCACTCACTTTCTCCCTCAAAAAGTGAAACTTGATTGATATGTGCTTGGTCTTAGAGTGTAGCATCGGATTCTTCAATATGTTTATTGCACTTGAGTTGTCACAGTATATGGCAATAGGCTTATCATATACAACTCTAATATCTTTCAACATCTATTTCATCTGCATCACTTGAGTACACTTATTTGCAGCAACAATATACTTTGCCTCAACAATAAATAGGGAAATGGAATTCTACTTTTTTCTCAATCAAGACACCAACTTCTTCCCTAGGAAGAAGGCACCACCACTAGTAATTTTTCTGTCATCTACATCTCTTGCCCAATCTGCATCAATATATTCACTCAAGGTAAGATCATCATCTTTAGGATACCAAAGCCCAAAATCAACTATTCCTTTCAGATATCTAAAAATTCTCTTTACAACAATCACATGAGATTCTTTTCGATTAGCCTGAAATCTAGCAACCATACATACAACATTCATGATGTCTGGTTTGGTCTGAGTTAAGTAGATCAGTCTGCTAATCATTGAACTATATCTTGTTTGATTTTCCTTAGGAGAATCATCATTCTATGTTAACTTGCATCCAGTTACCATGGGTGTACCAATAGGATTTGAGTCTTCCATGCCAAACTTCTTCAATAACTCTCACATATTTGGACTAAGATATGAAAATCACATTGTCTAGCTAAGTGACTTGCAATCCCATAAAGAACTTCATCTCTCCAATCATACTCATTTCAAATTCACTTTTCATTTCATCAGCAAACTTCATACATAGGTCATCATCTCCTCAAAAAACAATGTCATCAACAAAGACTTCAATAATCAACTCTTTATCATGATCCAACTTAAAATACAAGTTGTTGTTAGCAGTACCTTTATTGAATCCAAGATTTAGTAAGTATTTATCTAGTCTAGCATACCAGGCTCTAGGAGCTTGCTTGAGTCCATATAGAGCTTTCTTCAATCGAAAAACCATGTCTTCCTTGTTAGTTAGTTGAAATCCATCCAGTTGTTCAACATATACTTCTTCTTCTAACTCACCATTCAGAAAAGTTGACTTCACATCCATTTGGTAGAATTTATAGTTCTTATATGCAGCATAAGCAAGAAACAATCTTACAACTTCAATTCTAGCAACACAGGTAAAGGTTTCTTCAAAATCAATACCTTCCATTTGTGAATACCCTTTACATACCTGTCTTTCTTTATTCCAGACCACTTTACCTTGTTCATTTAGCTTATTCTGAAAGACCCATTTAGTACCAATCACATTTTTATCTTTAGGTCTAGGAACAAGAATCCATGTCTCATTCTTTTCAATTTGTATTAGTTCTTCCTTCATAGCTTCCATCCAATATTCATCATTGCAAGATTTATTGACAGTTTTAGGCTCAGTTTTGGAAATCAGGAAATACTCTTCTGCAATCCTTCTTCTAGTCTGCACACCTTTATTCTTGTCTCCTATAATTTGATTCTTTGAATGATTCAATCTCATATACCTCAGAGTTTTAGGATTCACTCACACTTCTGGTTCTTCTGTTCTTTCTTCTGCAATTCCACTTGTCTCTCCTTCCCGACTTTCTTGACTTACCAGAACAATTTGAAGTTGATTCTATGTATAAGCATTCTTCCATTTGTCTGAACTATCTTGCTGGTCATCTAAATCATATCCACAGTATCTAGATGATCTAGCAGATTCCTCATCAACTCTGACATTTGCACTTTCAGCCATTTTTCTCAATCTTCTATTATATAGCACCGGTAAGCCTTGCTCTTGGTAGAGTAACCTAGAAATATTCCTTCATCACTCCTTGCATCAAACTTTCCTATGTCCTCATCTCTATTAATGTAGCACTTGATTCCAAAAATATTGAAATATTTAACATTAGGCTTATAACCAAACCATAGCTCAAAAGGAGTCTTACTAGAAATTTCATTAACATTTACCTAATTTAAAGTGTACACAACAGTGTTTACAACTTCTCTCCAATAAGTGTGAGGAACATTTCCTTTAATCATCATTGTTCTAGCAGCATCCAGAATTGTTCTATTCTTTCTCTCTACAACTCCATTCTATTGAGGGGTTTGGGAGCAGATAATTGTCTTTTGATTCCATTCTTTACATAGAAAGAATTGAACTCCTTAGAGGTGAATGCATCACCTCTATCTAACCTTAGGAATTTTATCTTCAGACTTCTCTCATTCTCTACCATAGCTTTGAAAATTTTGAACTTCTCTAATGCTTCACATTTTTCTCTTAAGAAAGCAACCCATATCATCCTAGAGTAATCATCAATAAGCAACAAAAAATACCTTTCTCCTTGTAGACTTCTAATTCTGGAGGGACCACATAGATCAATATGCACCAACTCTAGTAAACCATTAGAATGACGCTTTTTACTCTAAAAAGAAACTCTAGTCTATTTACCCATTTGACATTCCTTGCATATTGTATTAGTAGGGTTCACTAGCTTAGGTAGATCTCTTACTACTTGAGTGGAGCTTACCTTGACAATGTTATCAAAATTGACAAGACACAACCTCCTCTTCCATAACTAGCTTTCATCTACTTGAGCAATTAAACAACTTACATTACCAATACTTAGGTGAAAAATATTATTGTTACCAATTTTTTGCCTCAGCTCAATTGGAGGAGCTGGTTGAATGTTATCACATCATAAAGTGGAATTGCAGTTTAAAGTTCAATGTTATTTCGCCTTATCATTATTATGCATTGAGTAACAGTTATGCATTTAAAGAAGAAATGGAGTTTTAAGAATATGCCATTAAGATGTTCCAGAAATGGAAGAAATATAGAATTGAACAAATAAGCAAAATAGAATTTCAAATGCTTTCATTTATTTCGTAAAGAACTCATATTTTTGCAAGCCTTCATTTGATTTCACAATCAGAATGATATTACAACATTCCATGAAAATGCATTTTCTTTTCAATTGAAAAGAATAATTGAAATCAAAGATCCACACAAGCTATGGATATAACTGTTACAACACATTGCTAATAGCACATTGCACTACAAGATATGCAGAAATTAAAACACATAAGTGACGACATAATCATCATTTCCTGATTATTGACGTTTGATGCTGAATGGTGCACCTTGTCTTCTCAACCTCTGTTGACCTCTAAGAGGAAAAGAGGGGTGTTAGTGGCTTTGATTATGAAGAAACCTATATGAGGCACCCACAATAGTACAACATACTATTAACAATGCATTGAAACAATCAATCAAGTGCAGTATGAAAGAAGTGAGCTGAAGGAGAAATAACAATATCATGATCAAAATGTTCTATTTTTATGCTAACATTGTTTGTTTCCTTGTGCAAGTATAGGTGAAATCACAAAGTTGATCATTATTCAAAGACCAAGCATGTGGAGAAAAATGAGCTCCCACAAGGGTAGAGCTCGGCATTCTACCCTATTCATTAAATGGGCTGATTTTAGAAAGATACATTATCATATTCATCAAATGAAATGAAGAACAACTAAAAGAGTAAAAAAAGATTTATCCATCAAGTAACTAAACCAACTATGCATTCATAACAATCAGGTTTGTTTTCTGAAGGCTACAGGTGAACAGTGAATCTAGTTCACTAAATGAATTCTACTGAGTACATTTACATTAGATATTGTTGAATAAGTTCATGTTCTGTACTGATCATAATCATATATGTCATGCAAGTTTCAATTCATAATTTCTTTCTCTTTATAGTCAAGGATAGTGAATAGGCATACATTATGCCTTATTGGTTTGTTTTGATTCTCAACATGAAAAAGATCAGTTTTGAGAGCAGCTCATTAAATGGGGCATAAAAATGCATGAAGAATACCATGTTGCTCGGGCATACAAAGGACGGACATTGCATTCGAGTGTTGAATGAGTCACTAGTTCTAGTTGATTAATAAGTAAATAAATCATTTATATGAGTTGTAATAACAAAGTGATCATTCCAAAATATTAAGGAAAGAGCACAGCTTATTTCAGAAAGAGTTTATGAGGTGTTAGTTATGCATGAGAATAGATAACTAAGTGCAGTTCATTATGACTCAATGTTTCAGCTAAAAGTTCTACATAAGTGCAAAAATAGAAAATGGGAATTTGTGGTAGATTCAATTGTGTTTTGAAGTCTCAACCATGACAGGTTCTATCTCAGAGGAAGTAGCATGAGTTCAATGTTTGAGTAATGCAAAATGCAGATTCAAGAAGGAATTTGAATGATTTAAAGAGGCTCAAATTTTTACATAGAGAGCAGTTTTCCAATGCTACGAACGAGCTACAAGGATGGAGAGTATCGATGTTCATTCAAACGTCTAAGAGGAAGCCTTATTAAAGATTATAATTTATACAATATTTCTATAAAGAAGGTTGAGTAGTGAAAATATCTTGCGAATCAGATTTTCTGTATTTCTAGTTTACTCATATGGATGTGTTTTCTAGAGCAGCAAATTAAGTATTTTGTCTTATGAAAGTTTTCAAACAATGCCTAGTTTCCTTATTACTATCAAGCATTTATATGGAGGGAATTAATAGCCACAAAAACAAAATAATATCAAGCAAAGCATCACTGATTATCTAAGTCAAACTCATAAGACTAAATGCAAATGAGTATACAGAATTTTCACCATTTTCAATCTCCATGTGGGTTTCCTTTTTTTCAAATTTAAAGCAGTTGTTCTGTCAACCCAGCCGAATACGTTTGTACTAGTAAGTTTTCATTTTTAGGGTTCGAGTTTCAAAATGAGGAGGTGGGTCATGCATCAGAGGAAGAGAAGTAAAATTTTCTTCATAAATATAAAAATACCCATGTCGCCCTATGGTTTCAAGAGCTCGAATTGAATCATTATTTTGTTTTGGGTTGAGCCCATATAAATAGAGTCAAACAAATGAGGTTCTAGTCTCGAATCTCAAGTACCCACGATTGGGGTTTCTATTAAGCACACTGGTTTTCATTTTTTGCAATCATCTATGATACCCATTTTGGGGTTTGCTTTTGAAATTACAAAAAAATGCAATACTGGAAAGAACCCATATGGGTTTTACATTCAAAAGTAGTATAATACAATGAAATGCAATTTTTGTGATAAATCGAGCTCAGGGGAAAAGGAAATACAGTTCTCTTGTTCAAATTTCAAATACCCACATGTGGGTTTGTTTTCAAAGAACAAAAAATGCAATAATCATGACAACCCATGTGAAGATTTCGCAATTGAATAGAGAAATTATAGTCTTCTTCAAATTTCAAATACCCACGAGTAGAGACAGCAAGAAAATGTGAAGATGCAAGTTTTTCTGTTCTGGGTCGAGCTCAAAGTCCACAAAGAAAATGCTTTTTACAATGCACATTTGGTACGACCTAATATGGCCAAAAATCTATGAGTAGAGAAGGAATCTTCTAAGTCTCCAGAGAACCAAAGAAAGCAAAGAGGAATTACCAGTTCGAGGCCGAAGTAAGCACTCTAGCCACAGCCAAGAGTTCCAGATGTAGTCTAGAAGGCAAGTTTCTGAGCTCTTAAGTAATGTTCGAGCCCTCATAATGGGAATAGAGCATAACAATGATAGATACGAGCACAAAAAATGCAAGACAAAGGCATTAGAGATTGTGTATAGTCATGGCCTCAAGGCCAGAAAATTTAAATATGGAGCCATAGAAGTCATGGAACTATAATAAGAAGCTCACCTTGTGGCAGTAGGAGAAAATAATAACCCACAAGCTTCCTATTAGAACTTTTGAGATGAACATGAGCTTACAATAGGTCGGCCAAGCTTAGCAATGCACAGGAGTGCAAAGAGAGGTCAGAAAGAAGCATGATAGGCCATGGCCTTAGGTCCTTTTGAGATCCCAGAATGAAGTGAAAGAAGGTTCGATACTGCAAAACAAAGCTTACCCACTAAGGATCTCATCTTTCTGAAGGAGTGTGATGATTTCCAGGGCACACGAACTCGAATTCGACACAATCATGGCGACACTATTCTTCCAGTCAGAGTTTTTTTTTCCAAACTCATGGGTGAAAAATGAAATCATGATTAGGGTTTGGCATTCTTTTCTTATGCCCTAATTCAAGCTATACCATAAGCATCCGGAAGGTTCGGTCAATGCACATGCCAATTTTCTAATGGAGGCTGAAATTCATTATGTTTCATTGTGACTTTATTAAAATTTGAGTTTAAAGCTTATGTGAGGGGGGCCGAAAGTCATGTGCTTAGGTTAGGTCAAGTCTTTAAAACTTATTCTCTTTAGTATTTTTGAAGGGCTTGAATATGAAAAATCAATTGAGGGTGTAGTGGTGAATACCATATGACCTAGTATATGATTGTTTAAGGTCAACGATCTTTTTAGGGTTTTATTTTTAATTGATTTTAGAGAAATCAATGGGATTTGAAGTGATGAGAAGAGATAATGATGTGTTTTGTTTTTTATGATTTTTGAGAAAATCAGATTATTGTAATTGGAGAAATAAGGAGCTTTTCTTTTTTGCAAAAGATTTTAATCTTTAATTGCAAAAATAGATAAATTGTGCAAATCTGTATCTTGTAAAGCAGAATCATAAAGCGATATTCTATAAATTGCTTTGTGTTTTCTTGCTATTTTTAGCAAATTTTTGTTGACTTTTCCCTTGGTCGGATTTCAGACCTTCTTTGGAGAGATAAGGTGTTTTTTGAGCTTTTAAAGCAAGATTAGCCTATTTTTAGAGGCTTGACAGTGTGATCATAAAAGCAGTATGCTTTTTTCTACTTTTAGGCAATTTTTTGAGACAGTTTGAAGCCTTTTTTCCTTGAGCTTTTTCTGAGCTCGGATTAGGGTTTCTTGAGGGCTATGTTTTGATAGACTTAGTTTTTCAGCTCTTCCTTCTCAGTTGATTTTTTAGTTCCTGCTCTTATGCATTTTTGAGCCTGTGAACCTTTGGTACTCAGTTTTGGCAGATTGACACTCTTTTAGTTTCAGTAATACAACAGAGTTCTTCTTTCTATTTTCTTGTCTCAAGACTGGTAACAGCAGTTTGATGCTTTGTGTTTTTAGATTTGAAGCCTTAATGTCCTATTTTTATGAGATTTTTGCACAAGTTTTCATGTATTTAGGTTGTATGATGTATTCGATGTCTTTGAATCTTCATATGAATTATTGATGAAATCATGCACTGATGATATTGTAGAAACTATTGTAATAAAGGAATTATTGTGAGTGGAAAGATCTAATTTCTATTAAAAGTAATAAGTTAAACATCAGTAGTCATAGGTTTTAGTTTTCAGACAACTTTTTATCCCTTTCCTCATAAATTATTTAGAATAAGATCAATCATTCAGAGAAGTAGCTCACTCTAGAGATTCCTTCTTCGTTTAGATCACCCACATCTGAAGAAGGTTTCCATGTTTCAGTAGTTTGCTAAGTATTGCATTCAACAGGGTGCAAAACTATTGATAACAGTTTTTGGCACACCCAGTGGGACTTTGAAAGCACTTTAAGAATTTTTTTAATATTTCAGTTTGTTGTTTGGTGTATGCAGCAGATTTTTCCAGCCTTCTAGAGGCTATTACAATTCACTTGGTGACTTCGGTTTTGTTTTTGCATACTAGTGCAGCCCGCGCATGAGAAATATTCAAACAAGATCAAGTTCAGCACCCTTCAAGTATCGAGAGTTGTCCACATCACGAACAAGAGGTAGGACAACAAGAAGGCTTTTTGAAACTCCTACAAGATCAAAGTCAACATCTCCTATTCTTGGTGCCCTAGTTTTGTCACCTGGTACACCAGTCCTGATTTCACAAATACCACCGATGGCAGCACCACCAAGGCAACACCCATTCACACCCTTCAATGGAGGTAGTCCATTAGATATTGCTCAACATGATATTCCAGTTGCAGCCCTTTGAGGACTACCATATTTCACCATAGAGGATTACACTACACCAATCAAACACATCTGTGACGTAGTCACGTTATGCTCGGTGCATAATCACTCAGGAGAACGTTGCTCTTAGGTTGTTAGCTGCATCACTTAAGGGAAAAGTGCGGCAGTGGTTTAGAGGTCTCGCTACAAATTCAATTGCAACATGGGATGCTCTAGGTAATGGTATATACCAACATTTCACTGATAAATCTGACAACTTATCTTTATTAGAGTAGTTGACTACCATTCAAAGGGCACCACACGAACACTTGGCAGACTTTAATTATCAATTCCAGAGAACTTGGGACAAAATCCCAGCAATGATAAAGCCTTTACCAACACATGCATTTCTATTTTATTTAAAAGCTTTAAATAGCAAGATTCTTGTTATGACACAGTCTATGGGTGGTCTAATGCTTCCTAACACTTATAATATTGCTATTAACATTGAAAATTGCCTCATTCAAGCCAGAGACATAACTCCTAGACCTCCTATGCCTTTATTTCTAGAAATACAGCCACCTATTCCTGCTGCTATTCCTCCCTTGGCTGTTGTCCCACCAGTTCCAACAATAGGTTATCATAATATAGCCCAAGAATTTGCTGCCCCAGCCCCAAATCTGGAGATGCAAGAGTTAAAAAACATATTAAAGACCATTGGGAACGACCTCATGACTATTAAGAAACACATTGGCCAAGAACATAAGCCTTATCAAGCTCCCTACTAGCAAAACTAGCAAAATAGGCTCGCTTTTCAAAGTGATTATCAAGCCCAAAGGAGAAACTTTAACCCTAGGCCATTCCAGCCATGCAATCCAAATGCAACTAGTTCATCAAGGGAACTTGTGCCACAAAATAATGTTGCCCAGGATTGCAATTGGTGTTACCCGTGCAATTAGCCCCATAACCAATCGACGTATGCTAATGGAGTGAGAAACTAGGCTTTAATGGTGCAGAATGTATATGATGTTTCAGAGAATGATGTAGATTAGAATCAAGAACAACAAGATAATGTAGAAGTCGCTTTGCCGAACTAGTAGAGCTCTGAATTTTTTGGTGTGAATGGCCAAGATCAACAAAATTCTCCTATTTCGGCTAATACCAGATCTAAAAAATGAGCTATGGATCTAGGACAGCAAGCTGGAAGTGCACAACAACAACCTTCAGTCAGTAAGCAGCCTATTTTATCAGAGGTTAATGTTGCCACACAGCCTAAAATGCAGATTCTGCAAAGAGGGCAGGAGATATCTAACAAGGAGCTATCAAAAATGCATTCTCAGCCTGTGCAGAAGCAAAATGAAGTTGTTGTTACAAAAAACCAGCACAAGGTAAATGTTTCATCCTTCAATATTGTTGAGCATCTCAAGTAAACTACTATCAATATGTCGATATTAGATGCTCTGTAGCTTCCAGGGTAGAAAAGTTTGCTGCAGAGTGATTTGGCTGAGTTATCTATTTTTGACATCGTTGGTCAAGGAGTTGCGAAGGTTGTAATGGCTAATGACCTAGAGTAGAAAAGTGGGCAGAAAGTAAAAGAGGTAAAACCCCCTCTATTTTACTTAAGTTTGATCATAGGTGATAAAATTGTGCATAATTGTATGGTTGATTCTAGCGCCAGTAGTTCAGTCATGCCTAAGAGTTTAGCTGATAAATTAGGTCTTGTTTATGAGCCTAACCCTCAGAAAGGCATAGTGCAATTAGATGGGTCTATTGTTATGATTGTTGGTATTATCAAAAATTTAGCCCTTACTTTGCACGCATCCCCAAGTTTCACTATTCATTAGGATATTCATGTCATAGACTTACCACCGCACTTCACCATTTGTCTATCAAGGGATTTTATAGCCAAGTTAGGTGGGTTTTTGTCTTCTGATTGGTCTCATCTATTTTTTAGGATAAGGTATGGTATGAAGGTGACCATTAAGTCTGAGCCTCTCGCCAAAGACCATATCGAACCATACTCCCCAAATCCTATAAATGCTAATCTCTACGCCACCTCTGCAATGGAGGAGCAAACCATGACCTCAGATTGTGCCACCTAGGAAGACTACATCAGTCTCGATGAATGGGTAGCCAAAGATCACGAGCTTGATCCGTTTTAGAACACAGATGAGGTAGGATTAGAATTCTATATGATTTGAGAGTCTAATTGCGACATGCCTAATCTTTGTAAATAGGATGAACCGTCTGTAGGAAAAGATAATGAGCTTTGGAAGCTCTATTTCGATGGTTCAAGAAGCAGTGTTGGTGCTGGGGGTGGAGCCATGTTGATATCACCCGAAGGAGATAAGTATTTTTCAGCTTGTAGATTTATTTTCAATTGTTCAAATAATACAACTGAGTATGAAGCATTGGTACATGGCCTCGAGTGGGCCCGTAAACGAGGTATTAAATGCTTGCAAGTTTATGGTGATTCTGAGTTAGTTGTGAATCAGGTCAAAAATTTAAATGCTGCTAAGAATGATTTGCTTAAGAAATACAAGCATTGTGTATGGGATTTAATGGAATATTTTAATGATTTTAATATCTTGTCGATTCCTCAAAATCAAAATAAGCATGCTGACAGGCTCGCTGCCATAGGAGCCCAGTTTGACATTCCCAAGGAAA
Source organism: Sequoia sempervirens (assembly GCA_007258455.2). Classification (NCBI taxonomy): domain Eukaryota; kingdom Viridiplantae; phylum Streptophyta; class Pinopsida; order Cupressales; family Cupressaceae; genus Sequoia; species Sequoia sempervirens. The sequence goes on along the minus strand of VDFB02075321.1, from coordinate 212,233,053 downwards.
TTCATAAGGTAGAAGCACGCCAGTACGTGAAGATAGTGGTCAGACCTTCTGTACCTGACAATAACATGAGTTGGTAGGTTTTTGACAGTGATGAGAAAATCATGAATTTTTTGATTGCTAAAGCTAAGTTCGCAGATGAAAATCAGCAAAAATGGCAGCAGTAGTACGAGGACCAGATTGTCCAATTAAAAACAAATAATATGCCAAAAGGATTGGTGACCTTGGAATCAGTGTTTAACTCAGATGATCAAATGAGAAAGGACAAGTGCAGCTTGATAGTTAAATAAGACCATTATGCAACCATCGAGATCTTCAAAGGCAAGCTTCTCAAGTTGGGAAAGGTATGTAGTCAAGAGGAATAACAAGCTTTCATTCTATTATGTCAAAAATATAGTGATATTTTTTCTTGGGAATACAAGGATTTAAGAGGTTTTAATCCCAAACTAGCTCAGCATACTATCTAGCTTGAACCTCACACAAAATCAGTAAGACAGAAGCAAAGAGTGCTTAATCCCAAGTTGGAGCACCTTATGAAGGATGAACTGAATAAACTAGTTGAAAGTGGTATTATTTTCCCCATCAAGCACACCTCTTGGGTGTCAAATTTAGTGTCAGTTAGGAAGAAAAGTGGAGAAATAAAACTTTGTGTCAATTTTTGAGATCTGAATAGAGCATCATTGAAGGACCATTATCTGCTCCCTTCCATGGAGCAAATTTTACAAGTAGTTTCTGGTTCTGACAGATTTTCTTTGTTAGATGGCTACTCAGGTTATAACTAGATTCTAGTTAAGCAAGAGGATCAGTTCAAAACAACGTTTACAACCAAATGGGGCATGATGGCCTACAAGAAGATTCCTTTTGGCTTATCAAATGTTGTAGCTAGTTTCCAACATGCTATGGATATGGCCTTTCATGGCCTTATGAACAAGTTTGTCTTAGTATATTTAGATGATATTAATTTTTTTCCAGAAACGCTAATGAACACTTGGATCATTTGGAACTGATTTTTTAGAGGTGCAGAGAGTTCAAAGTGTCTCTCAATCCAAAGAAGTGTATATTTTTAGTACACAAAGGCAAATTGCTTGGACACATTGTCTTAAAGAAAGGAATTTCAATTGATCCTAAAAGAGTTTTTGCAATTCTTGAATTGCCATTACCAGCTCACAAGAAAGGCTTGCAAAGCTTTCTTGGGAGAATAAATTTTGCGAGGAGGTTCATACCAAATATTGTAGCCTTGCTGCAACCTCTCACTTCTATGCTGAAGAAGAATCTACTGTTCAGTTGGACCAAGGAAGGCAAGAGGAGCTTCGAGCAGATCAAAGAAGCACTCGCAACCGCTCCTACTCTCATTAATCCAAACTTTGATAATGATTTTATTCTTTATGCTTTTGGAGGAGTTGATACATTTTCGGCTATGTTATGCCAGCAAAACGATGAAGGCTTGGAGCAGCCTATTGCATTTTTCAGCCAAGTTTTGCATGATTACAAGGTAAAATATTCTTTTGTTGAGAAACATGTTTTTGCTGTTGTAAGAAGTTTGAAAAAATTCAGACACATGTTGTCCAACAAAAAGATTCATTTATTAGTAGCTCATTTGACTATTAAAGATTTTCTGCTTAACAAAGCTATTAATGATAAGCATGCTAGTTGGATCACTAAAGTAATGGAGTTCGATGTTGATATAAAAGTAACCAAGCTCATTAGAGGCAAAGGTTTGTGTGAACATATTGCTGGAAATAAGGACAACAGCTTAAAAGAGGCTGCAAATACAGACACAGTGTTAAATAATGATGTTCCAAGTGTTGTTCAAGCACCCCCTGCTATGTGGTTGTAGCAAATGATACATTATCTATGAATTGGTGAATGCCCCAGAGGCTTAGATAGAGAAAAAAGAAGGTATTGCAGATTACAAGCCATCCCTTATGCAATCATTGATGGAATTCTTTATAGGAGAGACTTCCAAGGTGTTTTGCTAAGATGTATTCAACCTGATCAAGTTGACAAGCTGCTAGTAGAATTTCATGATGGACCTTCAGGAGGTCACTTTGCTACAAGAACAACAACTTTGAAAATTATGAGAGCTGGTTATTATTTGCCAGATTTATTTAAAGACGCCATTGCATGGGTTAGAAAGTGTGAGAAATTTTCTTTATTTGCTAGAAAACAGAGGCTTGCACTGCTGCCCCTACATCTGATTTAGGTAGAACAACCCTTTGCTAAGTGGGGCTTGGATTTTATCGGTCCTATCAACCCACCTTCAAGTGCAGGTTATAAGTGGATTCTTACTGCCACAAATTATTTTACAAAGTGGACAGAAGTTGTTGCTTTAAAGGAAGCTAACAAGACTTCAGTGCTTAATTTCTATCAAGATCTCATATCAAGATTTGGTGTTCCAGATTCAATCATTTCAGATAATGGCTTAGCTTTCACAGGATTGAAGATTTCAGATTGGTTTGTCAGAAATAACATCTATTTGAACACGTCATCAAATTATTATCCACAAGGTAATGGACAGGCAGAATCCACAAATAAGAATCTGATTCAGATAATTAAGAATACTATTGAAGATAATCAAATAACGTGGCACGAAAAGTTGAAGCTAGCCCTTTGGGCTGACAGAATAACTCCTAAAAGAGCCACTGGTTGTTCACCTTTTGTTTTCACTTATGGCAGAGAAGCTAAGTTGCCTATTTCAATTGAATTACCAACATTGAGTTATGTTAAAGAACTAGATTTGTTGAATGAACAACCTCTTGAAGTGACGTTTGCACAACTGGTCAAGCTCAAAGAAAACATAAAAGAAGCTCTCAGACAACTGGAAATGCATCAAGCTCAAATGAAGAATACTTTTGACAAGAGGGCAAGGCCTCGTGATTTTATTGTTGGAGATCTAGTTTTCAAATGGAATGAAATTAAAAGTAGACCTGGATGACATTCCAAGTTCGATGCAATGTGGAATGGGCCTTATGTGATCACAGAATGCAAGGAGCACAACGCATTCCAACTTTCCAAAATGACTAGCGAGTTGATGTCTATCCCAGTAAATGGGATCCACCTCAAGCATTGCCTTTGAGATAATTTATCTCACTGTTAGGTAGAATAGTTTACAAATAAGTGTGTTTCGCACATTTGATTTCAGTAGTTTTGCTTTCTCTAAGTGCTGCTACACATTATTTTGTTGGCCATCAGGGCCTGTTAGTTTGCTTTCAGTTTAGTTTTGTTTTCTTGTTGCAGTTTGGAGTGTTGTTCTTCAAGTTTCTGAGTTTCAGAGAAGGGAGAAGAATTGACTCTGCGCCCAATGAATTGTTTAAAGGCCACTAATCTATGCTTAGCAGGCAAGCATATAGCGGAAGTCGCCAAAATGTTACCAAGTTTTTGCCTCAACTCAATTGGAGGAGCTGGCTGAATGTTATCACATCATAAAGTGGGATTGCAGTTTAAAGTTCAATGTTGTTTCACATTATCATTATTATGCATTGAGTAACAGTTATGCATTTAAAGAAGAAATGGAGTTTCAAGAATATGCCATTCAGATGTTCTAGAAATGGCAGAAATATAGAATTGAACAAATAAGCAAAATAGAATTTTAAATGCTTTCATTTATTTCGTAAAGAACTCATATTTTTACAAGGATTCATTTGATTTCACAATCAGAATGATATTACAACATTGTATGAAAATGCATTTTTTTTTCAATTGAAGAGCATAATTGAAATCAAAAATCCACACAAGTCATGGATATAACTGTTACAACACATTGCTAATAGCACATTGCACTACAAGAGATGCAGAAAGGAAAACACATAAGTGACGACATAATCATCATTGCCTGATTATTGACGTTTGATGTTGAATGGTGCACCTTGTCTTCTCGAGCTCTGTCGACTTGTAAGAGGAAAAGAGGGGTGTTAGTGGCTCCGATTATGAAGAAACCTATATGAGGCACCCATAATAGTACAACATACTATTAACAATGCATTGAAACAATCAATCAAGTGTAGTATGAAAGAAGTGAGCTGAAGGAGAAATAACAATAGCATGATCAACATGTTCTATTTTTTATGTTAACATTGTTTGTTTCCTTGTGAAGGTATAGGTGAATCACAAAGTTGATCATTATTCAAAGACCAAGCATGTGGAGAAAAACGGGCTCCCACAAGGGTAGAGCTCGACATGCTACCCTATTCATTAAATGGGCTGATTTTAAAAAGATACATTATCATATTCATCAAATGAAATGAAAAACATTTGAAAGAGTAAAAAAAGATTTATCCATCGAGCAACTAAACCAACTCTGCATTCATAACAATTAGGTTTGTTTTATGAAGGCTACAGGTGAACAGTGAGTCTAGTTCACTAAATGAATTCTACTGAGTACATTTACATCAGATATTGTTGAATAAGTTCATGTTCTGTGTTGATCGTAATCATATATGGCATGCAAGTTTCAATTCATCATTTCTTTCTCTTTATAGTCAAGGATAGTGAACAGGCATACATTATGCCTTATCAATTTGTTTTGATTCTCATCATGAAAAAGATCAGTTTTGAGAGCAGCTCATTAAATGGGGCATAAAAATGCATGAAGAGTACCATGTTGCTCGGGCATACAAAGGACAGACATTGCATTCAAGTGTTGAATGAGTCACTAGTTCTAGTTGATTAATAAGTAAATACAACATTATGAGTTGTAATAACAAAGTGATCATTCCAAAATATTAAGGAAAGAGCACAGCTTATTTCAAAAAGAGTTTATGAGGTGTCAGTTATGCATGAGAACAGATAACTAAGTGCAGTTCATTATGACTCAATGTTTCAGCTAAAAGTTCTGCATAAGTGCAAAAATAGAAAATGGGAATTTATGGTAGATTCAATTGTGTTTTGAAGTCTCAACCATGACAGGTTCTATCTCAGAGGAAGTAGCATGCAATGTTCGAGTAATGCAAAATGAAAATTCAAGAAGGAATTTGAATGATTTAAAGAGGCTCAGATTTTTACACAAAGAGCAATTTTCCAATGCTACGAACGAGCTTCAAGGATGGAGAGTATCAGTGTTCATTCAAATGTCTAGGAGGAAGCCCTGTTAAAGATCAGAATTTATACAACATTTCTATAAAGAAGGTTGAGAAGTGAAAATATCTTGTGAATCAAATTTTCAGTAATTCTGGTTTACTCATATGGATGTGTTTTCCAGAGCAGCAAATTAAGTATTTTTTCTTATGAAAGTTTTCAAAAAATGCCTAGTTTCCTTATTACTATCAAGCATTTGTATGGAGGGAATTAACAGGCACAAAAACAAAATAATATCAAGCAAAGCATCACTAATTATCTAAGTCGAACTCATAAGACTAAATGCAAATGAGTATACAAAATGTTCACCATTTTCAATCTCCATGTGGGTTTCCTTTTTTCGAATTTAAAGCAGTTGTTCTGCCAACCCAGCCAAATACGTTTATACTAGTAAGTTTTCATTTTTAGGGTTCGAGTTTCAAAATGAGGAGGTGGTTCATGCATCAGAGGAAGAGAAGTACAATTTTCTTCATAAATATAAAAATACCCATGTCGCTCTGTGGTTTCAAGAGCTCAAATTGAATCATTATTTTGTTTTGGGTCGTGCTCATATAAATAGAGTCAAACAAATGAGGTTCTAGTCTCAAATCTCAAGTACCCACGACTGGGGTTTCTAATAAGCATACTGGTTTTCATTTTTTGCAATCATTTATGATACCCATTTTGGGGTTTTCTTTCGAAATTACAAAAAAAATGCAATACTAGAAAGAACCCATATGGGTTTTACATTTAAAAGCAGTATAATACAATGAAGTACAATTTTTGTGATAAATCAAGCTTAGGGGAAAAGGAAATACAGTTCTCTTGTTCAAATTTCAAATACCCACATGTGGGTTTGTTTTCAAAGAATAGAAAATGCAATAATCATGACAACCCATATGAAGATTTCGCAACTGAATAGAGAAATTACAGTCTTGTTCAAATTTTAAATACCCACGAGTAGAGACAACAAGAAAATGTGAAGATGCAAGTTTTTCTGTTATGGGTCAAGCCCAAAGTCCACAAAGAAAATTCTTTTTACAATGCACATTTGGCATGGCATGATATGGCCAAAAATGTATGAGTAGAGAAGGAATCTTCCAAGTCTCTAGAAAACCAAAGAAAGCAAAGAGGAATTACCAGTTCAAGGCCAAAGTAAGCACTCTAGCCATGACCAAGAGTTCTAGATGGAGTCCAGAAGGCAAGTTTCCGAGCTCTTAAGTGAGGGCCGAGCCCTCATAATGGGAATAGAGCATAACAATGATAGATATGAGCACAAAAAATGCAAGACAAAGGCATTAGAGATTGTGTATAGCCGTGGTCTGAAGGCCAAAAAATTTAAATATAGAGCCATAGAAATCATGGAACTATAACAAGAAGCTCACCTTTGTGGCAGTAGGAGAAAATAATAACCCACAAGCTTCCTATTAGAACTTTTGAGATGAACATGAGCTTACAACAAGTCGGCCAAGCTTAGCAATGCACAGGAATGCAAAGCGAGGTCAGAAAGAAGCATGACAGGCCACGGCCTTAGGGCCTTTTGAGATCCCAGAATGAGGTGAAAGAAGCTCGATACTGCAAAACAAAGCCTACCCACTGAGGAGCTCATCTTTCTGAAGGAGTGATGATGATTTCCAGGGCACACAAACTCGAATTCGACATAATCATGGTGGCACTATTCTTCCAGTCAGAGTTTTTTTTTCAAACTCACAGGTGCAAAATGAAATCATGATTAGGGTTTGGAATTATTTTCTCATGCCCTAATTCAAGCTATATCATAAGCATCCAGAAGGTTTGTTCAATGCACATGCCAATTTTCAAATGGAGGCCAAAATCCATTATGTTTCATTGTGACTTTATTAAAATCTGAGTTTAAAGCTTATGTGAGGGGGGCTGAAAGTCATGTGTTTAGGTTAGGTCAAGTCTTTAAAACTTATTCTCCTTAGTATTTTTGAAGGGATTGAATATGAAAAATCAATTAAGGGTGTAGTGGTGAATACCATATGACCTAGTATATGATTGTTTAAGGTCAATGATCTTTTTAGGGTTTTATTTTTAATTGATTTTAGAGAAATCAATAGGATTTGAAGTGATGAGAAGAGATAATGATGTGTTTTGTTTTTTTATGATTTTTGAGAAAATCAGATTATTGTAATTGGAGAAATAAGGATCTTTTCTTTTTTGCAAAATATTTTAATCTTTAATTGCAAAAATAGATAAATTGTGCAAATATGCATCTTGTAAAGTAGAATCATAAAGCGATATTCTATAAATTGTTTTGTGTTTTCTTGCTATTTTTAGCATATTTTAGTTGACTTTTCCCTTGGTCAGATTTCAGACCTTTTCTAGAGAGATAAGGTGTTTTTTGAGCTTTTAAAGTGAGATTAGCCTATTTTTAGAGGCTTGACAATGTGATCATAAAAGTAGTATGCTTTTTTCTGCTTTTGGGCAGTTTTTTGAGACAGTTTGAAGCCTTTTTTCCTTGAGATTTTTCTGAGCTCAGATTAGGGTTTCTTCAAGGCTATGTTTTGATAGACTTATTTTTTCAGCTCTTCCTTCTCAGTTGATTTTTCAGTTCCTGCTCTTATGCATTTTTGAGCTTGTGAACCTCTGGTACTCAATTTTGGCAGATTGACACTCTTTCAGTTTTAGTAATACAACAGAGTTCTTCTTTCTATTTTCTTGTTTCAGGACTGGTAACAGCAGTTTGATGCTTTTTGTTTTCAAATTTAAAGCCTTAATGTCCTATTTTTATGAGTTTTTTGCAAAGGTTTTCATGTTTTCAGGTTGTATGATGTATTCGATGTCTTTGAATCTTCATATGAATTATTGATGAAATCATGCACTGATGAGATTGTAGGAACTATTGTAATAAAGGAATTGTTGTGAGTGGCAAGATCTAATTTCTTTCAAAATTAATAAGTTAAACATCAGTAGTCATAGGTTTTAGTTTTCAGACAGCTTTTTATCCCTTTCCTCAGAAATTATTTAGAATAAGATCAATCATTCAAAGAACTAGCTCACTCTGGAGATTCCTTCTTCGTTCAGATCACCCACATCTAAAGAAGGTTTCCATGTTTCAGTAGTTTGTTGAATATTGCATTCAGCAGGGTGCAAAACTATTGATAACAATTACATCTTTTCTTTGTACCTGAAGCAATCATATTTCCAGAACTTCCAAGTATCCTGCATCTTCCATCTTTGAACTAAAAATCATAACCCTTTCCCACCATCTATCCAACACTCAATAGGTTATGCTTTAAGCCTTCAACATAAAGGACATCATCAATGTTATGTTTACCACCGAGACAAATAGATCCTCTGCCACGAATCACACCAACATTGTTATCTCTGAATCTTACAACCCCACCATCATATTTCTCTAGACTTACAAATTTGATTTTGTCACCAATCATATGATGTGAGCATTTTCTATCAATAACCCACTCATCCTTTTCTTCAATTCAGGCTGCAAGATCTTTCTCAACTTTATTAGATTCAGTAGCCACCAGACCATTTTCCTTGATAGCAATGAAAACCCATTCATCTTCATTTCCATTTTCTTTATCAGATTCTTCATTAGTAACACTTTCTTTAGTAAAATAACACTTCTTTTGAAATCTAGGTTTGTTAGGTTTAGACCTAGGAACTCTTTCAGGACACCTTGAAGCAAAATGACCTATTTTATTGCAAGAGAAACATTTAATAGGCAACTTTCCTTTATTACCTTGTCCTCTACCTTCTTTCTTCACAATCAATGCTTCTAGCTCTTCAACCTCTCTTTCTTCATCTTCTAGATTTTTCATCTCTTCCTCATACTTGAATTTCTTTCTTGAACACTCTCCCAAATCATATCTTTGCTTGTTCCTTCTAGATACAAAAGCCTTAAACGAAGATTTAGTCTTAGGAGCAGAATCACCAAATTCACTCAACTCAAAAGCAACAAGTTTACCAATCAGCATATTCCTTGTCACATTTGTTACTAATCTAAACTCTTCAATAGAATGATCCTTTGACTTGTAAGAGGGAGGCAATGATCTTAGCACTTTAGCTACAATTTCTTGTTCATCCAAGGTACCACTGGCACATCTAATACCCATCACAAGTTCATTTACTATTTGCATCTTCACCCATCTTCAAGTTTTCAAAATTTCCTTTTCAATTTGTAGCTTAGTGACCTTCACATGTACATCTCCTTCATACAAAGTCTCCAAATTCATCCAAATCTCATGAGCTGTCTTCAGACCTATCACATTTTCCATTTCTGAATTTGTCAAAGCACTCAACAAATCTTCAATAGCCCTGATGTTAATCTCAGCCTCTTTAACCTCATCAGGAGTGGAAGGACTATTCTGAGGAATAACATATTTGGTCTTTGTAATCTTCCAGAAGGGTTCACCAATACACCTCAAATGACACTCCATTCTGGCTTTCCACAAAGAGTAGTTTGTTCCATCAAATCTAGGGTTATCCTTCTTGTATGATTCCATCTTAGATCACCTCAAGCTTTTAAACTTCTTCAGAGGAACCTGCTCTGATACCAATTGTTGTAAAAACAAGGACAAACAACTGAGAGGGGGGGTGAATCAGTTGTCACAGATTATTTAAAATTTTCAAACTTAACTTAATCTCAGATCTGATGAATGAACAATAAACCATAAACAATCAACACATTAGAAACACAAAGAACACCAAGATTTTTACGTGGAAACCCTGTTAGGGAAAAAACCACAATGGATGTTAGTCCACAATATTGTACCCTATTAAAAGTATAAAGAAGAATTATTGGAATGCACATGCATTCAGGCACACTACCTAGAGCTCACTACTCAAATAAAAGAGAGCTCACTGCCCAAGGAAGACACACTATCTTATATAAATTTGGATTAGATCCACAAGGTATTAACTGAGAAAATAGCTTCTACAAAAGCCTGATTATAGTTCTGGTTAAGCACATAAACACTCATTAACACTTCGCTCAAACTTCTTCACACTCTGCTCTGCAATCAAATGATTAGATCACTATTCACAAACTTGCAATTTCTTTGGCACTTCTTCACACCACATATATGCATAACTTTGCACAAACATCTACTCTTATATATCCGCAACATGGATTTACATCAACAACTTCGTCGGCCAAAATATAAAACATATTTTCAATGTTGGCCCAAATTTACAAATAAATTTTCAATGCGAATCAAACACCGTTAGCCAATTTTATGTTGTGTCCCAAAACAACATCCTTGATTGCGCCAAACATTCAAATTTTAATCTCCAAGGATCAAAAACACACTACAACCACCATGTCGGCCAAGAACATGAAAACCCAAACAAACATGAGAAAAATCTTCGACCACGAGCACATTTATCAATGCAGACATGCAACAAAGATAGAGAATGATCTAGAACCATCCACAAGCAACAAGAACCTATAGAGAAACATCCGCAACAACTGAAATTACTAGAATCACATAAACTTCACTCAGGAATACTAACTGAAACCACAAAAAAAATGTCAGAACACAACTATTCATAACACGATCAAAATTTCACGTGGACCTCTGAAACTTTCAGTGGATAAACTAGATACTCTCAGAAATAAACCCTTTAGTCCATAATGATTGATCATCAACGTACTAAGAAAGACACCTTCATGACCTTTACTGTTCCACTGGAAACCTGCAACTCTTTCTTTAACAATTTTCTCAATGTTGGAAATATGTGCCTCAAACAATACAGGTTGAAACCTCCATTAGAGCTAAGTCAGTGTGACATCTTCATTGTCTGGACGACTAGTAGTTTGATTCATTATGTTTTGAATAGGTCGCTTTGACCTACCTTATGTCTTTCCGAAAGGTTCACTTTGGTCTATCGCTATGACATAATGTATTCACTATGACCTCTTAGCACTTGGGAGACCTTTGGCCGAAAGGCCATTCAATCGTGTATCGAGGAGACTCTTGGCGACTATGGGCTTTGGGATAACTGAAGGTTCTCACTAAGAAGTCTTAGCAAAGTGTTAATGTCTCACTGATAGCATATGTATTGAAGTCTTTGGGGTAACTCTAATGATCCAAGAAGATGTCTTAGCGAACAGTGGAAGTCTTGCCAACGGGGACACATCCAAGCGTTCTTCAGAGTAACTTAAAGTGGTTGGAGAAACGTCTTAGCGACTGAAGGATTTCTTGTCGATAGCCGATGGCTATCGGGCTAACTCAAAGATCTCGAGAAGACGCCTTAGCGAACATTGAAGGTCTCACCGACAGAAACACTTTTTGGAAGTCTTCAGTGTAGCTCTTGGCGAATGATGGTCACTGGTGGAACACAGTGGTTTTGATAAGAAGTCCCAGCGACTCTGATGAGTCTTGCCGATGATTAATAGCCTTTTGGGTAAGTCTTGGAGTTTGGTATGTTCTCTTAGCAAAGGGTGTATGTCTTGGCAACTGTTGATATCTTTGGAGTAGCTTAGAGATCTCGGAGTGAAGTCTTAGCGAAGGGCAATGTCTTGGCGATGGATGAACACTTCGGGGTAAACTTTCTATTTTGATATGAACTCTCAACAAATGATGTAAGTCTTGTCGACTATCCTGTGGAGCTCAATATGACTTGTGTCTTCGGTATACCTTTGGTGACTCGCTATGATCTCCTGGCGAATGCGGTAGATCTGGGCGACTGCTTGGTGACTCAATGTAACTTATGGAGCTTGATAGAATGTCTTAGTGATAACTGAGACTCTTGGTGACATCAGTATCAAGGATATGTGGCATCAATGAGACACTATTAGTGTCTCATCGAGATGCCAACTCAATTTTTTTCTTCTGACCGAGCGATGACTATCTATGTGGCTGGTATTCGGCCAATCAGAGGAGCCAAATTGGAACCGTTGGGAGTCTGTTCGTTGCGACGGTTCTATGAGGGAGCTCGATAGACATAGTTCGACATGGATTTACTCAGAGATTACAGATTGTGATTGGTTGGTTCAAATCAACAGTGGAGTGTGGAGAGTTCGAACTGTATCAGTGTATGAATTTGATTTTGTAAAGACTATAAATAGTAAAGGTTCCTATCCAATATTGTTAATGGTGAATGTTGCTATAAATCAGACACCAGAAAGATAAGTATGACAATTGTATGTAATCCTTATTACTGTAATACAAAGTGATTTCTCTTGGCGTGGTGGGTTTTTCTCCTGTAAGGGTTTTCCCACCTATATCTGGTGTTCTTGTGTGATTGTCGAAACTTTGTTTCTATAATCTATTTCATAGTGTATCTTAACTTGACTGTAATTGTAAATTTTAAAGTGTATCTACATTCTTTCCTAAGGTATTGACATTAGGAGAATTATTTTTCGCATCTAATTTTCCTTACAAGTGGTATCAGAGCTTGGCCAGTTGTGTTATCCTTGGGGGTACATTGGATTTTTTTGTGTCAATTCTATTCAGTGGAAGTCTTGTAGAGATTGTTATTTCCTAATTACAAATTAAGATGTCTAGTTCATCTGGGAAGATTGAAATAGAGAAATTCAATGGTAGTAACTTTGAGTTATGGAAACTCAAGATGGAGGATCTCTTAGTAGATTGAGATCTTTGGATTGTTGTGTCTGGAACTAAACCTACAGGCATGAAGCAAGAAGAATGGGACCTTGCAGATAGAAAATCTAAGGGGATGATAAGGCTTTATTTGGCAGACTCAGTTCTTCTCAATGTGCATAAGAGAAGACTACCTCTTTCTTGTGGAAGAGACTAGCATCTATTTATCAGGAAAAATATTTGGTGAATAAGTTTTTCCTAAGGAAGAAGCTCTACTCTTTGAGAATGCAGGAAGGAGGGTTTGTAGCTGATCATTTGAATGCATTTAACATGTTGCTCGCACAATTAACATATGTTGGTGTAAAGATTGAAGAAGAAGATCGTTGTATGCTTTTGTTGTGTTCTTTGCCAGACTCTTGGGATCATCTGGTGATGGCTATTAAGAGTACAACATCTAGTTTCAAGATGGAAGATGTTGTTGGTTCTTTGTTGTCAGAAGAAATGAGAAGGAAGTCTTTTGAGATGGCGAAGGAGGCTCTTGCTGTCAGAGGAAGGTCAAAGGAGAAAGGCAAGAAGAAGGACAAGAAGTCCAAATCGAAATCAAAGGGGAGATCAAAGTCTCCTGGCAAGAAGTCCAAGGTGAAGTGCTGGAACTGTGGGCAACCTGGTCATGTCTGAAAGAATTGTAAAGAGGAGAAAAAGAAGAAGGGCTCTTTTGATAATGGTTCTTCTCATAGTGATGTAGATGCCTTTATTGCAGCCTTGGCTACATAGGCATCAGATGATGTCTTGCTGATTGATTCTGAAGCATCATTCCACATGAAATCTCATAGAGAATGGTTCACAAAGTATGAATAATATGATGGTGGAAAGGTGTATTTGGTGAGTGATTCAACTTTGGAAATTGTAGGCTATGGAAGAGTCAGAATCCAATTCCCTGATGGTAGAATAAAGGGGATCAATGATGTTATACACATACCAGGTCTGACTCAGAATCTACTTTTTGTCAGTAAGCTTAATGATATCAGAGTACAAGTCTTGTTCTCAGGAAGTGGCTGCAAGATGACTAGAGGTTCAATGGTGCTAACTATAGGTGCTCGAATTGGTACCTTGTACAAGCTGGATGCACAAGTTGTTCAATGTAACAGTGTCTCTTCGAAGTCACTGAAAGCTGCTCATGGAGGTAAAGAGGGAAAAATCCCTAATTATGTAAACTCTACGAAAGTAAAACTTCTTGCAAAGAAGACTATGCTTTGGCATCATAGGTTAGGCCACATAGGAGAAAAAGGTTTAAAAACCTTGAAGAACAAAAACCTGGTTGAGGGGCTTGAAGATTGTAATTTTGAATTTGAATTTTGTGAACATTGTATATATGGAAAGCATCACCGTGTTTCATTTTATGACAGTCCTCATAAATCTTCTGGTTTGTTAGATTATATTCATTCAGATGTGTTTGGTCCAGTGAATGTTCCTTCATTGTCTAAATCAAGATAATATGTGTCGTTCATTGATGATTATTCAATGAGAGAATTTGTATATTTTTTGAAAAGTAAATCAGAAGTGTTCAGTCGATTTAAGGAGTTTAAAAATCTTATTGAAAATCAGACTTGTAGAAAAATAAAATGCTTCAGGACTGATAATGGAAGTGAATTATGTTATGATGAATTTGAAAGATACTGTAAAGACCATGAAATCAAAAGACATAAGACTACACCTTATACTCCATAGTAGAATGGAGTTGTAGAAAGGTTCAATAGGACAGTGATGGAGAGAGCACGAAGTATGCTTAGTAGTGCTACTTTGGAAGAGAAGTTCTGGGCTAAAGCTACTGCTACTGCATGTTACTTAATTAATCGATCTTCAAACTCTGCTCTTGTTGAGAAGACACTTTTAGAAGCATGGTTTGGTAAGAAGCCCTCTCTTAGACATATTAGATTCTTTGGCTATGAAGCATATGCATATGTCCCAGATGTGAAAAGATCTAAAATGGAGAACAAGGCTGTCAAATATATTTTTATTGGCTATAGTGCTAACATTAAAGGATACAAGCTTTGGAATCCTGTTACAGAGAAGGTTGTATATAGCAGGAGTGTAATCTTTCATGAGCTAAAACCTTTCACCTTGGATCTGCAGTCAAAGACAAATTCAGAAAAAAAATTATGTAGCATTAATTCCTCCTACACTAGAGAAAGAGGAATTGAAGATTCAAAATGTACCTGAAACTAAGGGCAGCTCAAGCAGTTCTAAAAGTTCTGAAGAAGAAGAGCCTCAGCCTCAACCAGTGAGGAGGTCAACTCGAGAAAGGAAACAACCTGATAAATATGGGTTCTCATTAATTGATTCTACTTGTGCCTATGCCTTGATTTATAGCACTGATGAGCCTAGGATTGTAAAAGAGGCATTTAAAATGTCTGACTCAGATTCTTGGTTAGAAGCCATGGAAGAAGAGATGGCATCATTAGAGAAAAATGAAACTTGGAGTTTGGTGCCCTTGCCTAAAGGCAGAAAACTTGTGGGCTACAAATGGGTATTTAAGAAAAAGATTGGTCTGTATGGCAGTGTAGAAAAGTACAAGGCAAGACTGGTTGCAAAGGGTTGTTCCCAGGTAGAGGGAATTGATTATGGGGAAATCTTTTCTCCTGTAGCAAAGCTGAAATCCATTAGATTTCTATTGTCACTTGCAACAACATATGACTTAGAGGTTGAACAAATGGATGTGAAGACATCATTTCTTCATGGTGATCTTGAAGAAGAAATCTATATGTCCCAGCCTGAGCACTTGGTTGAGAAAGGTAAAGAAAAAATAGTATGCAAATTAAAGAAGTCTCTGTATGCGTTAAAGCAGTCACCTAGAATGTGGTACCAGAAATTTGATACTTATGTATTATCTTTAGGCTTTGTGAGATCAAAATCTGATCACTCTGTATACTATAAAGCTGAAAGTGATCAAGTGCTTGTTATTGCTATTTATGTTGATGAAATGTTGTTCATAGGAAATAGCAAGCTAATGATTTCTGATCTTAAGTCTTAGTTGTCTGCTAAGTTTGAAATGAAGGATCTTGGTGCAGCAAGGTATATTCTGGGGATGGAGATAACCAGGGACAGGAAAAATAGAAAACTATGGCTCAGTCAGAGTAAGTATATCAGGACTGTTCTTGAGAGATTTTGTATGAATGATTGCAAGCAGATAGTTGTTCCAGTCATGCAGGGAACAAAGCTATATGTTGAGAAATGTCCAAACTCTCCTACTGAGATGGAGGACACGACTAGTGTGCCCTATGTTAGTGCTGGAGGCAGTCTTATGTATGCAATGGTCTGTACAAGGCCAGACATTGCCCAAGCAGTGGGAGTACTTAGTTGATTTATGGCTAATCCAGGAAGAATACATTGGGATGCTATGAAGAGAGTATTTAGATATTTGAAGGGGACTTCAGAATATGCTTTGTGTTATCATGGGAATTTGAATGAATCAAAAAAGACTCCCAGCATTCGTGGTTATGTAGATTCTAATTGGGCAGGGGACATTGACAGTAGGAGATCCACCAATGGATACATTTTCATGATGAATGGTGGTGCAGTGAGTTGGATGAGCAAGCGACGAGCTGTAGTCGCTTTGTCCACTATAGAGGTTGAATACATGGCAACTACTCATGCTTGTAAAGAATTTGTATGGTTGAAATGTTTGTGTTCTAACATTGGTTATGATGCAGGGGAAATAACAATTCTATGTGACAGTCAGAGTGCCATTTGTCTGGAAAAGAACCCAACTTTCCATGCCAGAATGAAACATATTGATGTATAGTACCACTTTGTATGAGATATGGTGGAGGATGGAAAGGTCAGTTTGGAAAAGGTTGATAATCTGGAGAATGTTGCAGATGCATTGATGAAGCTAGTGAGCACAGACAAGTTCAGATGGTGTGCCAGTTCAATGGGCCTTAGTGTCCATGATTTTTAGTAAGTATTATTTGTGCTCTAGAGGTACCTGCATGATCTTTGTCAAGTGGGAGATTGTTGGAAATATGTGCCTCAAACAATACAGGTTGAAACCTCCATTAGAGCCAAGTCGATGTGACATCTTCATTGTCTGGCCGACTAGCAATTTGATTCATTCTGTTTTGAACAGGTCACTGTGACCTACCTTCTGTCTTTTCGAAAGGTTCACTTTGGTCTATCACTGTGACATAGTGTATTCGCTATGACCTCTTAGCGCTCGGGAGACCTCTAGCCAAAAGGCCATTCAATCGTGTATCGAGGAGACTCTTGGTGACTACGGGCTTTGGGATAACTGAAGGTTCTCGCTAAGAAGTCTCAGTGAAGTGTTAATGTCTCACCGATAATGTATGTATTGAAGTCTTTGGGGTAACTCTAATGATCCAAGAAGATGTCTTAGCGAACAGTGGAAGTCTTGTCGACGGAGACACATCCAAGTGTTCTTCGGAGTAACTCAAAGTGGTCAGAGAAACATCTTAGCGACTGAAGGATGTCTTACCAATAGCCGATGGCTATCGGGGTAACTCAAAGATCCCGGGAAGATGTCTTAGCAAACATTGAAGGTCTCACCGACAGAAACACTTTTTGGAAGTCTTTGGTGTTGCTCTTGGCGAATGATGGTCATCGGTGGAACACGGTGGTTTCGATAAGAAGTCCCAGCGACTTTGATGAGTCTTGTCGATGATGAAGAGCCTTTGGGGTAAGTCTTGGAGTTTGGTATGTTCTCTTAGCAAAGGGTGTATGTCTTGGCAACTGTTGATATCTTTGGAGTAGCTTAGAGATCTCAGAGTGAAGTCTTAGCGAAGGGCAATGTCTTGGCAATGGATGAACACTTCGGGGTAACCTTTCTGTCTCGGTATGAACTATCGGCAAATGATGTATGTCTTGCTGACTATCCTATGGAGCTCGATATGACTTGTGTCTTTGGTATACCTTTGGTGACTCACTATGATCTCCTAGCAAAAGCGGTAGGTCTGGGCAACTGCTTGGTAACTCGGTGTAACTTATGGAGCTCGATAGAATGTCTTAGCGATAACTGAGACTCTTGGCAACATCAGTATGAAGGCTATGTGGCATCAGTGAGACACTGTTAGTGTCTCATTGAGATTGCAACTCAGTTTGTTTCTTCTGACTGAGTGATGACTATCTACGTGGCTAGTATTCGACCAATCAGAGGAGCCGATTTGGAACCATTGGGAGTCTATTCATTACAATGGTTCTGTAAAGGAGCTTGACAGACAAAGTTTGACATGGATTTACTCAGAGATTGCAGATTGTGATCGGTTGGTTCAAATCAACAATGGAGTGTGGAGAGTTCAAACTGTATCAGTGTATGAATTCGATTATGTAAAGACTGTAAACAGTAAAGGTTCCTATCCAATATTGTTAATGGTGAATGCTGTTGTAAATCAAACACCAGAAAGATAAGTCTGACAATTGTATGTAATCCTTATTACTGTAATACAAAGTGATTTCTCTTGGTGTGGTGGGTTTTTCTCCCATAAGGGTTTTCCCACGTATATCTAGTGTTCTTGTGTGATTGTCAAAACTCTATTTCTATAATCTATTTCATAGTGTATCTTAACTTGACTGTAATTGTAAATTTTAAAGTGTATCTGCATTCTTTCCTAAGGTATTGATGTTAGGAGAATTGTTTTCTGCATCTAATTTTCCTTACACTCAATATCCTCAACATATACAACCTTCAATACATCAATGCTAATAGTGTTGACATCAATGGCAACCACATATCAACAACACAACCACAACATCAAACAAAAGATGGAGGAGGAAATATTTTTCATGGATGCATCCTCATCTAGGTTTAGATTGATTAGATAAGTAAATATTTCCTCCACTCTTCTCTCCTCTAGTTCATTATGATTTTCCAAGTTTTATAATGGATAATCCTCTTTGGGTTGTTTAGTTTTGGGGGCTTGAAAAGGAAAATTTTGATGGTTACAATGTTCTTCTGCTAAAACTTCTTCCCCTTGTGGTTCAATTGTTTCTTCTTATTTTTGCGGGGGTTTAACTACAAATTTTCTTTGTGGATATCTTCTCCTATCCATGCATATAAATATTTTTTTTATAAAAAAATCAATTTATATTTCCTATTATCGACCTTAATAATGCCTGAGAATACTCCCTAACAATGGTCCTAAAAATGATAGGTGATATTAAACATGTTACTTAAATATTTATTTGTCTTGCCAATCTAGGAAATGTCCTATGATTGTTTTCAAGAGAGTAAATTAAGGTTATTCTTGAGTGTTTTCCCTATTCTATGGAAGAGAACAATGTACTTAATTTAGTCTATTGGACTTAATAACTAATCTATAAATAAAAAATTATCTGTATTGAATTAAAAATGTTAACTATGGAAGATGAATTGCTTATGCTAATCAAAGAATATCTATAAAATTAGATCTTCTTGTATTGCAACAATGAAATTCATCTATATAAAAGGATTTTCTAACTACTGAAGGAAGATTTATTATGTTGATAAAAGACTACCATGACAAAATGATAGGAAATGAAAAATACATGCATACATATATGTATATATATATATAGATATATATATATATATGTATGTATGTATGTATATGTATGTATGTATCCACACATATATACATATACATACATACATACATACATACATACATATATATATATATGTATACATATGAATATATATAAATATTGTAGTGCCTCTCATACTTTTTTCTGATAGACTGGCAGTTGATCTATTATATGATGAGGCATTATAATACATTATATGATGTTAGACTTATTGTTATGATGATTCCTTTGATGACACTTTTGATACTTTAGATTTCATGCACATGTTATGATTAGTATATGGTTTTATTCAAGTGACTATGGAGATCTATTTTGTTTATGAGGACTAACCCTATCATGAGCACTATGTGATTATTTTATCATGACTGTTATGTGATTATCATGTGATTGATTTGATCATGTTTGTTATGTAGTTGACTATTATATGAGTTGATTTGATTACTAGGTGTTTTTCTTACTAATTTGATTGAGTGAAAGGTACAGTGTCACATCACTCACTTGTGAGTTCCCTGTGACATTATGATTCCCTTTCACAGTGTGACTGTTATATGTATATGTATATGCACAACCATTTTGTGTGCTACAGGTTGTAGGTACCAAGCATCAACTCCACCTAAATTGGTAGGTCTGAGTGTTCCTTGAAACCTAATGGATTAGTTGATTGGAGATAACACTTGATCCCCTATCCTAGTGATCATCCTCGAAGAGGAAGAGTATCAGGTTTGGCACCTTGGCTAAAGTATTGTCAGTTTTGTCAGTGGTTAGTCATTGCTTCTTGAGGTTTTGCATTTTGACCTTGGATAGTGGTCAAGTAATCATTTGGGCATTTGGTTCTATTTAATTTAATTATTTGATAAATGTCGATTGGATATCTTATGTATTAAAATAATTTACTAAGAAAAAGATATACTTTGATAAATAAATATATAAATATAAATAAATAAATTATCATAGTTAATAGTGAAACAAATTTATAATGTAATGTTAAAATTAACAAATAATAATAAGGTAAATAAATAGAATATTATAAAGTCAGGTTATATAATTAATTATAAGGTGTGTGTAAATGTTGGGTAAATGGTTTTACCCATTTGTGTAAAATTGGAAATCTATCATAATATATTGTTATGATTTTTAAAGGAAATGCTTTTAATTAATTTAAAATTACTTATTGTGTTGTGTCGGGAAGGTTAATCTAATAAATTAAAATCTAACTATAATTTGTTCTATAGTTGGTTGGGATAGTTGGAATTTCCTGTATAATGGATATTGTTTCGTCTTCCTGTAAATATTTTGGTTTTGGTGGGGATTTCATTCGATTCTTTTGGGGGGAGAAACTTGTCTGTAAAAATTTTCTTATATTGTTGATTTTACAGGGAATTGTGGTTTTGGGAATTTGGAATTATGGATTCAAAGAAGTTGGATTTTCCATTGGAAGTTTGAGCTTGCCATCAAAATTCCACTCCTACCAACCGTTGGATCCAAGTTGGATTTCAATCTCTCACTTACATTTGCTTTCCTGTGTGTATGGTTAGTTTGATTGATTTCTCCCTTTGCTTTTTGAAATTAAATGTATTTTTTCTTTATGATGAATGGTGAATCAAGGTTGTAGTTGATTTCATTCAATTGCCTCTCATGTCTCTGTGAATTATTATTCCAAACTTGCATCAATATATAGTTCCTCAAAACTATATGTATAAATATTGATCCCTTGTTGCTCTTAGCTGGAGCCTTACAAAAAAAAAAAAGCTTATTGTCGTTTTGATTCTTTATATTGTTTCCAATCAATACATTTAGATACCTTCAGTATTTTAATATATATATATATATATATATATATATATATATATATATATACATATGATATGGTGATAGAGGTCGAACTCCTTCACCCGTAGCCTTTCTACATATATCCTAAAAGCATTGCATTCCATGATATGACATCAATTTACACCTCCCAGTTACATTCCTTGAAAATTTCTTAAGCCTTTTCAACAAATACGTTTGTGCATATCCTACAATCATTCATCCCATGAGATCACATCTCTGTAAGGCATCTTGTCAAACAATTCACACCTTGTCTATCTCCCCATCCAATTACATTTCCTTGAAAGTTTCTAAGGCTTTTCAACAAATTCAATTTGTGCCCATTTTGTTGTCATTTCATTCCATGAGGCAGGATCTCTATGAGGCCCTTCTATCAAACAAGTCGTGTGTCCTTCTCCTTTTTGCATCACTGTATTTTCTATGATACATGAGTTAAAATTGATATTGTATATTGTGATTCATTTGATAATTATATATATATATGTATCTATGTATCTATGTATCTATGTATCTATATATGTATGTATATATGTATATATATGTATTATGTTATATTAGGGTTAAAATTAAAAGAAGGTTTTCTTATATGAGCTAGATTATATAATAGTGAAGAAACCAAAAAAAATGTTATTTATTAAAAAGACTTTAATCAGATAGTTATTATTAAAAGAATATTTGAATTTCTATTGGTAAATGACTTGAGTAAATTGATATATTTCATATATAAATAACTGAGAGTTAGGGTTTGTTAAGAATCTACATTTACATAGTTAAATGATAAATTTAATATTGAATGAGGGTAAAATGTTAGGCTACTCAATTTAAATGTTTTAGATTAAATGTTAAATGATTCTGAGTAAATATTAAATGATTTGGATTACACTCTATTAACTAACTAGTAGATAAATGTTACTTATCTTTATTATAATTTAATAGTTGATTCATCGAATTGCTATGCTAGTCAATTAATTAGAATCTTGTTATTTTAATATTACAATAAAGTTGTAACCTCAATATTAGGGTTTCATGGTAACTAGTTCAATAGAGATGATGTTTTTATTAATGATACAGTTATTCTTAAATATAATTATTTGTAGTAATGCCTTATTTAAGGAATGTCTTTATGGGTATAATACTATAATTAGTTGTTTGTATTTAACAATGTGTCTTGGTTATTGGATTAAGTGTTTGTGTTATTATTAAAGATGGATGTCGTCTATGTAAAGTATGTTCAAGTTTTTGTGCCATTGGGAAATGTGCTTAGCAGGTTGGTTTCTAGAGGCCTAGGAGGGTGTATATTTGTATGTATTGTCCTTATGATTGTTTAACCATGAAGTGGTTTGGCTATGTTGTTGGTCATGTGCATTGTATGAACATAATCCCTAAGGGTGTTGCCTCCTATTTATGTATGGATTTATGTGATTATGATAAATGTGCAAGACGGTCAATACCTTGTAGTGTGTAGGGTTTTCTAGTTGCAAGTAGGGGGAGTGGCTCTCAATGGGAGCTGAAATCCAAAGTGGTGTCCAAGACAACCCATTGGAGGGATTCTTAATCTAGTGATAACCTTAATAATGAATTAGGGGGATGGGTATAATTCACATTAAATAAAATAATGGATGCCTCACCCATTCCCTATAGTGCTCATTTAGGCTAAGGATGGGTTGAGAAGGCCTAGTTGGCAAGATAAACTTCCTTTTCCTTACAAAAGGAATGTTGGTTCCGCATGTGCCACCCTACGGGGTCGGGACCTAGTGATAGGTCACTAGGACAACCATAGATGGGGGTCGGGGTCTAGTGAGAGACTGCCAAGACAACCCATGATAGGACCATGTCATGACACTCCTCCCTATTGTAGTCTAGCACTCCCTAGTTCTAATTCCTCTTCTTTTTGTGTGAGTTCCTCTAGAAGTGATGTTAGTGTTGAAAGTATTGGTGTTGTTAGCAGTGTTGTGGTGGTGTCATGTATAACCCTTTTGTTTATGTTAGCCTGTTGTCTTCCTGATTGTATATTTGATGTGGGACCTTATGTTATCTCCCAGCACAGGGGGTGGACCTCAGGGTTCCACATGGTCGGGAGGTTGGTGATTTTCCCCCATTGGGTATTCTTGTTGCATGTTCGTGAGTGTGGTGATTGGTCATTGCATTGTGGATTCTAGTTCCTATTCCAGTTTGAGAATACTTCCTATCATGTAATTGAATTTGGAATTATATTTCGGATTGTATCTTTTAATGTAATCTGATGTAATCTTCCCACATGTACTAAGGGAAGCATTGTTGTAATTATTGTAATGATGTAACAATTATTGATGATTTCTTCTTGTAAAGAGCATTGTGAAGTAATGCATTATTCATATGTTAGTTAGCTAGAAAATGGTTTTAATGTTCGATTATCAATTGTCACATTATGGAAGTGAGTAATATAGGATTGTTTAATTTGGTGCTTTAAAATGAGCCTTGCATGTTATACTGATCATGTATCTTTATCATTGATGAAATGTTTCTAGTAATCTTGATTGTTAGTTTTGTGAGTAGCTCAATCGAGGAACCTTAGAAGACCTAGGATTAGTTTATTGTGTTATGTTATGCATTCTATAGTTATTTAAAAAAATAAAAATTGTTCCATTATTTTGACCTAGTTTAGTGTTGTCCCATGGGGTTCCTTGGTGGGGGCGTTACACATATAATGTACACATACAATAAAGAAAATATACTATTCAACTTTGAGTGCCAATTTTAAAATCATGTGCTCAACTCCAAAGTTAATGGAAGATGGTTTGTTGCAACTTATGGAATTCACCACCTTAACCTATTGAAGAGAAAATTTAATCATAATAATTATTAACCAATAAATAACTAATAAATTTATTTGCACAACTCATTTAAATTCAAAAATGTAAAATTTTTCCAATCACACAAAAATTAAGCATGATTAAAGGTAAGGGAGTAAATTAGGTGGACAATTGATTGGAATGTATTTACCCTCGACAAGAACCCTATACTTTATTTGATTGACACATATCTATGTTTGAGTGGTGTTTTTGCTAATGATATTTATGGTGATGATTCCTTTGGCGTTTGTGCCTAGTTACCCTTGTGACTATAAATTTATCCTTATTTTTTATTGTGTATACTTTATTCTTTTTGTCATTGATGTGCTCTTGATGTGGTTTTTATTGGAATTTGGGCTTTGATTGTATATTACATGATGCAAGTCATAATTTCACATTTAGATTTGATAGTGTGTATTCATTA